>JAVJGI010000057.1:38512218-38533834 GCA_035590275.1 Ibycter americanus | reverse complement strand
CCCATCTTTCTGGGTGAGGGGAGTGAGCGGGTGGCTGTGTGGTGCTTGGTTGCCGGCCAGGGTTAAACCAGCACATTCTGTCATTCAAATATTGAGTTGATTTCATTTCTGGCTTGGTAGGAAACCTAATATGATATTAATTCATGAAGATTTAGGCTGAATTCTGAAGGGTGTATTAGACACTAATAGAGGGATTTTAAACACCTGAATAATTCTGATACTCTTACATTGTAGGATGGACAGAATAAGATATGCTGGTTTAGAAATTATTGCATCATCACTGGGAATTCTTTCTTCAGAATGAATGGCATTTTGCATTTCGGAAGTTCTGATAGTACTCAAAAGTTATGAATCCAAGTGGATCTTAGGGGAGAGGAGAACAGCAGGAGGGATTCAGAGAGAGGGTTAGATGGCTAGGTAGGCAGACATTTAACTTGGCCACTGAAGTCTGGGTTTAAATCCTGGCTCCACTAAAGTCAGTGTCAAAGTCGTGGCCTTCCTTTAAGCCTGTTTTTTACCAAGAATTGTGTAAAAGTGATGTTTTTAATGGGTAGTGTAGAGCTATGAATAGCATTTTGAGGGTCCTTAGTTCAGAAGACTGAAATGCTGAGTCTGCAGCTGCAGTGAGAGACTAGACTAGGACAGGGCCTCCACCAGCCAATGCTCAGACAGCCCGCCATAGAGCTGGCCGTGGGTGACCTCAGCAGCTGCAGCTGCCTGGTCCAGGTTCCTATTCATGTTCACAAGAAGAAGTCACTTGCAGACCATATGTCCTAGTCAGTAGAAATTTGAGGTTAAGCTCCAGCATGCTTTGGTGCTCAAACTGTCCTGAGGTAGCTGCCAGCCTCCGTTTGCTGTTCAGATGTCATTAGCCTAATTTAAATCTCAAAATTCAGATGTGAGAGAGGGGGCATTAACTGAGAACATATCTTGCCACCACCTTTTGTAGTGGAGTCAAGTGAGGTTAACTATGGATGCAGACTACAGCTGGGTCACTGCACTGTTTTTCTGCCTAGGATGTAACAGGATCATTTACTTTTCCAATTCAAAGGACTCATATGAGGTCAATTACTCCCTCAGTTAATTATTCAGGGACAATGTGAAATTTAAATACTATTCTATGTCCCGCATTTGGGCTCAGGGGTCATGAGTCCAAAGCTCAATTACTATCCCAATTTGCTACTGAAGAAACACTGGTAAAAATTAACAGTTACATTCAGTTTAGCCAAAATAAACTATCACTAACCATCTTTACAGTGATCACATAAAGTCCTACAGACTTTTCTCACTGGACCATCTGAGGTCATCTGTGGCCAGTGCTCAGTAGCTGGAGGTTAATGCCTGCCCTAGTTTATGGCTCAAAGGTCAATAAATATCAATTGCTGACCCAATTCACTGAGCCAGGATGTCCAAATGCTAATGATACCCAGGAACTATGTGTAGAGCCCAAACAGGGGCAACTGCTGCCCTCTTTTCATATATAGGCATACCTATACATACACCTGCCCAAAACTTTATAATTAGGTCAGCATCATTTAATTATTGTTTCAGACTCCGGGTCAGATGCAACTGATACCAATCTATCTACTACATACGCTGCTCAGGGATTATCTGAGATCAACTATTGAGCCACAGTTTGGTAGTGGAGGTAAATGAAGCAAAGTAAATGAAAATTTTTATGCTTAAAGATATATTCAGGTCAAATACTACTTCAGACTTCTGCTAATGAGATTGGTGGAGATCAAACACTGACAAATTCTGTAATCTGAGGCTCTCTCAGGTAACACACCGATACAGTTCGCTGCACAGCTACCGGTAAATAGCAGCTACTGTGAGATACAGTCTGCTATTTGAGATTAACAGAGATCAGTTCCTGCAACATCTGCATACAGAGAAGTTAGTGCATCAAGCACAACTGCACTGTCTTGAACAAGGACCATGGAAATGGAAAGACTGCCTTTTTTTGTGTGAAGCAGTTACCTGAAATTGAGTGCAGCCTGGGATTCATGCCCAGCACGAGCTCTCTCTTTCTGCTCTCCTCTTAAATACAATACACAGAGGAGCTCAAATACTACACCAGTTTATCAGCCAGAGGTTCTTTCAGTTTAAGTGCTCCCCGTGCTTTGTTGATTGGAGGTCATCTGAAGTAAACTACTGTCCGCAGTTTGACACACTGCTGTCCTTTGCAGAAAACAACTCCCCTTTTTAACCATTGAAGAGTGGTTTGAAGTCAGCCATAGCTCCAGTTTGCCTCAGGTCCACAGGTCCCAGTCCCAGCCACATGGCCTCACCTCACATTACTGGGGGAACAGGTAAATTGGGATCAAGAGCTGTTAAGAAGTCTGTAAAAAATGCAGTAATGTTAGAGATAGACACCTAGCATGATTGGACTGAGTATGCTCTTAGCAAGTTAATTAAGTTTGTTAAGGATAACGAATAGTTGATGCATCAGTTATCTGACAGACACAGATGGGTTTGGAAACAAATGGGCCAGCAGGAACATTGTGAAAAAGTGTGACAAAAGCAAATGCAAAGTCCTGCACACAGGACAGACTAACTCTATGCAGCATCACAGGCTGAAGGCCATCTGGATTAGAAGCAGCTTTGCAGGAAAGGACCTGATGTTTTTAGCGAAGAAGAGGATTGATGAGTCTACATTTTTAGTGAACAAAAAAGCTAACAGTAGTTTACACAGTGCCTTTGCGGTAAAAATGGTGTCAAGGCCCCTGGTGCACCAGCAGGCTCTGTGATCTCTTCCCCTCACTTACAGTAGTTAAGCTGCATCTGCTCTAACACAGTGCAGCTGTAACCTGGGATCAGATTGCTGTGAAAAGAGCTATGTGACAAAGGGTCTTTTGGGGGACTCTCTCTTCTCTTGGGAGCTGAAGCCCTCAGACTTGCTTTTTGCCTGCACCTGCTCCATGCCTGGCTAGACCCTGACCTGCAGCCTCTGCTTCACGGCTTGGCGTCAGACCTGCCTCTCCACTGCAGCATTGCTCGGCAACCCAAGCTGTCAGCAGTGAGACACGCATTCACAGGCAGGAATGATGCCATCAGAAAATGTAGCCAGGGTCCTCCAGGAGCCCCGCAGCAAGGGGCGTAGTGGACCCAGAGGCTGAAAAAAGGAAATTACAATTAGATACACAGAAATCCTTTTTTAAAGGAAAAAGAAAAATAAAACCAACCAAGAGTGAACAAATACTGGAACACGTTGCCAATGAAAGTTGTGAAAACTCCTTGTTGGAAAAAGCAAAATTTACTTGGGAAAGGGCATGAGCAACATGATCAAATTGTAACTGCTTTGTGCAGAAAGTTGGAGTACATGAACTTCAGAGGACACTTAGAAACTGAGCTAATTATGTTTATATGAGTTGAGGACAGTCCCGGCTGTCATTTGCTCTACAGAGGTCACCTGAGGACAATGTGAGATGCAATTAGCTGCACAGAGATCATTCAAGGTCATCCAGCTCTCATTGCCATGACCAGGGGTCATCTAAGGTCAACCTCAGAGCCAATTATCTATGCAAGGAGATATGTAAGGTCAATTACAACCCTTATTTCCTGCCTAGCAGGTCATTTAAAGTCTAGTTTAAATCCAGTGAATTTCACAGGGGTAATCTGAGGTCTGCTATAGTATCAACTCAAGGTGAAAATAGCCCTTGTATTTTGTCCAGGGGTCACCTGAGGTTAACTTGAGAGGCAACCAGTCGACAAGGGGATCATTTCAGATCAGCAAAGTCCTTGTGTGCTGCCTAGGAGTCATCTGAAGTAAGTCTGAGGCCCATTTAGCTCCCTAGAGGTCACTTCAGGCTAAATGAGTCTGCTTTTGCAACCTGGGATCATTTATCAACATGAGAGCCACTTACCTATTTGGGGGTCACTTAAGGCCAATCATCAACCCCCAGTTACTTCTTAGGGGTCATTTGAAATCAACTTGAGATGTAGAGTTAGAGGCTCTAAATGTGTCTGAGGTGAACATGAGATCCAAATACCTGCTGGGGGTCATTTGAAGTTAAATGATAGTCAGTTAACCTGCCCATGATGACTGGAAGCCACCACAGCTACTCAGGAAGGTCGTCTGAGCTCAACTGAGGGCTAAATGACTGCCATGAGGTCATCTAAGGTCAATCTGAAGGCAAATTAACCTGTCTGGGGCAGGGTTCATCTGACATCACCATGAGACCCAGGTATATGCGAAGTGTTGTTTGAGGTCAACTAGTTTCTTCTTTGAAGCCCATGATCATCTGAGGTCAACTTGACATCCCATTACCTCTTTGGTAAGGGGTCCTTTAAGGTCAACACTGTTCCCATTTGGAGGAGGGGCAATCATTTAAGGTCAGCATTTAAGGTCAGCTTGAGACCCAATTAAGCAGCCAGGCTTCATCTGAGGTCAACCAAAGAGATTGGTTCAATTAGGGTTCATGTGAGGTCAGTGCAGCCTTTGTTCAGTGCCCAGAGGTCATTTAAGGTAAACCTGAGATCCAGTTAATTGTTTGGTTTGACATGTGAGGTCAACCTGGCCTTCATTTGGTGCCAAGGGGTCATTAGAGGTCAATCACAGTCCTTGTTTCCTGTCTGAGGTCATCTGAGCTCAATCTGAGATGCAACTCTCACTGCAGGGTCATCTGAGGTCAGCCCTCATAGTTGCAGCACAGGTTAGTTCAGGTAAACATGAGTTCTAATTATTTATGGGGGTCACCTGAGGTCCAATTATCCCTTGTTTGAGCCCCAAGGCTCATGTGAGGTCAACATGCTAACAAATTAGCTAAAAGGCATCACCTGGGGACAACATGCTATCCAATGATTTGCTTGGGGGTCATCTGAGGTTAATGCTGCTCTCATTTGATGCCTAGGGTCATTGAAGGTCACCTTTACACCCAATAAATTGCCCAGGGTCACCCCGGCCCTCGTTTCCATTCCCTAAGTTATTTAATGTCAATTTCAGAACCAGTTAACCTGCACAGGAGTTATCTGAGATCAATCTTAATTCCAATTAGTTACCCCAAATGATCATTTGAAGTCATCCTGGTCTTCTTTGGTGCCCAGAGGTCACTTGAAGTTAATCCAGACCACATTTCCTCAGGACCACTTGAGGCCAACCCTAAATCCAGTTTGTGGCACAGGGGTAACTTGTGGCAATCTTTAACTTTCATTTGCTGTTATGTGATCTTTGTAGACCACCTTGGGCCTGCCTTGCACTCCTTGGTCAGTTGCTGTGCAATGGGGACCTCTAAATTTGTGTCTCCTCTCCCCAGTCCCTTAATGTGATGCACAGAAGATACTGAGATCTATTTTGGGCTTCTTCTCTCTTCATATCTTGTGGTCATACTCTGCTAATGTTCCTCACATCTCACCCCCAGCGCTTTTGTGCTTCTCAAAGATTGAGAGTGGTTACAGTCTGCTCTACTTCTGTACATTAGATTATTTAATCTCAGCTATAGGTCAGATTTGAGAGGTTTGATGCAAGAGTTCAACTCCTTCCCTAGGTGAGTGCAGGCTGGGATAATCTGTCATCATCTACTTTCATTTTGCCCAACAGTCAGTTGAGCTCAGTCAGATCCAACACTTTCACTTTACTGCAGGTTCAGGTGAGGTCAACTCCTGGTTTGATTTGGGGCAACCTATATAGCTTGAGTTCAATCTCAGTATGTTCTGCTCACTGGTTACCTCAGCTGAAATCCATTCTTTGTACTGTGGAAGATGGTTATACAAGGCTAGCTACTAATCTAAGCTGCTCTGCAGAGGTTATCTGAAATTGAATATTCTTCTCATTTCCTAGGTGACCTCTGAGCACTAAAGAAGGCCAGGCTGACCTCAAATGGTCATTTGGGGTAACTAATTGGATGACATTGGCAATACCTCCATGAGATGACAGTTCAACCAGGAAGAACAGCAGGAGAAAGGCTCAGAAGTCAGAGATTGCTCTCTGCACCTTAACCTCCCCTCCTCTTCCTTCTCTTTCATCTCCTCCTCCATTCTGCTAGACATGGGTATGTTGGACTGCCTGCATAGTGTCAAAACCCAAATGATATCTGTTTAATGACGACCTGAGAAATTGAAGATTTTAACCAGCTACCTAAATCCCTGATACAAAGAACACAGCCCATCTTCCTTTAGGTAACAAAGTCACTGATTTTCCACAGGACTTTTCTCTGATTTTTCTTCTTTAATCTTCAGCACTTTATCACAACTGAATTCCAACATCCAAACAAACTGGTTTTGGGTTTTTTTATAACACTAGTTTATTTGCTGTGTTCCTGCAAACAGAACCAATGCCAGGTAGGCAAACGAACAGAGCATTGCCGCTGTTTACACACTCTTCAATACCAAAGAGGAAAATAGCTTTTGTTTGGTTTTAGTTCAGATACTTTTTTTCCCCAGCCATAGTTACCATACATATATTAGGGGATCAAATTCTTCCAGAATAATTCAAGATATAACAAATACAGCAAAGAAAACTGAAAAGCAGTAACTGATCTTGCAAAATATCTAGCAACAAGAAAAGGGCTGACAACTCTGGTGTGATCACAGTTGACGTGAAGGCCTGGGTCACTCCAGACTAGCTTTTCTTTATTTCTGGTATCACTTTCCCAAGCAAAAAGTGACTGGCATCAACATCCTAAGAATAGAGAACAGATATAAAAAGTAGCTGGTATAAAACAGCACATTTGACAATGAAGTCAATGGAATGCCATTCATCTATATTGGCCCCTTGTTTACACTAAGTGGCTATACAGGCTTTTTACATCACAGATCTAGAATTAGAGTAAAAAAAATAAGACTGTCATATTAAAGTGATGATATTTTTCTTGAATCTGCTACAGTGATTTGGTTTACTAACTATCAGGTTTTCTAAGAATCAAGCATGCATCTCAATTAACAAAAAAAAAAATCAGTTTAGTGAACAACTAATAAATTATGATCTGATAAATAAATAAAACACCTCAAAGTAACTACTTTCTGCTTCTGTAAAGAGAAATTTTTACTTATGGGGCAGGTGTATAAATATTCTTCCTGCAAGCATATTGAATACAAGAACAGAAACTAATGTTACTACACCATTAAAACAAAAGGAGAGCTGGAAACCACATCATAAATATAGAATTAATACCTGTTTATTTCCTTGAAATTAGAAATAAAAATAACTGTGTTATATTCTGTGTGTTACCTTCACTTGTTTCCCTTAGAGCTTGGAAACATATTATTTTATTTTACACCCATCAAGAACAGAAATATTTTGAAAATGTGATTTTATTCTTTTGAAACAGTATGAAATAGATCAACAAAACCACAACAAATACTAATCCACCTATAGAAAATACAGATGTAATATCCCTTCTGTCTTTATTGCACTAAGAATAAATGAATAACCCCAAATATACCACAACTATGAATAAAAGTGAAAAAAGGCCTTCCTGAGAATGAGGTTTGCAATTTCTGAATATTTTTCATATGTTTAAGCTACATATCCAATGCAGCAGCTGCCAGAAACACATTTTGCTTCCAGTAATCTCAACTGAATTCCTAAGTAAGCTTCTTTTAAGCCCATATTAAAATGTGAGTTTATAAATACTTTGGTTTCAATTTAATTTTTTTTCAGAACTTTACTGCCTGACTTATTTGAGGAAAGTAATCAGGACTTTTTTTCCTGAGCCCACCAGAAATATAAAATAAATTCCAGTATGTGCTTTTAAGCAAAAACAAAAGTTGAAACTAATAATCAGAAAACCCTACAGTTTGACACACAAGATTTCCTCCTCCACACTAGTTGTCAAGCAGCTAGAGAAAGAACCCTGTCCTCTCTATCTTTCATTCTACGTGCACCACAGTTTTAGTGTGGGGCTTATTGCTGTCCCTGTTAAAGGCTTCTGGGTTTTTTTCATGTTTTCATTTGGTATGAGTTTCAACCTGAGTTCAGTATTTAGACATCAAAAGACAATTTAAACAATGTACAGAATTTGTAGTAAGAAAAACAGCAAGGACTCAAAAGAAATAAAAATAACTTTTTCAAACTATTTTCTTTACAATTTATTACTGAACTACAACAAAGTGGGGGGGAGAAACGTCTTCAACCAAATACCCAGATTTACAGTTTAGTGAAATGTGAATCAGCCTTCCCATAAAAATGCAAGAAGAAAGGTGAGGCAAAATTAATTAACCAGCAGAATCACTGGAATTTTTCAATTTGGTGTCTCCATGCATGGAAAAATTAGTGCTAAGATATAAGTATACAATGGAACAATTTCAAATGCCTCATTTTCTTGTTTCATCACATCAATAGTTTACACTGAGCAAAATTAAGTATCAAACATGTTTATAGCAGCTATATTTTAACACAGATTAGCATCTTGCAAGGATCCCTGATTCAAGAGGAAGGTAGTATGTACCTTGATAGGTACTAACAAGAAGGAATAAGATTAATCTACACTGAGCTATATACTGTAAGAATTCTCACAAGTATTGCTATGAATGCAGAAGCCACTTACTCTTGAAGGTAATGGGAAGGTTGCTAAGAAAAGATCATCTGAAGTATGACTTGTGCATACCTTCAAAACTTAAAAAGAAACAAAAGGTGCTCAGGTCCAGCCTGGTGTGGAGTTTATTTTTCTGTCTAATATATATGTGTTCAGAATTTACAGCCATGATTGAGGAAAACAACACTATTATAGGGTAGGAATTAAATTATCATTGGCCTTAAAGACATATTTATGTGTCATTTAATTTAACTGAATTTAAAGGCATACTAACTTTAAAGATCCTAACGTTAGAGATCCTTTAAAGAAAGTTCTGTCTTTAAAGTATCTATGTGTGCATGTAAGCACATATCTCCCTAAAGCCAAATTTTAAGATAATAATCACTGGGAGCAGAACTACTACCTTACCAGCAAAGAGATTAAAATTCACCATCATTCTGTAGAGATGCAATTAAACATTTTCTTTCACAGACAAACTAAGCCTTCTGATAAATTGAACTGCTTCCAAAAAAGCCAAAGGGAAGTATATTTTTTGCAAAATTAATAGTATAATCTAATAGAGAGAAAGGTAGGGGGTTTCCACAAAAATAATCTTATAAACTATTTTTAAAAGATAAAAAGTAAGAAGAATCTCTTCAGGATGTTCTCAGGAACTGAAGACATATCAGCTGAACATAGTGTAGGTGATTACTTCAATGCCATCATCAATATCATAATCAATATGAAAACTGGGAACGTATAACTTCCAAGTTCTATATGCAACTAGACAATTTTTAAATATACCAGAGGAATGACAGATCATAACAAATACCCACTTCTGCATTAAAATGTACTATCAGCTGTGGTGGAAATATGATTTTCTTACTCAAGTATAAAGTTTCTGTTGACTTAATTTTGATGTTATCTATTTCTACCCAATACAAAAATACAAAGTTACTTTAATGATAGATGTGATCTGTAATACAACACTAGCTGTATTAGAGATGTTTCTGCTGAGCACTCAATTTCAAGATTTATTCTACAAAAATCATACTGAACATAATTGATTTTTCTGTTTTGTGACCTTCTGAAATCGGATGACATCAATAGAAACAGATGCAAACACTGCAAAAGCATACATATAACTGCACCACTGTTAGACAAAAGTCCTACGCACAGCCCAACATTGACAACAATAAGTTAAATACCAAATGGAACATATTATTCTTTGTGACTTCTAAAATCTTTGTTGCCAATTACAACTTTAAAACATTTTGAAGCTAAAATATTATAAAGAATGGCTGGTCCTGGTTAAAAGCTGAACCACGTTCAAGGTTATTGTTTCTGTTTGTATTAAGGATCATAGATTTATCAATTTCATCAATTCAAAATAAGAAAGGTCAATGATGCTTGTGGGTCCAATAATCTAACCCTTCACTGTTTAACTTATTCTTGGTATGTGAAAAGAATTCAAGGTGAAGTTCCCACAAAATTTTTCACTCTACCTGCTATATCAGTGACTATTGTTTAAACCACTAGTACATTACTCATATATTCTTGGTTTGTCTCTGCATCAAAATCAACATTAAAGACAAAGTAATTTCCTGGAAAGTCTCCTATGCCCAAGGAAAAATGAGCACTGGGCTGAGTGAGCTCTGCTTCTGAATATGAATGATTTGTACATGTCTATACATTCAGATATTTACTAAAGAGCAGAGAAAGAAACATCAAATCACTCCACCTTAGAAATATGCTTGTCACAGTCATTTTCCTAATTTTCCTAAGAAAGCACTGTTTGGAACCATAATCCACATTCCAATAATAAAAAATAAAAAATCACTGGCAACTCACTGAACTGTATGAGAAAGACCAGCACAAGAGCATGGAATGGGAGTAAATAAAGATAGATAGATTGATAGACAGACAGACAGACAGACTTTTTTGTTTTTAATCCTTGCCTATAGGGACTGTCAAGGGCAGAGAGATGCTGCACTCAGGCACCTGCATTTTGTTCTTTTGGACTGACCCATGGTAGTGATAAGAGGCAGGTTTTTGAGCACACAAAACCTGGGCTCTGCTCACAGCCACTGTTTCACAGCCGTGTATCATACTCCAAAGGCGCATCTGCATCACCAGCTCCTCTGGTGCTTGTCTTCATTTCTGTTTCAAAGGCTGGACCAACCCTTTCCAGTGTGTAGTCACTTCTTCTCAAATCTATGGCAAGAAAATAAATTCAATGATGTAGCCAAGTAAATGTTTGAAAAGCACGTACACTCCAGGCAGTGTCCAACCCAGCAACTGGTGGCAGTCTGTTAGCTGTTCCCAGGAGGAAGAAAATCTGCAGCAGGACAAACCAGAGCCAGGTGGATGAGAGTCCTGGGGGGACCCAAAATGGTGTGAGCTGATATGAATGAGCCTTCCCTGACCGTAATTCATTCAGCTGATTTTCCCATCTATTATCTCTAGCTGCCACAGACACAAATAATCAAAACTAGTCACACTGCAGTTTCTGTTTCAGATTCAAGCAGCAATTATTACTCCTTGTAGGCACTGAAAGGAAGACGCTTTCCCCTAGAAAAAAATAGGTCGGCAGAAATTCATCCAGAATAGCAATCTATTTTGGGTTTGAGTCTTTTAAATCTGCCTTGCATCAAACAGAAGCACATTCTATCAAATCTAACACGAACAACAGGCAATCCAGCTAAAGAGAGGTAAGGGCTGCAGTGTATAAGACATGATCCCACGGCCAGGAAACAGCCAGTGAGTTTTTCCCCAGCTAATGCACTGCCAATTTTTAGATTGTTACTCCTTCTCATTCTAAAAATTATTGCTGATGTTAACTGTAGCGGTGACCCTAGAAAAACTAGCTACCATTCTGCAAAGCAAAGGAAACAATTCAATGCATAGAAGTTTTCCTGCTGAATGCTAATATCAAGTTGACAGGCTCCAACCTTACATGGTTGCTGGGCAAAAGAGCCACGTAAAAGAGCAATATTCTCATACCTGGCTTTGCACAGAGGGAGTGTGCCTGCTATAATCTTTCAGCTCAATAGAATTTTGGTTCTTGTTTTTATAGCAAGCCTAGGCCTTTACTTTGCACTTAAAAAGTTATACAAAGATTAAAAATTAATCTTTACTTTGCATACCAGGGAGTTTCAGTCTCCTGCAGCAAGAGTTACAACGATGCTTTGTGATGAAGTTTCTTATTGCACCTTCTCCTAGGTTTGCTGGTCCAAATACCATCTTCCCAGATCTAGAAAAAATATTATTAAATAATCAATTAACTCAAAGCAATTGTAGGGGAGGGAGATGATAATGTTTTCTATTTTTTGGATCAGAGATAACAGCTTTTTGTATAAAGACAATCAAAGCTTAGCATACTTCACAAGTTCCTTAGCTCTGGGACAAGAAAACTTCCAATTCTGGTAAAGTATTAGCCTACATATACCACACACCACTACTCTTTCCTGATGCATCTCAGAGATGCTCTAAAGGAAGACATGAGAGACCCAGCAGTTCCCACAAAAATTTTCAAATTAAATTTGGCCACAGTGACATTCAGACAATATATGCCAGAATCTGTGTGACTGTTGCAGCCACCACTCATTCTCATCAAGAAAATGGTTTGGTTCTGGTTTTGATGGTAGGCACCTACCAAGGACTTACTTCTACCTTATTTAAGAACAGAAAGCCAAAAGCAAGCAGAGCCCTAGTTACATCAATATGCAGCACAGGAAAAAAAGCACAGTACACTGCTGACAAGCAAGGCTTTAAAATTTATTGGCTTCTTCCTATGCTCATTTCCATGTGTCTGCACTCTGGCCAATTCAGCAACGTTACAGAAGATCCATTTGTGGAAGTGCATTGCATATTCTGAATGAAGCTGCTAAAATTACAAACAGAAGCAAGCTATATCCACACATGTATTAGAAGTACCACATAATTCTAACAGATTCTTAATGTAGTCTGAAAGATCAGTATTCATTAATTTTAATACTGCTCCACCATTATTTTCAAGAATTTAATTGACACTCTAGACATCATGGAACACAGCACACAAGAAACACTTCCAAAGAAACTTTATGAACACTAGTATTTTATTTTAATGATATGCAGAGTGGAAACAACACATTTTAAAATCTGAAAGCAATTACAGCTCTGAGAAGTTATAGAAAAAGACTGTAACTCTCTCAAATCAATCTGTAATCTACACTAACAAAATATATTCTTTCTAAAGAAAGCCGTTTTCAAATATGACATTCTTCCCTTTCACACAGGAGAAAAGCAATGATTAGCCAAAACTACTCCAGAAAGCTTAGTACCTCTCTAATTTCTGGCACACACTAAAGACTATCTGTCTCCTGGATCATCTGAAGGACTCACCTAATCAGCCTTTACTGCAAGTTAGTACATCAGATGAGGAAAGAAGTGAAATATTATTTAAGTGCCACATATACACTTTAAATGACTTGATGCTATATAGCCATTTCTACCCCTTGGTATAATCTGGTAAAATGCCAGTAAGAATAGAACATACTTAAGTATTTGCTTGGGCAGGCATAGGAAATTGAGAAGATTTCAATAACTCCAAGGCTACAGAACCACTCTGATACTTCCTCTGATCTGTTATTCCATGCAAAGTGCAGAAAATAGCATAAGACAGACTGATAATTTTCTTACACTGTTGTGAGATAAACAGGGGTACCGTTGGCAACATATATGAAGCAATCTTTCCTCTCTACCCATCACTGGCAATGGTTCAAGAGAAATACTACATTTAAATTTGGAAAACTATTTCAAGAAATATGGGGATAAATTGGGAAAATAACAAGAATGACCAGCAATCTAGAAATCATGACATACATGAAAAGACTACAGGGTAGCCTAAAAAGCAAAGAAAAAAATATTAAGTAGAAGATGGTCTTTGAGCTTGCTGAAATTTTTTTCTCTATGTTGACAGTAGACAGGACCAGAAAGAAACGTTTCAAGAATGAAATCATGAAAAATCTTTCAGACAGTAATGATAGCAAACTGTTGAAATCAAATGGTCTGGAAAGTTTTTAAGGTCATCCTTGGAAGACCTTAAGATTTGTCTGTACAACACCTGTAAAGCCAGGAATAACCTGGCAGAAAAGAAGAACCAGCTGAACTCTTTGGGTCCCTCCTAACCCTAGAGATGTGTTACGAACAAGATCACTCTCCTGGTTATTCAAGATCTGATTTTGTCTCCAAGAAGAGAAAAATAGTGAACCCAGCTTTCCTATTTCCCAAGCAGGTGCATTACTGTGAGCTAATGGGCTTAATAAAATTAAACATGTTCTTCCTTTTGTGCAGGACCTTACCTAACAGTTATGCTCCATAAATGCCTACCAAAGCGTACCAGACTGGTTCTGACCAGCAGGCAGATAATACAGACTGTGCTGAGGCAGAGTGCTCCTTACAGTCCAGAGCTACAAATGCTCAAAGCAGACAGTAAGACATTTACAGGGCTTTACTGGTGGAAGGTAAAGGCCTGTGGGGTGCTTTATGGCAAGTAGTACCTTTCCAGGGAGGTGCCAAGTCATTTATTTGGTATGTTTTTGTAGATTAGCTTCCAGTTCACCTGTTTCACTTGTCCAAGTTTCTACAGTAGAGGTTCAGTTCATGCAGATGTTTTCTCTACTGGCAGTAATTCAACTGTAAACTGTTTGGCTGGAAGTGCACAGCTTAGTAAAATTCAATAGATTTTTTTCTTCAAAACACGTGCTAATGCATAGCCTCAGAGAACGTGGTCTCCACTCATTTCTAAAACCTTCAGCCCATCACAATCTGCTTGAGAGCTTTCGAAAGGGAGGGTAAGAGACCTCCACCTCTGACACCTCCTTTTCATGTTTGTAATGAGATTTTTGACTGCCAGCGCCCTTTTTCTCACCCCTCTCAGCAGGCCTAATGCATCAGTTCTTTCCAATTTGAAACTCAGCCCATTATTTTCCTCATCTCTGAATCTGCTCTGCAGACACTCTGCACCTAGTGTCTGTGAAAGCTTTACCTGCATGGACTTTGTTGTGGATTTGGCAAGTAGTACATGCTAAAAAGAGCATCCAGACTACTGCTTACAAGGCAAACCTTCCCAACATTTTGGCAGTACAGGAGTCTGCAGGGACTCTGCTGTGTCACAACCTTGCTGCTGTGCCTCGATTACTTCTGCTTTTAAAGGAAATCTTTCCATGAATATTATACCCGCATCATTTTATCACTTCATACATCCTATGCAGTGCACATAGGAAGATCTTCAATTAACGTTAAATATGCATGAACTTACACCAATTTACATCAGCTCAGATCTGTCTGAGATGTCACAGTATGAGGCATACTTTCCAAACAGATCTGTTATTTGTGTCTTGGTACTGTATACAAAACTAACACACAATGCACTATTGCAGAGCTAGAGGTCACATTTTGCCATTACAAAGTCCATTTCAAGACAGCATGCAGGATGCATGAAACAAAAGACTCATTACAAGATAATGACATAAGCCACTAAATCAATGGAATTAAAGAAGCAAAACATAAATAATTTAACTATAAGTAGTGCTAAAATTCGAATCAGCTCCATCAGTCAGATGCCATCTATTTTCTCCTGGGCTTCTAAGAGAATGTGAGCTCAAAGCAACTTTTAAGGCAGCACACATAACTCCAAATGAAAACTTAAAACAGATCTTGCTCCTACCAGAAATGTTTCACTTGTGAGCAAATAAAGGTTATAGCAAACACTACTTTCACACTGTTACCGTTATTAGTATTTTAGAAAGCGTTTCTTAGAATTGTGTATCAGCCAGCTGCTTACAGAACCCATCCACAGTTTCACTGCTTTATTCCTTTAGATCCCTGAATCAAAACAATATAGTTTCATTACTTGCTGTTCTGAAGATTTCCCTGAACATAAGAAAATCAAGCTGGTATTGATTAATTAATCAACACTTGCTCTTTAGCTAGGACTTGACTGTTATGCAGATGATAAAAACAAAACAACAAAAAGTTCTGAAAATAAGATCTGTGTGATCAAATTTTAGTAAGCATAACAAAATTATTTAATAAAAAAAAAAATAAATCCAGAAGTACACTAATGGACATATACCTCAAGATAATGTAGATAAATATTATTTGTATGTTAAAGGGGATAACCTGAGTGGCCATGTGAAGTACCTGTGGTAAATGGCTACAGTCTTCAGTAGTAACTATTACAGCTTATGGTACCATGGATACAAAAAATCCACTTGAACAGTAGCAAACCACACTTTTATAGATCTGTAGCAATACCTTTAAAATATTTGCTAAAATCTAATTAACAACTACATGACTAACCTCTCTGCCTCTCTAGCCTAAGCTATCCTTGTACTGCTGTCATGATTCTATGACCTACATAGGGCAAAGACTTTGTCACTGTGAGGTGCTCAGCATACTTTTGATGTTGCTTCCAAAATAAATATTACATGGCCAACACACCTACATTCATAATTAAACATTTGTACAACACTAATACAGTCATTTATTACTAATCTTATTAATGAAATATTAATAATGGTCCTAGAACTAAGAGCCTGCAATTAACTTGTTCTGAGTTCTAGGCAAGTCATCTGATATTTCTGTAGTTAACTGCCCTTTGTATTAAATCAGACTATTCATACTTTCATCTTCCTTCACTTCCAAACATGAGATACTCCTTCAATCAGATGACATGAACTGAGGAAGCCAAGCTGAACGCAACACTGCTGAGGAGCAGGGATGCCAGGGCACAGCTGGAGAGATGTGTGGGTTTAGGAAGACTCCCCAGAGGACACTGCAGGACAGCAACCATCAACACCACTACTTCTCCCCCTGCTACAGCAAATACCAGCAAGGAGCAAGGTTGCAGAATGGGAGAATGGCCATGGTTCTGATCCTGAAATCTGATGTGTGAAGACAGACTGCTGCTTCCGTGTAGTCCCTCTAGTTTTATTAAGTTTCCACACATGATATACCATCTCCATATCAGGGCTCTGAGACTGTAATGTGCAGCATGCTTAAATGCACCACTAGGACCTATGGGACAGATCAGAGATCCACAGGCCCTCTCCTCACCCTCTTAAGCCATTTTGGCCCCATATTCTCCAAGAAACAGTGATCCACCAGGCAAGGGAAAACCAGAATGCCACATTCAAGTTACTGACGACCCCTTCAGTAAAAATTTGTGAAGAGGCTTACAGAGTATTCTGTCTCCCATTCCTGCTCTCCCTGCATAGCCTGGAAAACTCCCATGGCTCCCAGCACAGCAACACAGACTCTCCCTACCTTTCATAGACTGCTCACTCCATGTTGAGAGCTGGGACACTTACAGCTCCCCAAGTCCACAGTCCTCTAAAGCACAGCTGAGGACGTATTCTCTCCATTGCCATCATATCTTCATCCAACCCAAACACCATGTGAAAAATAAAATAATTAAATCTCTCACACAAAACATAAAAACCCACCCTAAATATACAGACTGTTGGCAGAACATCTGAAGTGAAAGATAATTTCATCAGAAAGAAACCTACTTTTTGTCTTCAGGTTTAATCACAGATGGATCTGTAAGGTTTTCCCCAACACCTACAACAAAATCAACAGTGTAGGTTACAAAGGAAGGTCGTCACAATTTCATAATCTGGCACATAACAAAAACCTAATTTCCATTTTCTTTGTAGACCCTAAAGTGTCATAGTTAAAGTGGTCATGAATTAAAAAGAAAATGCTGTAAGTATAAAAATCTGTTAAGTATTGGCAAACATATAGAGTTCTTATTACAGTCTTGACTTCAGTTGCTTTGAGGTTTATTCATATGTAGACAGAAGGTTTATGCAAATGCACTAAATATTATGCTGAAGCTCAACTAACTTAGCAAAATGTGACCAACCATAAGACTGTCATTTAAGTTGGAATAAAGGTATTAATCAGATGTGGATCTTACTGATATCAATATATCTACACTCAGATACTCATTCTCTGCAAGGTAACAAACACAACAACCCACAACTTTGTGACATGCAAATGCTTGGGTCTGTTATCCCTTTTTTTCTTTTGGGTGACCATGGAAGAATATTAAATAAGTAATTTCATTTTGATACCTGAACGCTGATACCTATGTTGCAGTTTTCCCCAAACTGACGACATATTACCATTTTGCCAAAAAGCTTTTTTCTTGTATCTGAGGAAATCATTTGTGCTTTTACACTAATGAAAAAAGTCTATGATTATATTATATGCAATTATTTTTATTTGAATAGACCACCGGTGGTAAGTTTATATTCTAAAATGAAAATCAGTACAGATTCTGGAAATAGCATACTGTGACTGAAATACCCCCAAACTGCAACATTCTTCAATGAAGGTAAGTTCAATTGATGTAAATTAGACATGTGGTAAATTAATTAAATAATTAAGTTTAATTAATTATTTATACTTACATTATGTATGGTGTATATGCCTGTGGAGACAGCCCTGGTATTATAAATTGTGATATGGATTGATTCTATTAGAACTCCAAGGGCAGCAGCCCTTGCACTTTTCCTAAACTCCAGATTAGAGAACTACAAGATAAACATGAGTCTAAAACTAGAACAGATTTCAATTTGTTTGAGATGGAAACTGAAGCTCCAGTCTTGATGAGATTTACATAGGTGTTTAAATTCTCCATGTTTGAGCCAACACAGTTGGTTTGGAACTGTCAAGAGTTGCATAATAAACCCAAGCAAACTTCAGACAAATTCTAGTAGGCTATGGTGAAGACACACTTACTCTTTCTGTATTTTTTTTAATGTGCAGCCAAAACCAAATGAAAGCAAGGATGGAATTATAGATATATTTTGTATAATAAGCATCGCTTTTTGTAATTCAAAACTTCTGGATGCTATAAAATGTAAATATGTTAAGTCTCTGTCTACCCATACATATTTCCCTTGACAGAAATGGCAAACAATAGTGTTTATACTGTTTGACGGGTGGTGTTCATCTTCTGAACATTGTCAACTGTTTTATCTCTTTAAAATATGCCATGTTCCCACTTACACATGTACAGTAAAGTCATCACATGCTCTTTGAAGAAGTCACCAGACTTTGTGAATAGCATTCAGGCTTGCAGCTTATGTAAACTGCTTACAGATTTATTAATATGAAAAATAAAAAAATACAAAGAGCAGTTCGTACTCTTCTGACAGATACACACATACATTAAGTGTGCATATACATGGATATACTTGAATGTCTGTATTATTTATATACCTTAATAAAAATACCTTAACTGTTGAGTACTTTTTTGGAGCTGGCTGAAATGTTCCTGCACACTTTATACAACTGCTCTTTTGTACACTCAGCCTAGACATATTTGAAGTCAATTTATCTTCCCATTACACCTGCATAAATCTAGAGTGTTTCTGTGAATACTCATTTATGCCATACAATAGATACCCAGGGGTTTCTTGAGCTTTGCCAATATGTAAACAACAAAAGAATTTGGCCCACTCATCAGTATTATTTGAGAGAATTGTTTTTCATTTGGTTTCAAATATCGATGCCATGCTAGCATTCACCTTGCAAATCCAGGACAAGGAGCTCCCCACGGGTGTACACATAGGTCCAGTGAGAGAAGGCCAGCATCAGCTCTTCTAGTAAGTTGCTGGGAGTAATTTCATCCCCATTGTTGTTGTTGTATTTCCGAAACTCGCCAGTCATGTACTTCTCAATGGTCAGCCACTGGTTCGCTGAATGGCAGTAGATGAGGAAAACTTCCAGGAACCTGTAGATACAAATGCTGTCTATCAGGAGCTGGCAGGGTAATGAACATCCTCACAGTCAGCACACAGCATGATGCAAAGTAAATATACCAAAAAAGGAGGCCACATCTTCCCTATCTGGATCATTTTGAACAGCAGGAGGTACCAAATGTTAGACAGCACAAAAGCTTTCTTGGTTTGGTAACTCTCAAAACAAAGCACTTGATCAGAAAGTACAGTTTATGGACAAACAACATAATCTGATTTACTCCAGCCCACTGTAAATGAGCTATATCAAACTGTCTTTTGTTAATTGCATAAAAGGCAATTCTTGCTTACATCTAATGAACAGCACTATGAAGCTTATTTTGCAATCACATGTAGCTATAAAGACAAAATTCAAAGCTGCCTACCTTTTCTCTTGGAAAGTTGATTAACTATCATTAGACTGTCTAAGCCGCAGCTATTTCAATCCACAGTGGGAAAGGAGGCTGCACTAGACCTGGGACACAGCTGAAAAGAGAAATCATTGGCACCTAATACTTAAAGATAGTGATTTTACCTTGGAGTATAGGGAATAGTATGAGGCTTCACTCGATTGAAGGTATAGATTAACTTCTGGGCAGCCCGTTGCTGTTGGATCTCCTGAAGAAAATAACGTTATAAGCTTCACTTTCATTTTCATGAAGAAAGGTGCCATGAATTTGTCAAAACAAACACACACACCTGATTGTATACTGTTTACAAACGGGAGATATATCTTGCACAAAACCTTTTTCCTTTCCGAAAAGAAACATCAAACCACATGTCAACCACGCTGCAGACATTCACATGTAAGCAGTGAAACATTTAAGGCACATGAGGCTAGACCAGTCAGTGTGCCTTCAGGTCTGAACTCACCCTCAGGCAGAGATGTAGCACTGTGCCATCATGAAAGATTTTTTGCCAGGTCTGAACCACCTCTGGCAGAAAAGACTTCACAATAAATACTTGTCCCAGCTTCAGTATGTCATTTTCAGACCAAGTACAAATGACCTTCATGGCCCTCCGCAGACCCCCATCCATCTCCTCTCGCGACAAGACCTGGATCATTGCAGCCATACCACGCTGGGACCAGGAAGACATGCTTTTATCAAGGTTCATAGGTGAACTTTCTTCAAGTCGATAGACCGTCACTTCCTCTCCAGCTTAAATAAGGGGAAGACTTCTGTTAGCAGAAGTCACACATTGCAGAAAAAAAATGCAGGTTTTTTTTTTATTTTGATTTTGCAAATCAAATATAAATTAAAATACAAATAAACAAAATAAAAAAAAAAAAAAACAAATAAAGTACTATTTCACACACCTTTGTAAGCCACACTTTAAAAAAGAGGGTTTTATCATTACTGTTCTTCTGTGTTAAAACATCCCCAGCCTAAACTTATACTACTTACTAGATACGTTCTGCTTAAGATCTACTGTGATTAGTGGCCCAAAGAGGTTGTATTAAGCCTCTAAACAGAGATGAATTTAAGACCTCCAGGACACTTCCACACAAATAAAGCTCATTCTGGTCTGTATAATCAATCTCATCTGCCACAGTTTAAGTATTTAAATATGGCTGAACTTTAAAAGTACGTAATTTTAAAAGGTTCCCATTTTATCTCCAGTGTATTAACTTTCAATATCCCAAGTGTGGCATCCTCTGTTTATGCACTTATGTGGAAGGGGAATTTTTAATAAGACTTGTTTTAAGTTAATCAGGATTCATGGAACACTCACAGTATTTTCCTTGTGACTGTGCCTAACAATAAAAAAAACAAATTAAGAAGGCAAACAAAAACACACAGCTTGTAATAGTTATCGATTACAAAATTAAAGGGCTGGAAAGTGCCACCTTTTGAGGCAGACAGCTGAGTTGTTTCAAAAGCAGTGACTTGCCCATGATGAGACAGGGAAATTATACTGAAAAGGATATTACTTTCCTTGGAGCAAGGAATCCTAGGAGAACAAGCTAAAGTAAATTAATAGGAAGGTTACAGTTTTGGTGTTTTAAACTAAGATTTGTCTTTTTGCTAGAAATTCCAATGTTATTTGTACTGTACAAAATTCCTGATGTTCTGCTCCTGCTAATAACATTTTTCTGAAAGCAGAACAAACCTGGTGAGCTGTAACTCAGTTGCACTCTGTTTCCCTATATAGTTGTAATAGCATTCCCCTCTCACAGCATAAACAAGACACCTTTCTGTTGCCATCATTTCCAAACGAACAGAGAAGTGGACTGATTTTTTAAGCCTGGCTCTCCTTGTTGCAACTCACATTATTTGCAATGTTAATTTGTCAGTAACAGGTTTTTACTGGCAAGTGTGAGGAGGTAACTACATCTGCAAAATGGCAAAGAATGGCATAAAGAAGGAC
>JAVJGI010000057.1:38481883-38492299 GCA_035590275.1 Ibycter americanus | reverse complement strand
AATACCTTTCAGTCTTTATAATTTTTAATCAAATTTTACACCTTCAAGGAAATTGTAGAACAGATTTATAAGGCAGCAGCCCTAAATTCAGGACATATACCTCAGCACAGCCATTAGAGAAATCATAGCTGTATTTGGGAAGTGTCAAATTTCTAAAGGTTTAGCATTAATACGTGATTAAATGGATTAAACTGTGAAACTTCAGAGTATGCTTTCATTAAAAGAATTTTGATGTATACAACCAAAATACCTAGCCATCATGTGACTGTTTTAGCAAGAATAATGGATGTAACATCTTGAATTATTTTAATGAATCAGATCTATGTTGAACTAGGTATCTCAAATATCTGTATTTATTTGCATACCTACTTCTCTATTTTAGGGACTGTTTTACTTGTACTCATCACTTAGCAGCATAAGAGTGCCTTCCATCTATAATGCTGAGATACCTCCTGGAGTGCCTGGTTCTTCTCTCTTACTGAGACAAGGTCAAAGCCATAATCAAGATATAACATTTTTCCTATTTACATTCATTGATTCTCTTTTTCCTATGTTCAACTGGTTTATCTGTTTCAGAATTATGCCAGGTAACTCTTAGTATGGTGAAAAATATTTTTTCTTTCTTATTTTTCCTCTTCTGTTTTCCCTTTATTCTTTCTTCCTTTAAGGCAACTTTGAAGTCTTTTCTCCAAGAGATCAGCAGCTTTGGATTCGCCTAATTGGAAATTCATTTCACTGCCAGACGCCCTGACCATGAACTAGCTTAGTATTAGTTCCTATCTGCTTTGCTCTGAGCTTTGCAATCTACTTCATGTGAAAAGCTAAATTTCAAGGTTTTAACGCTTAATCTTTATTTTTAACAAAGAAGCTAATATTCTCACCTTTACTCATGCAGTATTACTCACTGAGGACATATATATGCTGGAATCAAAATTGTTTGAGGAAGAATAGACTCAACATGTAGTAAAAACTCTAGTAGCCCAAAGTGGATATGTTTCTGCACATACTAAATTTAACCTGTTGAGCTGTACTGTGAAAATTACCTACCATCTATTTCTCCAGCATAGACCTCACCAAACATCATCCAGTAGGGCTGAAATACTATATCTCGTGCCAGAGTCCAAGAAGGAGGCTCCTCTGGTGAAAGAATTGCCTTTCGTGATACTCCAAAGCTCAATAGGATGATGGCCATCATGACCACAATGTAGAACATGTTTGCTGTCTGGAAGACATGTTGGCATGAAAGAATTAGCTGTGTTAATTATATGTAAAGGAGACATACATTTTAGGGAAGACTATCAATCACTGCTTTTACAAAGCAGAATATAAAACCAGGGCTAATAATCTAATATGCTAGAGGAAATACAGATATTTTATTTCTATGACCTGGACTACCCAAGTATTTTATAGAGGTTAAAGTTATCCTGGACCAACAAGGCCACAAGTTCTACTTGTCTCTCAAGTCCCTCTCAAGATTTTCAGCAAGATTTGAAAAATGCAGAGATGGTGCTTTCCCTCAGTGGTATTTCTTCCAAACTGACAGCAAGAAATAGCAGTGAAAAATATTCTGCCTTCTAACACTGAATCAGAATTACTATGCAAGACAGAATATAAAAGTATTAATAAGATAGTTCCCAATAACCAAGGGAAATTACAGTGGGAATCTGCAGATGTCCCTCAAGACTAGGCAGCAGTTCAGTAGCAGTTCTTGTACCAAAAGAGAAAAAAAAATTAACTTTGATCTCAGAGAAATTTTGCCTGCTAAAATGGAATATAATTAATTGGATCAAAATGTAAAATAATAATGAGACAGTTTCCAAGAGCTAGGGGAATTATCTATAGTAACGAGCCCATCTGCAAGAGACAGTGATTTTTCTTTCTCCTATTATCAAGCTGGATCAGGAACTCAACTCAAATGCAACACTTCTCTAAGGAATGAAGCAAAAATGGCTTTTGTGAATAAATTCAAATAATGAATAAATTAAAGAGGACTAAAATCTGATTATGGTCAACTCACAAATAGAAAAAGATGTGGTATTTTCAGGTAATACATTCACTATGAATTATTAGGTGACCTCTCCTTTGACCATCATTATTTTCTGTCACTTCTGACCTTTACATATTCCTCAATATATGCCTTAACAATGGAAATATTGCTCCAGAGCATGATACTTACCATTTTCCCAATCATTGTTAGGTATGGGCCAGCATGCTGATTCACAGCAAAAAGATCAAGGAGCCGAGCATACCAAAATATTATATCCAAGCAGTAAAGTAGCCTTCCTGCAGTTTGAACAGGGGGGTCGGACCAGCGCAAGCCAAAACCAATCATAAACAGGATGATAGCTATAGAATCAGTAAAATTCCAGTATTCATAAATCCACACCTTCACTTTTTGGCGGAATTTTCCAGGTTCTGAGATACATACCTGAGTAGAATATGGGGAAAAAAAACCCCAACAGAACTCTATTAAAATCACAGATACATTCTTTAACCTTTTCCGTCCGAAATTTTTCATTATGTTTTGGAATTTAAAATTTTTTTCCCCTTTTTTTTTTATTTTTTTTTTTTTTTTTTTTTTTTGCAGACTCATGTAGTGCAAATTGACATTCAGCATTAACTGAGGTTTGTGCTTAATCCATAGTGTCATATTGCTCAAGTATGCCACACCAAATAGGATAACTCTTCCCAAGGAAAAAAGGATTCTGAGCCTGAACCCATTCACCACAGATCATTTTCCTCAGCAGAAAAGAGCAGCCGGTATAAAACTGTTATGCATACATATCATTATAAATTAACGAGCATTTTCTAGAGGAATGGCCACAACCTGCAGCAGCCCTTTCAAAAGGCCCGAAGTCATGGAAAGTACCAACCTAACCTTGCTGATGGGAAAATAACTAATGTCTTTTATTTCAGACTGAAAATATAAAGAAAGATCCTTGTATTCCACCAAGGACATGCTAAAAAAAGGAGCGCTGGCAACTAGCAAGGTAAAGAATGAAATGTTCACTGCTCCAACTGTGAGGTGCCCCAAAGGGATTTTAAGCTTCACTGAACAAATGTCTGGAGTGGAAGCTTTGGGAGGCCATAAATAAAACCTCTGCACGTTGCAAGGCAGTGCTATGTAAGATCACACTGATAAGTACCAAGCAAAGGAGAGATTTTGAAACGTTACGCCCTGATCCTGCAAGAGTTTACACATATGAACACATTAAAGTAAACAAGTGATCCTACTCAATTCAGCCACACTAACTCACATGAGGAACTAGCTGCAGGATCAGGGCCTAAGGCTTTAACAATTAGTTGATACAATCTAGAGAAAAGAGGTTTGCAGTTATACGTAACAAAGTCCTCAGCAGTTAATTATCTGCACATGTAAGACACAGTGTCCTACAAAGTCTTTGCCAGCAGACCAGAACTAGTACATGGAAAAAGAAAATCAAGTAGAAGACATGAATTTCAAAGTCTCCAATGAACGTTGGTGCTAGAAAGAAGAGTTGATGTTTCCACAGTCCCACCATCAACACAACGCAACCGCACAACTGTGATTTCCAAAGTGCTTGCTATTTCACATTCAATTTTTTTCTCAGACAATCCTTGTGTAGATTTTTTCAATTTTACCTCACACAGCCACGGAACTTATATGTTTACCCAAGCTTCAGTATATTCCCAGCATTCCTGCTGCCCCTTGAAATCCCTCACGTCTCGTGTACTGATGTTGCAGTCTTCTGAGTGAGCTGCTGTAGCGGCATCCTTCACTCAGAACTTTGCAGTTTTATTCCTCTAAAAGTATAGCACTTCAAATGACATATAAAAGACAATTCACACTACCGTTGCTTACTATGTGTCGATTCTACAGTGAAGATATGTCCAATCAGATACAATAATTTGGGAAATACACAGTTTCATTTGTCCCCAACTTCAGGTTTGAAATGCAAGTTGTGTTCAGAAGCTTAGCTCTAATCAACTGCAAATAACAGCAATTAATCTTGATTGGAATACCATTTTTCCATGCTCAATGAATCCAGCAATAAAAATTGATGGTGGTTTTCTCCCCAGTTTTGTTTATAGAAGGTCAGCTAAATCTGATGGAAAGCCACAGACTACGCTGTGCATAACATCTATTTATTGATTACAATGTCCACACGCAAAGTAATTATCTAGACAAATTCCATATTTGTTATAAGAAATCCAATCGTCCACCAAAAAAAAATTAAGAAACAGGTGCCTACATGAGGGCTCCAGATCTCAGTTCAGCACAATCACTCAAAAGTGACCTGCCAATTACCACTGGCTTTACATAGAAAAAATAGAGATTTAAGGACAAACTTTAAGATGCATTTTCAAAGCCCAAGCACTGGTCTTCACATAAAAGACCTCTCAGAAATAAACGTCCTGTATAATTCTTTCCTCTGCTAAATTCTTTACAAAAAGAATGCAGGATTTGGCATTCTTCTGTTTATGGTATTCTCTGGTTTATAATGTATCCTCTATAGATGAGAAGTTCGAAAGGAAAAGCTTACCTCTCTGACTTTTTCAATAGCAGTGCTGAAAATATAAATGATAACAAGCCACTCTTGCACACTCGGTCTTGGTTCCATCTTCACCAACACAGTGTAAGTGAAGAGCATTAGAAACGCCATGTATGCCATCTACAAAACACAGGATATATAATCCATACGCACAAAAATCCCCAACAAATTTCTGCAAACATATTAACAAGTGATTAGCCTGACTATATGTATTCAAACTACCGGGGCACTGTCAGATTTTTAAGCCCACAATCTTTCCTCCAGTTCTCCAAAGTATTTTTAATGGGAATATGCTTAAACACCATTTGGAAATGGATGCTTTAGTGCTGAAAAAATGGGAGTAGAAGATGAACTATTGCAGTGCATGTTCATCTAGGCCCCAAACCCATACATAAGACAAACCATTTTATCTGCACACTGTTATTTGAATGTAAGGGCAGTGCTATGCTTTCTTTCTAACCTTTTGTAGGAGCAAGTAACCATCCTCAAAGCTACATGTATCTGGTTAACCAGTTAAGCTCATTAACTTGGTAAGCTTGTTAATCAGTACATTCCAAAACACAGGAAGAACAATGTCAAAAGTACATATTTTAAAGATACCAGAACATGCTATAATTGTATCTGAGATTATAGATTAACAACCTATAGAGCAGTCAATGACACCCTGCTAAAGGAGTAATAGTTTATGTACATGGTGGTCTGAGCCAACACGCAGCTTGATATTAAGCATCCTAAACTCTACTGACACAGAGTTAGTTACCAAAATTTGTTGAATAAATGCATATTTCTCTATAACAAATTATTTCCTATAGGTTAATATTCACTCCTTCAGAAACAGTTCCTAAAGAAAGGGACATGAACATCTGTGAGGGATTTAAGGCCAGCTTCAAATCTATCTCTACATGTGCAATTAACCACTGTAAAAAGCTCAGGGTATTTTTTAGTTCCTTATAGTTGGTTTTTTGTTCTTTTTCATTTGTTTTGTTTTGGGGTTTTTTTTAAAGCAGCTGCATGATTTCAGCAGCAAAACTCCTCACTTAATTGTGAGATAAATTTTGAAATGTCTTTCCATCCACCCCCACTGCTAAGTGGCTGCAAATCCATTCTAGGCAAAGTAAAAGCAACATCAAGTAGTATTTGAAGGATCAAAGGAGGGGTTTGGCAGTGCGAGTTCTAGCATGATGACCAACCGTGTGAAACCAGAACTTGACAATTGGTGCATTGTAGAATTCATAGATTTTTCTAGTGCCAGGCAGGTTTCCTTGTCCACCGTCTACTTGGCTTTCATCAGTCTTCTGAGCAACCTTCTCCACGTCATAATCCTTCTTTAAAAGGAAACAGCATTTTAAAAGTAAGAAACCATGGTCTGTGATTGCAAAGGTTATGTCATGTTAGAGGGGAGACAGACGCAGATGTTTGAGCTTTGTTCTGAACATACAAACCATTACTGTAACTTGATTTTGTCTGGTTATAGCAATCTTGTTTGCAATAATTAACATGCACACTTTTCCACTATAAATACTCATTTAGAGTTTGCTCTTATGACTACAGTCAGTGGACTGGGCTTCAGCAGACCTGAACCCACCCCTGCTTCTGCCACATATTTCATTAAGTCTTTAGGCAAAATCACTTAATCACTCTGTGTCTCACTTTCCCCATCTGTGAAATACAGAAATTCCCAATACAACATAACTCTGTTAGCTTAAAACTCTACTGACAACTGTGGCTCATTCTGAAATAATAGAATGAGCATCACATTTCCACTCATGTATACAGTTGCACAGCAGATGTCAAGACAGCGAAATTCTAAATACAGAATCTAATTGCTATTTTCGATGTCTTGTATCCCTGATTAGAAAATGAGGATGAAATATTCTCTTACAAAGATCTGTCTACAAAAAATACATGCAACTTCTTTATTATCTTCAGTAAAATAAAACCAAATCAACAACAACAAAAAAGCAAACACACTTGATGGTATATCCAGAGTTTGACGCTTGTTTGAGTGCCCCTCTGAAAGTACAGGTATCTGATTGCTGCTGAAGCCTCTGTGTGAAGCCTCACTGCTGTGAAGCTGCAGACACACTCCAGTGGGCAACTGACAAAACCAGAAGGTGCCAACAGAGATGAAGGAGAGAGGCCTGGGCAACTATAAACAGCTAATAGCTGGGCAAGGCTGAGGGAACCAAACTACCTTGTTTAGTTGTTTCAATGTTGGTCAATTGCTTTGGCTAATATCAATGCTAAAACTTACTAGACATCTGCAGTACAACACTTTCTATGTGACATATTGGTGCCTACTACACAACATTTTCTTGGCTTATCAGGGGAAATTTGATACACTTTTTTTTATCATATGAGACTCAGAAAAGTGCTAAACCAGAAAATTTGATGCACAAAATCATCCCAGTGTGTTTACATCAGATCCTCCAAGGTAAAGGAGAGAATTTATCCCATGAAAGAGTGCAATTTCCAGCTGCAGCAGGTTGCTGGAATTCATGGCATGAAAGATGCTCTATATTGCACATGTACTCTGTTGAAATTTTCTGTTGATTTTACTATAATATTTCATATCAGAGTAGTGTGGCCTTTTGTTTTCATCAACACTTTATATTAGATAAAATCAGAAGTTAAGCTTATTGCTAGTGCAGGAAGGGAGCAGCCCCATCTGAGGCAGGTGAGAAAAGTGCTTATGTGCATTGCTGTGTTGCCTTCCACCAGACTGCAGGGGTGGTTCTGTTGCAAATAATTACAATTGGCCTATCCTCTGTATCATAGCTGTTACCTAACTCCATAAAACGCATTTTTGAACTGACTATATTACACAGACACTGCAGGAGATAATGGCTTCAAGCATTTTTCAGCATCAGAGGGAGAAAACACAAGCATGGCATTGACAGGCCTACCATGCTGCTGTGAAAGCCCTCCACGACAATCCACTCCCTTTTATTTTACCCAAGTGGAAAGTTTACTGAAAAGGCCCCAAGCAATCTATAGTGCTTATCTGGTGTAAGATAAGCAGAGCAGAGCAAAAAAGACTGCCTGACAGCTCTCACTTGACACTCCTGTTTCCATTGGTTAGCACCTCACCAACATTTACCCTTTTGGATGGAAATTCTCTGTGTCTGTAGTCTACCTCAGACTGAAAACTTTCGGAAATTTTCAGTTCAAGGAATGCTTTGTGGAGAATGATAAAAAGGACAGGCAATTCTGCTTGGCAGAAGTCTGGGGGAATTCAGGCCTTAAAATACCAAAGACTTTGCCATGCCGGAGGCTCCCCACGGACAGGCCTAAGGACTTTTGTGCAACCACAGGTCCCTGCAGAGTGTTTCAGGACTCAGCTCAGGTGACTAAACCAAAAGCACAGTGCTTCTCCTGTGCTTCAATGGCACCTCTGCTAGGCTCAACCAAATCAGAAGTACAGATACCCTGTTCCTCAACAAGGAGGGCAAGAGCTAGACCTCCTGGAGAGCTATGATGTAAGTCAGAAAACAAAACCCCAAGGAAAGACTAAGAGCGAAGGATGGCCATGGCGAGGGGGAGGGGCTGTGGCTGAGGTGCAGGGAAGAAGCTGCTGGCCAGGCAGAGCGGGAGGAAGGAGCGAGCTGGCGAGGACGGGACCTGGGCCGCCTCAGTTCTGCTGTCCCTGCTCTGGGCAGCTTGGCTGGGCAACCTGAGCTGGGTTTTACGGATGTGATTTTGTGTATGACATGAAACCATTCTTAGACTATTTGGTATATGAGATTACATTGGTATTTATCTGCAGCCTGAAGAGACTTTGTGCCCTAAAATACCTGTGTAACTGACAGAAAATTATAATCTCACTGTACTTCTGTGAGGTTGGGAAGGATTTTTTCAGTATGGCCAGTACCTAGGACAGATGAAGTGACTTGTCCAAGGTCACTTCAGTCTGTATCCAAAGCAGGGATCAAACCCCTACTTATCAAGAATTAGGCCCCAACACTTCCAGCTGATCGCCTTCTCCTCACTCCTCAGGATTATACTGTGGTAAACAGACAGACCCTGACACACAAATGACTGATCACCACAGACTAACCAGAGACAAGGCATCTTTAGGGCTGGTTGGGCTCTGATCCCCATGATACCACGTGAACTGGTGGAAGTCTTGAGACTGAGGCACATGAGACATTTCTGCCTTGCTTTTAAACTCCAGCATCAAGATGGTGGGAGGTAGGAGAATACTCATAATGACCTAAAAGAGAGACACAAGATTCAGGAAATTAATTCAGCAGTGATAGCACAGACCTGAGACCATAGTCAGCCATGCATGTTGCCAGCACCAACCCCATGCAATTCCACTGGCCTGGGAGGGAACCACTGCTGTGGGGAATCTCTGTATCACATTCCTACAGCCTCCGAAGAAGTGTGCTGCTCTTGACTGTTTTGTAGCTTTGAAGAGTGTCATGGTATCTGGAGATACTTCAGATACTACTCCCTATGTCCAGAGGAATTGCTCCTGTCAGCAGCTCCGCCAGGAGCAGGGCCGTGAGAGCAGGTGGGGAGGGACTGAAGGGTTATGAGAGAATGGGAACAGCAAAAAACCCCTCACAAAATGCTTTCTCTTAATGTCATCCCACAGCTACTTTTGCAAAGTAAAATAGAAGCAAGTACTGTCGTCCCTCCCCACCTTTCTTTTCTCTCCCAAATGTGCACATTCCAAACCATGTTTAAGCCCATCATCTGAAGCTGCATAAGGCACATTCATGACTGTCACAAAGACATGTATAAAGCATCTAAACATCATCTAAATGCTCAGAAAAAGCTGGAGTGATGTTACCTTAAACCAGGAGTTCTTCCGCATCTTCAGGCATCCCATCCACATATCAGTCAGCAGCATCTGTGTGCAAGTATGCGATATGAAAGACCGAAGCCCCACAGACACTGCTAGTTTTAAGCAAGTTGAATTGCTCCAGTTTTTCAGTTCATAGGTCAGCAACTTCATAGCCATCTGCTCATTTTGTTTGAATGCTTTCTCCAGCACATCTAAGGCAAGCTGCCCAAATTCCCTAGAGCAGAAGTGAATTAACAGTTAATATTACAGGTATCAGTCAAAACTCAGAATCACTCCTGCACAGAGGTTGGTTTGAAAACTCCATTAACTAAAGTTGAGCTAAAAATCTCAGTAAGTCCATTTTTCCTGTTGCTTTATCAATATGGCTAATGAAAAATAATTTGGGGAGTACACCTTACTATATATGATCATCCTGTTTCCTATTTTTTTGTTTTGTTGTCAATCTCATTGAGCAATCAAAATGGACACTATCAAGTTCTGCGCATTTCCTTCAACAACAGACTCATCACCACTGTGGGCAAGCATTGCACAGAGGCAGTTGCAAAAGCCTCTTCTTTTACACTGGTTCTTAAACATCTCCATAGGGAAGACCCTCCAAGGGAGATACATCTTCCTTTAAATTAAGCTTTGAAGCGGCATACAAAACAAGACAGCACATCTTATTTTACTCTGAATCTGAGGCATGATGTCTACAAAGCATAAAATGTCATTAACAAGAAAAACCTACCAGAAAACATTAACATGAAACTACAAACTTGAAGAGCATTCTTGGTCTACTTCATTTTTTATTCACTCAGTTATTTCAGCATACATTTTTCATTAGGTCTTACACAGAGCAGGATTTAAGCACTGATGTTAGTTTGCTCATTACCACATTACAGATTTGAAAAGTCCAACGCATATGTGCCATATGGCTTCTTAAAAGTTGAAGAAGAAACTGTAAGGGAAATTTCAATCTTCCACTTGACCACTTAGCAGACAGTGAGCCATGCATTATTTGTCTATATTTTAATTTTCAAATATACAACTAGATAGCAAGCTAATAGCTTTCCTTTAACTCTCAACCAGACT
>JAVJGI010000057.1:38433101-38456820 GCA_035590275.1 Ibycter americanus | reverse complement strand
CGGGGGTCGGGGCAGCGCGGCCGCCGTGCCCGCGAAGTAGCGGCGTGAGACTTGTGCTCGCGCTGTGCGGCCGGGAGGGAAGGGGCGGCTGTCTGTAAGACTTGAAGGAAGGCAGACTAAAAACACGCGCTGGGGGACGCAGGGGTGTTCTCCTTAGGAAGGTGCCGCCTTTGGTGGTGCGTTTGCCTTCAGCCAGCTCGGTGAGGAGTGTCAACGATCTCCGAGGTGGATGGACAGACATCTTGATGAAGATGCGTGGCACGGCATAGATTACATGTCAGGAAAATGAACATCTTGGCAAGAAGCCGATGGAAATTGAGAGAACAAATTAAGTGTGCAAGTAGAAGGAGTGAGTGACATATATACTGCGTGATGGTCTTGTTCCTTGGGGTCAGAACCCTGGTGCTAGGTGCGGAACAAACACGCATGAACAAAGATTTCAGATGAACTACTCACTGTCCAAGTACCTGCTTGGTCCTCGTGGGTTTAGCCACAATGTTGTGTGTTCTTACTGCAAGCTGACTCTCTGAGGTCTGGGGTGGTACGCCTTATTCAGCAGATCAAGTGTGTTGTTTCAAAAAGAAACATAGATACATAAGCTTCTGAGCTGAGGGGAAGATGCCCACAGGTTGAACAACAGTTGGGGAAATAACGGTGGAGAGACCTAAGGTAGAAAGGGTGCCATGGCAACAAGAAAGCATCAGAGAAAGTAACAATATCCTCTTATGGAGGGGGAAAAGGAGGAGCATTGTGTTCATCTGTAACATGCTGTAGATTAAAATACTATAATTTAGGGTGGTTTTTTTCTTTTTTTTCCCCCCAGAATACACTAACTTCTCTTTGCAGTAGGTGCCTTAAATTTAATTCCCAGGTAAGGATTCTATCACCAGAACTCATCAGAAAAATGCCCAATGCAGTTGAAGACAGGGCTTTTTGTAGGGCTTGTTGAGTTTCTGTTGTTCTAAATAAAGAGGTTCTTGCAGCTTACAGCAGAGATGAATTCTTACTCCAGGCAGAACCCTGAATGAGATTCAGGTTGCAAGTGTTTGGCCAGAATTGAAAGTCTGTATTAATCTTTGACTAATTCTTACATTTCCAGAATCCTGAATGGATGAACAAAGTTCTTCCTGTTACCTTCTCCAAAGCAGTACTAAAGTGGTGTATTTATAGTAGTGGATTTGCATTACACTTGATCTACTGAATTCCATAAATTGCAGGATGGATGGGAATGGTTGGTTGTGAATGTTTTTATTTGGGGTTTTATTTAATTTATGGGTTGGGTTTTTTTTAAATAAGACACTTTTTTTGTGAATGGGTAGCTATTAGTTTGTGTTTTCTTCATTTATACACTTCTGTGTTGTTTTTTTTTTATGAGAGCATAGGATTTCTGAAATCACATTTCACTAAGAACAATTCACTGGGTATAATTTTCCAAAGCAATGCCAGACCATGCTAATCGTTAAGACATTTCCTACCACCACCCACCTTTCTTTTCCTTCCCCCTTGCCCCCAAACAATCCCTGAAAAAAATAAGATTTAAATCCTTTTAGCATTAGCATTATGGCCTACCCCTGCCTTGCCTACCTAATCATGTTTTTCTTGTAGTAGCTTATATTTGTCAGCCACGGTTTACTTTTTAAAGGTTGTCACTGGCCTGAAGAGGACTTTTTGGGGTCAGTGCTGAAGCAGGAGGCTGGCACAAGTGATGCTGTGCACATGTATCTCTTTGTTCATGGTTCTTCCCTTATCTTGTTTTAATACGATTGTTCTGGGGTCTCAGATGATTTCTGTGCCTTTTTAATTAAGAAAGGCTGGTCTTGGTCAGTGTTGTTAATCATCTGGAAGCTGGCCAGGAAAGACTTGCTTTCTTTTGCTGCTTAAGCAGGCTAACAGTAACAGCCTTTTGTAATGTGCCTTAGGGGAGAGGCCACTACTGTGTGCAGTTTTGGATCGGTGAAAGATGATGTGAGTAATCCTTCAGCACCTCCTTGAAAACTTAGAATATTGCTTCTTTAGAGCAATCTCTGGAGTTTAACCTATGTGACAAACTTACTTCCTTAAAATTGACATTTCCTCAAAAGAAAATGCAGAATAACGAGGGAAGTGGGGGTGGGGGGTGGGGTGGGTGGGTGCTGGAGTATTGTTTTATGTAACAGGTCTCATTTGAACATCTTGCAAAGCCGTTTAGGTGGGTGTTCATGTTGTGCAAGGAAAGTTCTTAATTTTGAAGAACTGCTTTCCTCCCTGTTAAGGCTTGCTTTAGATTTTCTGCCAGATGCAGAAGTTTTAAATTAGTAATTGCGCATTGTGGTTAGTAGTCAGAACAGCTGTTATTTTTCTGCATCTTTCTTATCGGGTACTGTCTACCAATATCTGAATTTTCCAACCTTCCTTTTCTTCACATGACTGTAGAAATTGCTGATCCTGATGTTTCACGCTTATTTAATGAAAAAGTAATAACAAGTAATAACCCTAAAAGTTGACTTCTGTTTTATTTCTTTAGTTGTTAATTCCTGAAAAATAATCTGTAGTCTTATTTTTTTGTTTTATTTACTTTGTTTTGATATTAATCCTTGAATGATAGAGATTATTTTATTTGCAGGAGCTGAAGAAAGGAAGGAAATTTGAGAGAGAAAAGGTTTGCAAGAGCTAACATTGGCTAGATCACACATGTGGCTGCCTCTGAACAATCTCTAAGTTTAAAACTGTTATCTTTGTTTATAATGTACTGACCTCAGTTACGTTTTGAGTAAAGAGGTTACATACTGAGGAACTAAAGTACGGCTGTTGCTTTAGAAATGAAGGCTTTTCTGCTGTTTTCCTCTCTCCATCATCTGCTGCGTAACTCTAGTAATGGAAAGCTGAGTGGAACCCCCCCTGCTCAAATTGATGAAAATTTTGCCATTCAACACAACAGATCACATTTTGGATCATGTTAAATTTGTGCCTGTAAAAAGGACGTCTGGATTCTTTCTGCCAAGATTTCGAGTGTGATTTGTACTTATGGCCTCTGAATTATGTGACTTTTCCAACCCATTTTAACCAGGGGCTGCACAGTATAGTGTTCTAGTTTAGTAAAAAAGGAGCTAAATGGCTATTCTGCTGTACAGTTTCTGATTACAGCAACTTTTTTTCTTTATTGTTCGAAGCTAATAGGTTTTTCTCATTGCTTTTGAGCTGACTTTTCCCATAGGATATTTACAGTAGCTCAGAAATAATAAAAAAAAAAAAAGGTGAGAAATGCATGAACACATGAAACACAACTCTTTTTTTTTATTTATTTTGCTGTGGCATCAATGAAATTACAGCTGTGAACCAGATCATTGGTCCAGTCCTATAGGCTGAAAATCAGACAGGCTGAGTACGAAAGATTGGCAGGGAGAAATCAGCTACCTTGTGGCAGAGCTGAGCTACAGTTACATGCGTATGTGGTTGGGGAACAGTATATGTACACCAGTTTGTCACCCAGGGAGTAAAGAGCTGGATTTCAGAGTAACTTGTCATGGAGCAGATTAGGGGGCCTTGGACAAAGCTTAGCTTGCCCTCTGAGTTCCACATTTATGAATTTAAGAAATCAGCTGTCATTTACTCTTTCTCACTTATTGTGGCAAAAGCATCTTTGCCAAGAGGCTGTCCAGCCCGGTGAGGAGACTGTTAAACTGGGAGTCATATGGGTGAGAGATTACAGGTCAGAGTTAAGTGAGAAAATGGTGAGGCAGTGGCAGAAAGCAAAAGCGCAGGCTGGGGGGAACAAGGCAGAGCTTGGGCATGTTAACACAGTACAAAGGGACATCTGCCTCTGGGTGTGTGCGCATCCACGGACAGCCTGGGAGCTGAGCAGGAGAGACGAGAGCTCAGCATGTGGTCGTGGAGCTGCAGCATCACTGGGATACCTGTGACGTGGTGGTACAGCCCAGGTGACTGGACTGCTGCAACAGATGGAGACAAGACCTTCAGGAGAGACAGGAAGGGGGCTGCCCTCCATGTGAAGGAGCAGTTCAGATGTGTGTGGCTCAGGTCTGTATAAGAGCTTGTGGGTCAGGGTTGGGGGAGAGGTAACTAAGTGTGACACTGTTGTGGGATGTGTTACAGACTGCCAACCAAGGTAAGGAAGAAGATGGAGCTTTCTCTGAAAAACCTAAAGTCTCTGTGTCAGAGATCCCTACCCTCATCGGGAACTTTGAACATTTAATGTCCAGATGCCAGCCATCCAGGAGATTGCTGGAGAGTGTCAAGGATAACTTCTTGTTACCCAATGTCCTCCAGTCCTCGTGCAGCACACCGTGGAGACCCTGTCCATAGAAAGGCTGACCCACTTTGCTCATTCAAGCTACTGTAGTATTTTCTTGCAAGGAAACAACCCTATTCATCTTTTCTGCTAGCAAGCAGAAACAATGTTCTCATGAGAACTTCTTGCTGCACTTCTAGATGAACACAAGGCGGTGCAGGTGGTGTAATTGCTGGTGATGTGTGGGAGCTGCCCGCAGGCTCCTCTCTTACAATTAATTGGCTGAGTTTGTCTTGTGGCCAAGGAATTTGTGCAGCACAACACAGCATGAAGGTCAAGTCATATGTGCAGCACAGCATGGGCCAGGATGTACTCAGGTTAACTGGTATGTGAATCACTAACTCCTTGATGTGCAATGGTGCCCTTGTCGGGATCACTACAGATGGAGAAGGTGACAGCGCACGCAGATAAGGCAGGTCCTCACCACCTTCTTTCTTGTCACCAGCAAGGTCTGCCAGGCCTCAGGTTTAGTGATGAAGCTCAAGGAGGAGAGAAGCTATCAGCTGGGGATGATGGTCGAGTCAGGGTTCATGCAGGAGCACTCAACTCACGTCCCTGTCAGGCTGCACCCCAAGGTGCTGAGGGAGGTGGCTGTTGTCCTTATGCAGCTGCTTTCCAACAGCTCTCACAGGTCATGGCAATCAGGGAGGTCCCCAGTAACCAGAGAAAGGCAAATGTCACACCTGCCTTCAAAAAAGGGCAAAAGCCAACCTGAGGAACCACAGGCTGGCCAGCCTCCTGTCAGTCCCAGGTAAAATCAAGGACTGAGTCCTGAGTCCTCCTTGACCCCACGTCTGGACATGGTAGGGAGAAGACAGTGATGGGGAGCCGCTGGCAAGGATTTACCAAGGGCAGGTCATGCCTGACCCACGTGACTGCCTTCTGTGACAAAATCATGGGGATGAGAGGAGAGCAGTAGATGCCACCTACCTCTGCTCTAGCCAGGCTTTAGACGCTGTCTCTTCCAGTATTCTCATGCCTGGGCTGTGACATTACAGCCTGGTAGGGAGGACATGTTGGAGGGTGAGGACCTGGTTGGGTGGTGGTCTCACAGGGTGCTGGTGGTGGGTCAGAGGCTGCCTGGAGGCTGGTACCAAGCGGGGTCCCACAGGGTCTATGTGGGGCCTGTCCTGTCCAGCATCTCCACCAGCGACCTGGAGGAGGGGACTGAGGTCACGTGTGGCCCTGGGGAGCCGGGAGTTCTGGGGCATGGCCCTGGGTGGTGGTGGGCAGTGAGCTGAGCTGGGGCCACCCATGTGCCCAGGCAGCAACGAGGGCCAGCAGTGCCTGGCATGCTGTGAGCAGGACACCAAGAGCCAGGGGAGGGTGAGGACTGTCCCTTCTGCTTGGTGCTTGTCAGACACTGTGTGGGTACTGCCTCCAGTTTGGATCCCCAACACAGAACACACACCGGAAAATAGAGGGACTTCAGTGGACAGTGACCGTCTTGGTGACGGACAGCGGGGCTGGAGCCCTTGCACTCCAAGAAGAGGCTGCGGGAGCAGGGATAGTTCAGCTGGGAGGAGGGATGGTTTTGGGGCATCTAACAGCATCCTCAGCACTCATGGGAGAGGGTAAAGAGATGCAGCCAAGCTCTTCAGAGTGGTGCATGTGGGAGGGTGAGCTGCAGCAGCACAGCTGAAACATGGGAGGCTCCAGCTGGAGATAAGTAGAAGCCTCTTCCCCAGGAGAACAGACCAGTGGTGGAGCCAGGGCCTGGGGAGGGTGGGCTCTCTCCAGCCTTGAGGGTTTTACACCCTGATTGGGTGAAGTCCTGATCAGCCCAGTCTGACCCCCCTGGCTGAGCCTCCTCTGGGCAGGGGCTGGGACTGGAGACCTCCCCAGGTCTCTGCCAGCCTGCTATCCTGTGATCCTATGAATACGTTATATGCATTAATTGAAAGCGTCTTTGCAATGACTTTAACATTTTTGCCACAAAGGGTTACTAAGCTGCTAGTGAAGGAGGGAGCAATGTCAGTGACACAAAAGCAGACTCCTGGAAAACTCACACTTGGAGCAACAAGGGGAAACTGGAGTGTCAACTCTGAGGTAAAAGTAACTGCAGTAGCCAGATTACAAAATCCAGTGCCCTAGCAGGCAGCACTTGAGAGACTGTGTCCAAAAAATATGCCTAAAATGTCCATAGAGACAGTTTGTCAGAACATCTCAGAGGCGTAAGGATGTGTAAGTTTGGCGCCACATTCCTGAATATTCATGCAGTGAGATCGGTCTAGGTGCTGTCTGGAATGTGCTTGTGAGCACTGCACTGAAGAGTAGATAGAGGCCATTTCAACACACCAGGGAAGCATGGACAAAGGTGCCAGTAAGTTACTCTGATTAGCAACTACTAAATGGAGTTATTCTACTTAGTATTAGCAAATAGTTGCATAACCCACCCATAAACTGTTTGCAAACCTTGGAAGTTCTCTGCAAGTAAGAAATCATTAACAGATTTCATTTGCCTAGAATATTAGGTCAAATTATAGTAGGCGTCAAGTACATTCACATGACTTTTGGACTGTTGTGGAAAATTACAGATTTCAGGGGGCCCAAAACCTGTTTAATTGCTGATCTAATAAATACACCATAACCAGTTATAACACTTACGTGAAAATTATTTCCCCTTGTTAGAAACAGAAAAATTCTCCTAGAACAAGGCTCTGTATACAACGTAAGATACACAAGACGACAAGAACAGTTAACATTTGGGAAAATGTACTTGCAAGATAATACCTGACTGAAATGAACATCAGACACCCACACATGTTCTGCATATATAGACTAACAACTAGAATTCACATTAATTTATTCATCATGAAAACTCTCAACAAAAAGTGAAAGAAACAACTACAAGATTAAAAAAAAAAACAAACCACAAAGGTACAGGACATCTTTTCAAAGGTGGGGAAAAAAAAAGAAACCCACCCTGTGGGGTGCACATTTCCAGTTTTTCTTCCTCCCTCTCCCACTGTAGTGGGAGCTAATGCTATTTGATTAGGAGGCTAGTTTGGTGGAAAGCTGAACTTAGTTTGGTTTTCCACCACCCAAGGTTGATTTTCATACCAATGAGCACTCTGCACAGGCGAGGGCAAGGACTGCAGAACTGCTATAGTCTCAATTTAGATGGGATTAGACCATTATATTTTGAAGCACAAGTTAACTTCAGCCTGATACCACCTGGGTATCTGCAGGTTAGCAGGAAGCATTAAAATCCTCCCCTGCATTTCTACTTCCAGAGCATCTGAAAAATCTTTGAATCTCTTATTCTCCCGCTCTAAAGCAAAACATGCAGCCAACCATTCCTACAGAGGGAGCTGACCCTTTCTGAACAGATGCCACACAGATCATTTGCCTTACTTACAAGGCTAACCGCATTCTGTACATCAACCTTTTAAAATTATCTGATTCCAAGGAGTAATTTATTTGCTTTTTGGAAAATGTGACTCTTGTTTCACATAAATCTTAGGAGCAAAACAAAATGTGAAACATAATGAAAAAGTAAATAATCACGCTCGTGCAGGTGACAGGACTACCTAGCACCAGCTTGCTAGTCATTAGTTATCAGAAACTCATTGTTTCCTGCTGGTTCAGCCTTCAGAGGCCTGTAACATAGAACACATGTCAAAGAAAAGTAAAATTTTTGTTCCAACAACTGATAATTTATTGTCATAAACATACAGTATCAAAACCTGTTTGGGAACAACAGCTGAACCACAAATGTTGGATTGAAAACAACTAATTGATACAAGCCACAAAATACTAGCTGTCTGAAAAACCCACACACAGATCAAAAGCACCAAAGTAATGTAATTTTTGTTGTTTGCCTTCCCAAAAGCAGGGACTCAGAATGCCCACGGCAGAGAAGATGAAAAAATCTTCAGGAAACCTATCATTAGGGATGTTTCTGTTACCCTCTCTCTTCTCCATTTTTTTTGTTCTTCCTCTTTCCGTAATTCTTACTGCTTTCCACTGCTTTTGTCTCACAAAAAGAGACTCACACTGCTCACTCTCCTTTATATCACCCAGGATATAGCTGGAACTGTCTCCCATTTAAAGGCATATTTCTGCCTTTCATTCCTCAGGAGAAGATTAAGACAAACTCATCCACACCAGGTACTTGGATAAAATTTTCTATTGCAAATAAATTGTATGGTAACTTTTAATTTATTTTACCTAGATTTATGCTAAAGATTCTCCAGGACACCCCCAGAAATGCTACTCTGACAATATAGGGGGAACAGTATTTTTGTTGTCATTACTTCCTTAACTAGGAATGCCTATCACTAAAACTTTAGGTCATTATAAAAATCATAGCTATATATTTATGCACTCTTACCTGATTAAATTCTGGCACACCTGGCATTCTGCAGGACATCTGTGATAAAAGATGAGTAATTAACACATGCTTGTATAAAAGAAAACATCTGTAACGGTATTCATAAAGTATCAATTCACCTGTGAAAAAATTCTCAACAGCATTAAAGGCCGTGTTCTTCTGCACTCAATCCTGGAAGATGTACTGGGTAACTTCTGTGATTTGTTTGGTGTTTTACATCTCAGACTGTATGTCAAATCCGCAATTCATAGATGAGTTATCTATCTTACATACTTTACACTATCCATGTGTTCAAAACCGTATGACCAAAATTACAAGTCAGAACATGATCTCACCAAGTTTATTTAGGCAACACCATCCACTAGATAAATGATCTGGAATGGCAAATTATGTTTGCTTTCCCAGGTCCTAAAACAGAGGCTGAGGATTTGATCCTTTCCTTATGTTTTTCACTCTCTATGCAAGCCTGAGCAGAACCCTCTATCTCAGAAGACTTTGATCAGCAGCAGGCATTATTCTGAAGAAAGGAAAAAGTGGTGGTACAGGATTAAGAATTCCTGTGCAGCAGTAACTCCATGTAACTCAGTGTCTCAGTTGGATGCTATACCACAGTTTTGGTTATTGGACTAAGAGCAATCCATCTAAGAAGACTAGGAAGGTCAGTTTACCAATTTCTAATTCAAACAAATGGCATCATTTAAAATGTACTGTGCTGGTGACAGTATCCACGAAAACCCATAAACACCAACAATTACCAACTGTGGCACTGAAAAACTGCAAAGAACTTTATCCAGGCTACACACAACACCCATAAAAAATTATTCTGGTACTTTCTAAATGTAACAGAAAGAAAGTGAAATTCAGTGTTTTACCTGTGAGGATCTTTTGAACTGGGAATGATGTATGCACATTCTCTTTTACTGAAGACCTCTTCAATCCAAGATTTGGGGGTCTGAAAAGACATTTCAAATGTAATTGTATTCCTGAACTTAAGAACATAATGGCAGTAATTGTACTATAATGTCTACATGGCTGTGTATGCGTAACATGTAACAGAATGATTCCCATCACAACATTAGGTGAAACCAAACATTTGGTTTCTATTGGTAAACTGAAGCTACAGATCCCAACAGTCTTAGCCCTTCACCCTCAAGATTTACACAGCTCCACAGAAAGATCATTACTAAAATTTATTCCCACCCCTCACTAATAAACACGAAAATTATTTAGAGGACAGAGGTACAATAGAGGAAGTGGTAAGGATGAATCAGAACTGCTGAAAGGACTGCACTTTCCTTCTGCCAGAGGACTAGCAAATGGCAGTATCTTACTAAAGGTGTGAGTATCAAAAAAGGCAAGATTTTCTTTTTACCTGAAAGAGACAGTCAATCCCTTCTTATATAATTCTTACCAGAGTTAAGAAGAGATTAATCCTAGTTATACGCTTGCTGAACTAGGACTACAGTGAAATGCAAAAGCAGGGACTAAAGACTAGACCCAGCATTCAGAGGTTATGTGAGGTGAGTTTTTTCCACGGGCCTCCTGGGACACTGTGAAAACCGTCTCAGTGATGCCTGTTGAAACCACATAAACTGAAGAGTCACTGTGGTACACAGATATTTTTTTTTCAAAGAATCTCACTGAGAACTCTTTGAAATTCTTTCTCTTCAGGTCTATCAGGATCAAGTTCCCTGAAAGGAGTGATAGTTTTTGGATGCTGAACTTTGAAATCTCTGGGACTGAATTTAGTAAACACTGGTAGCAAAGAATTTTTTTGTTGTTAAGGGAACTACCCCCACAATGAAACATGCAATGGATAAATATTTTATCATAAAGACTAAATACAATTATACCAACCATTACTGTCTCATTGTTTCTCATGTTCATCTCACTCTCTAACTGTTGTCTACCTTATACATGGACTGCAAGCTTTCTAGGACAGGGCACCGTAGAGTCGTGGTTTATGATTATGCATAGAAGGCAAACAGTAAGTAAATAATAAACATTGATTCCTTATTCACTCCTCATGTTTGAAAACATTTGTTTGTCTGCAAAATGTCTACCCTGTAAAAATACTTACAGTAAGTACTTGTCTCCATAAGTGTTTGTAAAATATGTCTTTCACACAATGATTCAGAAAAGAATTCAGTTCATGAGAATGCCAGTAATTCAACTCATTAAGAGTACTGCTGGGAGCATATTACGGACGGAGTTCAGCAATAATTCTTATACAAGAGAATACCTCTCATCTCCTGAATGGAATTATGAGCCTTAATAAAGCAGGATTGTCTGAGGTTTCTTTACTTCAGCTTCCCTAGCCTAAATACCCCTGCATAATCTCTTAGCTAGTCATGCAATTATAAAGGGCCACAAGCTACCTGAGTGAACTACTGATTGGCTTGTCCACAGGTGGCGACCTAGCCTCCACCAAGACTAATGGAAGTCCTACCTTTGGTTTTAATGTACTCTGAAACAGGCCCCCACTGACAAAGATGAAAGAGATCATTAAAAAGCAGTTTGCTGGTATAGGTATGTATGTGTATTCGTCTGGGAGCAACTAATTTAATTGTGTCTGACTGAGCTTCAAATGAAGGAGTAACAACAGTGTGGAAGATCCTCAGGACTGGACAGAGCACTGGCCACAAGAAAATTAGTTAGCTTAGCTTAGAAAGACAGCTACTGAAGACAAAGTGTAAAAATTAAATCCAGAGGAGTTTGGAAGCAGTGAAGAAAATTTCATTACCTGAAGGCAGGCACACACTGCTCTCAAAAACCTTTTGGTAGCATTCTCATTAGTAATGAGTACTGTTTCATGCTTCCTAAACCACCTCATTCTAGTTTGAGCTACCAAGTAAAACCATGAAATGCTTCTAATATTACAATACGCTGGGACTTTGATTTTTCTGAAACCCATTACTATTTCTGGTAATTGGTTTTCAATCGGAACTAGGGAACAAAAAATCTTTTTATGTTATGGGATGCCTTGGATAAGAACGAACTTTACTAAGTTTTTTATTAACAGGAAAGGGTATGACAGAATGCCCAAGAGGTTGACAAGCCTTACAGCACTTGCTGAGGCAACATGCTCAGCCTTGTGAGACAACAACATCCAACTGCTGTGACTTTAATTTAGTAAGAGCACTAGTAGTTCCAAGTAATTTTAAGCAAGCTGTTGGCATTGCAGTCTCAAGTAGCATCCCTGGAGCTACTTTAACTCCAGCATGACATATTCTGGAAATCAAGCATTGTCCGTTATCTTTCCAGGTATGAAGGCCAGCACTGGAGATATACAACCCAGTGTAACAGGGAAGCACTGCAATAGCATAGGGACCAACAGCAAAACACGCTGCCAGCTGAGCAAGGCACTGGCACTCAACTAATCCATGATACGCTTGATCTAATCCAAGTCAATACACTTGAAAAGACCTGTCAAAGATGGTTTTATCTCCAAAGCTCAGTGTTCCTCATCATAAAGTTACATGATAAAAGATAAAACACAATTCAATAATTTTAGAGGGAGGAGAGGTCATCTGGTACACAACAGCTGTTTGGTGTGGTTATTTCAAACCAACATATAACTTACAGCCCTCAGTGATGGCAATACACTGTGTGAGTTGACATTACAACATCTAATATGGGAGATGAAAAGGCATCTTCCTCTACCATCACCTTTTTGAACACCTAAGCTGTCCCCTAAAAAACATACCTTGTCTTACAAGATTCTCCTTTTTTAGATTTTGGAGGGCAGTTGGGAGTTAAGACAAAAATATCAGTGCTTCAAATTCTGGAAGTTTTGTGTACCCTTTTTTAACTTGGTGCAAAAGCACCTTTGTTTTTCTGCAACTGAGGCAGTAAGGGCAGGGACCAACACACACCACAGCTGATCAGGCCACTCTGGTCATAACGAGTCAGGCTCAAGGTCCAACAAAGCCAATGGAAAAAAAAAAACAAACTGTAGCTTTGGATCACATGCCATGAATCTAACCCTGCTTCTACAGAGGTCATTGACAAAATTCCCATTTATTTTAGATTAAGAAGATCACTATTAAATTCATTTGACCACTGAATCTCAAAACACCAAGGATGCACCTCACGTAGTGACAGAGAGACTCCCCTAGCACAACAGTCAGTCAGTTAACTCCACTTCAGGATTCTCAGTAAACAGGAAAAAAACATTTTCAAGCGCAATTGATACAATACTGGGAGTTTTCATCCTACCTTGCAAAGAAACATAGTACCTTCCCATCAAGATATTTCAACATTAATCTTTCCTTATTTACACAGAGTTTGCTAGCGTTGCCTATGCTGCACTCTTTCACCTCCTTGCTTCCTGTAACTTTACATTTTAAAAAGCAATATTTAGATAGCTTACCATCTGTACATGATCCTGATGAAGCCTGTAACTTTAACATTTATTTTAATCTCAAATGATAAACATGTAAATGCAGCAAAAAACATTATTGCAAAGTCCACCATTTTTTTCTTCAATAAAGTTCCTGAACAGATGGGACTACTTAAATATATATGTACATACAGAAATGCCAATCAACCATAAGAAAAAATAAAATGCAAGACTATCACTGTATTTCATCTTGTGAAGCACAAATTTCAAGACTGAAACACTGGGAGATGCAACACATTCACCATTATTCTTAATTTTACAGAAGGTGAAATCTTTACCCACTATGTAAAATTTACACAATAGCAATAACACTAATTTCTTAATCTAAGGCTTTACTTAGGTTTCTAAGCTAATTGTATAATCAAGAAAAGTGTTTTAAACATTCATGCTTTTTGCAGTCATCCATGACTTCAGAGTGAGGTAAGTAAATATGAAAAGAGGAGACTTCTGAAATGCTGTTTGTTTGCTCTTGGTTCCGGTAAGACCTCTGTAACATGTGTATCTCCTTTCATAAAACTCTGGCTAACATTTCAAAATTGTCACTGTCTAATTAAACTTCAAAAACAAATTCACATCTCTCCTGTCACTACAGTAAGGTACGTATGCCTCATCCAGCATCGACCCGTATCATTTCTACCACCTAAATGAGACATAAAATACACCTGCATTCTTTCTGACTGGCAGATTTCTGTTCTGATATACAGGAGACCTGAAGCCAAGTTTATACGGCAGTTTTCCTTCCAATTTTCCTTCCAGACAGTCCTCAGACCTTTGGGAGTTCTGCTTTCTCATTTCTCGCCAGTCTGAGGATTAGGATTGCTGCTTATACTTCCCTGACACAGAAGAGGCTTTGGAGATTTCTAGACTGATTTAGTCAATGGAGTGGCAAGAGTTTGGCTCTGAAGTTTAAGGCACATGAGTAGTTTTTAGAAAATTGCTTTTAATCACTTCTCCAATATCTTTACTGTCTGAGATCCTTGCATAATTTGGTATTAAAGGGACACTGTCAGGTCAAATTTGGTTAAACATGAGTAATGTTCAAAAATTAAGTTTTCTAAAAGTAACGAAAGGGATCAGAGCATAAAATTTAGTGAAACACGTGCACCACTCATTTCTTTCAAATCCTATGAATGGGTATGAGATGCGATGGTAGGATGGGGAGTGAGTGCAGACAAAACCTTAAAAACCCAGCCTAGCACAGAGGTAGTCTGTCCTCCAAAATCCAGGGTTACCATCAGTGAGGCAAGTGACTGTGCCGCCACCATCCTGCCAGGGTCACCCAGCAGGTATGCAGCACTCGGCTCACCAGTCTCAGAGGACAGGGCAACATAGCTCTGCTGTCACCTGCTGTACTGGTGTCCACACTGATTTCACCACATACCCAATCAGTGCAAAGGGGTGAATGCTTCAATTTTTGCTGCTGCTTTCTTCTACCGCAGCCCACCCCACCCCCTCGTAAAGGACTTGCCAGAGTCAAAGCCTTTAGATGCACTGCACCAATTAAACACTGATAAGTAGGGACAATGTGCATTTGTCCTGCTCTGGAATTAGCTTTACTAAACCAAGATCTGCAAGAAACATTCAGCCCCTTCAAGACCAGACAATAAGCACTGTTCATTGGTTGAGTACCAAACTCAGGAAAACTAGGTTACACTGCCAACACTAAACAAATTTTTAGTACCGTTAACTATACTTATGTTCCCTTTTGGGGTGAAAAGCACAGATACACACATTTTCTAATGAAACAGCATGCTGCTCCGGACACTGTTCAATCCCCCCCAAAAGGAAATTAACATGCACATACCTCTGTATCTGAATAATTTCACCCATGATTGAAAATAATAATTTATTGGACAAAACAGCAGCAACTGCCTTTAATGATACATCGTAGATCCAGACAGGGGCAGATAATAAGAAATCATATCATGACTAGCCAGTTTAAGTAACAGGTTAGTACATTTAGGCAAAGTACAGTTGGGCTGGAAACTAGCCAGAACAATCAAGTAGTAAGTCGCTTACTGAAACTGCCACAAATTGTACTGATAACAGAGAACAATAATTTCTGTCTTGAGTCTTGGCCAAAACACTACAAGAGCTGAAAAGTGCTGCCAAGCACCATAGCTCAGCTCTGTACACAGTGTGTGTAGTGAACCCACTACACACAATCCCTTTTCTATGTCACTTCTCAAGAATTTGGGTTTTCTTAAAGATCTTTACTATCAGAGCCAATACTTTTGCATCACTGAGCAGGTTGGCAAAACCTTAGCCAAAAAAAAGAAGAAAAAAAAATAGTTACACATCATGTAACTCTTCTTCCAGTTAAGAAATTGTTACCCTCTAAATTATTAGATAAAAACAAATACTCATTAAATAGCAACAGATAATTCTGGGGCTAACACATTTGCCTCAGGACTCCAGTATACTTATACAGTACTTGTAAGGAACCTTTACTGCTGATGGTAAGGATTAGAAATACCTGAATGACCCAAAACTGATTTTCAGTGCCTGGGAAGGAGGGAGATACCATTTTCAGGTGAAAGCATACCTGTGAGAAGTCAGTGTAGCACAGTGTGTGACCAACCCTTACTCAAACGCACAATGAGGGGAGAGGGAAAGAACTTCCCCTTATTAGAGCCACTGCAAGAATCCAGCCTCTGTGCTCAGCACAGTGTTCTAAACACCTTAAACCCTTTTAAAAATTAACTACACATAGAGCAAGTCACTTGCAAGAACATTAGATACCTGAAATGCAGCCAGAGTTCTTGTAAGCTGACACTCAAGAGCATTTCACAAGAGCTCAGCCTCTATAAGCATATTGGTATCTCTTGAACTTTTACCCTTGGAAACTCTTCCTGAGCTATAAAAGCTAAGGTGGACTTGCAGGTATCATCATTTTAGGCATAATAATTCTTAAGTGAAAACCAGCACTTCAGCAGTATTTCTGCATCCCATGGCAACTGGTAAATTACTGCCAGCATTAAAGAGATTTCCAACTTAACAGGCCGTCTTGCATAAGCTTTTCAGGGCAGGAACTTTCTGGTTCAGCATCCATTACATGCATGGTATGAAGTAATATAACAAGTGACTTTAACAAAGAACACCACTTTGGATCCACATAGGGTAGAAGTGCATTGTAAAACTCCAGGGTCATGTGCAATAAAACATGAACCCAATGTGAGGTTTTCAACACTCAGGTCTTCTAGAATTTCCTTGTGTTCAGGCTATCCTGTCACAGGACAACAGCCTGGCTTTGTAACACAGACACGCTGTGGTTCCCCTCGCCTCCCTCACCACAGTACAACAGTACATCTATTACTAACTAGCATCTTTTGCTTTTCCAGACTTTCTTAACTACTCCTTTGCCCAAGTCTTCAGAACTCTTGTACATCTGTGGAAATACTGCATTATAAGCAATTAAATTTGCAAGAAAATTTTCATCACTACATTTCAAAAATAATTCCAGAAATACTGTGCAAGTAATTTAATTTGAATGCTTCCACTGTTGTTCACCAGGTCACCATGCCTAATTATAAGACAACTATCAGTTAACCTCAAACTGCCTTTGCAGGCAGACTGCAGATTCAATAGCACTGAAAAGTTTCTCTAAATTCTCCTTAAAATACATTTAAAGATAACATATCATTTCAGGTCACAGCAGAATTTCTGTGATTTTTTTCCCAGTAATTAATTCAAACAGATCCACTCACTGTAAACATATTCTCGGGTGTTCACACATACACTGTCTACACTAACAGAAGAGAAGTCACCTGTGCTAGCAGGGCAAATGCAGACCCAAGACAGAGCGGGATAATAGAACTTGTTAAAAATCTTCAGTCATACTGAAGAGCGATTTCAGATTATTTTCCTTAGCACAAAAGGAGCATGTCAGCTTCTCAGAAATACATAAATTCAGACTTCAACCAAGAGCATGCTATGGCATTTTCTTTCACATTTAACCACAGAATAGAATCCTAGAATGGTTTGGGTTGGAAGTGACCTTAAAGACCACCTGGTTCCAACCCCCCTGCCATGGGCAGGGACACCTTCCACTAGACCAGGTTGCTCAAAGCCCCGTCCAGCCTGGCCTTCAACACTGCCAGGGATGGGGCATCCACAGCTTCTCTGGGCACCCTGTGCCAGTGTCTCACCACCCTCATAGTGAAGTATTTCTTTCTCGTATCTAATCTAATCAACTGCACTTAAAAGTTAAGTATGTATGCCCAGGTGATTTTCTGGACTGGGGCCTTACATCAAAGGCTCATAAGAATGTTTCCAATATTTCGATCCCCAATTTAGCCAATAAAAGAAAAACCCTTTAATGGGCTTTCCAACATGTTGCTTCTTATCTCAGAGCAGACCATGCAACACAGTCGGAACAATGTTTCTGAACACAAACAGCAGTGGAGTCAAGACAACAAAATGCAGGAAATACTAAATATAAAATTATCTCCTTGTAAAGAAGCTCCGGCCTGACCCCTGGAGCACAGAGCTAGCCAGCTGACAGAAAGCTTAGCCCAGTTTGAAAAAATAGGCCTTAAATTAGTCTATTACTTTTTACTTTTTACTTTTTAAGTTAAGCCTTTCTGCTGCCCTGATAATGTTTTGAAAAACAGGAACAGCACCGCCCCTGGAGCAGGCCCAGCTCGGGTGCAGGTGCTGATGGAGGAACCCCGGGCTGCAGCTGGAGGGCCCAAACAGGCTCCCCTGCTCCCCACACAGCCCGTGGCACCGGGCGAGAGGGGCAAGGCCACAGCGGCCCTCACCTCCACATCTCTGCCCAGACCCCAGGCTTCTGCAAGAAATCTCAACTCACAACCTACTGCCCTCAGCCCTATCCTTGAAAAAGGCCCCAAAAGCATTGCTAAAAATCCTATAATGGCACTAGACTTCTGCAAAATACTTAAGAACAGGCTTCCTGGTTCATTCCCCAGCTGGAAATGACAAAAAGCCTCCATAATATGAAACATAATTTGGCCTTCGGCCTAAAACAGGCCACTCCAATACCCACTGCTCGAGAGGTACAACGATGTTTGAGAAAGTTTGGATCTGGTTGTTTCATAACTGTGGTCCACCCAGGCAGCGAAAAAATCTGTGCTCAAGGCTGGTCACAGCCACCTTGCTAAAGCTGGCATTTGTCTAACATTGCCAGCATTAAAAAACAATATAATGCTGTATATCATCTTGTATATCGTCTCCTCTTATAAAGTCAATTCAATGATGGGCATAAAATGTGGATTATTGAAAAAGCTAGTCATACATCGAAGATACAGAAAGACATCTTCTAACGATTTTAATCAACGGAAAACAGTCTAAATTGCAGAATAAATTATAGAAGACACCAACCTTGCGGTAAACAAGAGCAGGCATCAGTAAGAGAGCAAGAAATGGCAAATTAATCCAAACTATATTTTTAAATTATTATAAATCCTTAAATGTAAGAATGGCCTTATTTTACTGTGTCACTTTCACAGACAAATGTTGCAGGGTTTCCTTGGTAAATACTCCTGCCTGTCTCACCAAACATATTTTGGGAGTCAGTAGTACCTTTCATAGCCCAAAGAAAATCAAGCCTGTGGCCTTCTTTTATTGAATAATGCAATATAATCAGAAAATCCCTCAAATTCAAGGCAAGTTACATGCCCCCTTTGAAATGATCTTGTGCAAGTCATTTTGAAGAAGTGAAAATCCAGGCAGCCATAAGGAAAAGATGCTTCAGGTGTATTATTCAGAAGGTCCATACAATGCTTCAAGTCTTGCTCAGATTTCCACTTTGGGATCAATGCAAGCCAGTGTGGCTTCTTTGTTCAGCGCTTCAAGTTAGCAAAGAGCTAATCAACTCGCTATTTTTGAAACCATGTCTCACCTACCTGGCACTGAGCGATCACAGAGGTCAACCACCCACTGCTGTTAGAAATGCATTCCTCCATCAAAGGATTCAGAATTACACAGCACAAAGCTTTCCAGTTTAAACCAGGAGGAGAAAGAGAAGAAAATTACCTGCTGGTAAATTTCAGACTTTTATTTTGTTTTATATTTTCACAATACGGAGATTAATATTGACAAGAAAGGTGGATCTCTGAAGACAGAATATATCTACAGTATCTAATGTGGAAACAAATGCAGTTTGCGAAATTCAGCTGGAGGAAGCATGAAGGGCCCCAGTAAGTCACAGCTTGATAGCAATCTGTATTAAACTGTACTACTAAGAAGTTCAAATGATGTGACTGACCCACACAGCTCACCTCTGGAGCCACATGACTGTTCAGTGTTACTCCTGTCAGCATTGCTCTTTTTGCTCCATTGCTTGTCTCACACAGTAATAAAAGTTTTCATGGGCTTGACAGCTGCGTGCAGCAGCCCTCGCACTGACTGACACTGCTAGACAGGGCAGACTACCACAGGACTGAAATCCCATTTTCCAAAGAGAGAGGGAGCACAGCTCAGTTGACTTCTGAGGAGGCTGAAGGTACGGTCCCACCTCTGCATTTCCCACCTGGCCTGGGAGCAGCCACTGGGAGCTGCAGGGATGGAAACATCCTCCTGCCCCTTTGCCACAGAGGCTATCTGAACACACCCTCAGGCTCGCCACCGGGTCTTTCCACACCTTTGGCCTCAAGTGCCAAGACACATTCTGCAATGCCAGTCTTATCACCTGGCTTGTTGCACTGAAGCTTGCAACAACAATCAAAGGGACCCCCAAAGGCTTGGGTTTCCCTGGGGCCAGGCAGCCAGGCAGCGAGGAGCTGCAGTGGTTGCTGTGCCACGCAGCCATGCCAGGCTGCACAGGACAACCTGGTAGCCATCCCCACTGCCCTCCCAGCACCAAGCCAGGCTGCAACTCCTGGCCCCCACCACGCCAGACTGCGCTACCAGGCACAGTCCCTTGCAACCTGAAAGGTCTCTGTTCCATCCTGCTGCCAACTCCTCTCCCTTGGGTGGCAGCTCCAAAGGCCACCCAGGCTCCCAGGAGCACTCCCCGCTCACCAAGCTGCCCAGCTGCATCTGTGTTCGGTCTGGTGAGCTGCGGCCAGCAAGAGGGGTGAGGAAAGGGCCAGAGCAGGGGCAAGGAGGGCGCTGCAAGGAGCAAGGACAGGGTGAGCTCACTGAGCAGGCTAAGGCTGCACAGCACCACCACCCAGTGTTTCCAAAATGCTTGGTGAGTCAGCAGGCAGAGAAATGGATGTATTTCATAAGCACTTGGGACGTCCTAGTAAAAGTTCCTCCACCTCTCTGGGGGTTAAATTGTGCCAATATAATGTAAGCAAATGCATAAGTTTATAGCAGCAGGACTGTGATCAAACCTGGGATTGTCCCACCCCAGCCAGGCTGGTAAAAAAATGATACCCACAGTCTGACCTCTGCAATGGCAACCTAACCCAACTGACACTACAGTCACAACAGGCTACTAACCCTCTCCAGATGTGGCCAAGTCCCTCATCACTTCTGTGTAATCCCTAGCACTACATGGCCACTAGGAAACCACTTTTATAATGAAAACATGGTATTTTTTGATACTGTGGGGCTGGCACCAAGTCGCAGCCACGGTTGTTTACCAAGTTCCAGAGCATTACACTTGAAACCACCAAAGAGGCAAGTATCTGCCTCACCACAGTTCCTGTGCAGAGCTTCATCATTACTGACAACGCTGAAGAGGGCTGAACTCAATTCTCATCACTGAGACTTAATAATTAGGAAGAAACAGAAGCACCCACTACATTAGCAACCCAAGGACATTTTATTTGGAAACAGTGACAAGATATCACACCACCAACAGGTTTTAAAATCCCCTTTTTCTGACTTGCACTTATCAACGTGCAGTACAAGCACCCAGCTTCTGTCCTGGTGAGAAGAGCAGCAAGAAACCCCAGAAACTGTTTTTAGAGGCCTCCTTCAGTTCCCATACAATGGACAGAAGGAACTGGACACCTCAGAAGAGCACATACCAGCAACTGCACCATGGCAGAGACACAAAGTGACGCCAGCCCCAAGGAAAGAATGAAGACAAGTGTTTAATAAATCCTGCCTTTCTTGAGGCTTAAGCACTTTATGTAGAGCTATGGCTCCTCAAAGGGCCCTCTTTTCCTCCAAGACTGGTAGGAGAAGGTGCAACCACCTCCCAAAAACTGAAGTAAAATGTTAGAGATGAGAACGTAAAACAAAAGAACCAGTAAGTCAAAGCATACAGAATGGATCACAAGGGTTCACCCAGTATGCATGTTACATAGAAATATGTTTACATACTACAAGACTCAGGGAAGCTTTACACAACAGTTTATAGAGCCAGTCTGAAAATAACATGGAGCGAAGATCAAAACTTGCTCAGTCACGGTCATCTCAGCTTCCCGTTGTGCAGTGAACTGCTTGAAGAGTCTCAAACTTATTAGTGTAATTCTCAAAAAATTGGATTACCCAGCTTGGACCTACCACCTCCCCAGATAGCACCAGGAAGCCTATAGATTGGCTTGTTGGGGGACACATGGGGGGGCCCCATCTCTTCAGCTGACACGGTGCTACTGAGTGAAAAATAAATTTAAGATTAACTGAGCCATAAAGAGGCAGGATGAAGGAGTGACTTCTTTAGGAAAAGAAGTAGGAAGAATATTGCACATAGTTCACGTGTATTTTGCTCCTGGGAAGGTTTCATTCAGCTTCAGCAGCTGCAACCACATTAGATCCATGCTGATGGACACCATAACCATGTGATGGATGCAGTCATCCTGCATGGTCCGTGCCATCCTATTCGTAACACCAGTCATATTCAGAGTTGTGCTGATAGCAACGTGAAGGGATTGACAACCTCTTACTGCTGCAGCCTCCCTCTGACATGCTATACTGTACCGCAACCCCACTTCAAAGACATCACTATAAATCAAGGACAATTCTGGCCCCATGACCATTAAAACCCATTTTCTATTTTCTCTCTGGGCACTTCCCACTGAGATTATGAAGAAGCAAACAAGAACTCCTTGGCATGACAGAAGAGTGACATGCTGCAGCTGCCCAGCCCCCCAGGTTCTCCACCACAAACAAAGCAGCCACCATGTACACAAAGTTTCACTGATGCCAGAGGGACCTACACTCTTAGCTGTCAACAACATTTTTGAAAACTGGGACCTGGGCACATAAATAATTCAGATGTTTTTGAAAACTTTACCTGGAGCCCAGAGTGGAGCACTGGACGCACTACACAATTGCATGCATGCATGGGCAGACAGATGTCTACTGAGACATCATTTTCCTTTACAGGCTGTATTTTAAACTTGCCTACTTTCTGGTCTTTTAAAAGTGCTACATGACTTTTTGCCTTTCACTTAGGTGGTCACAAATGGGGAAAAAAGGACTTAGAAGAGGTAACAACTACCTTATCTGCTCCCTGTCCCTACAAGAGTCTTAAAAAAAAAAAAAAAGAAAAAGAAGATGGAGCTCAAAGATAAATGTCTTTCTCTAGTACGGCTCTGTACAACCATGTTTTCTTCCTGATACTGGTTACTTCCAAGACAACATACTTCAGCACATTCACTATTGGGTAATTTCGGTGTCCCTGACCTTGTAACAGCCAAGAAAGCTTCAGAATTTGTCCCTTATCAAGCCACAAAACGATTAAGGGAACAGGTTCAAACATAACCTATTTGCTGCTTATCATATTTTTAAATAAAATTATATAAGCCTGTTACTACTTCATATAAGGTTGTAATGGTATAATACAAACTTATTGAAGAAAAGTCTGTAAACTGATTTCACAACTTCAGAGCATATTTTTCATTAAAAAAACAATTATGATGCTTCCTTAAACTCATTTTAGCCTGATACCAGTATGAGCTTATTCTCACAGGTAACACTGCAATTTCTCTGGGAGGTCCAAAATGCATTAATCTCTAGACACTGGTCTCTCTGTTTTGGTACCAAGAAAAGGAGTTTGTGGTTTAACTTCAGAACTTAAAACACTAGCTTGTTTTTTTCTTAGTGTACAAGCAGATACTGGATATTTTGAAAATTATATTCATAAACAGAAACACTCACTAAGAATATCCCGCTGTAAACATATTTCTTACATCAGCAAGTATATCTACATGGATACATTAGATATGTTGTTACAGTATGATCTGCGCGAACTACCACCCAGTCTCACAATTTTATCTGTAGTAGCAGAGCTCTGTTCTTCAAACATCCATATCTGAACACGTTTCATCTTGAAATTAAAAAAAAAGAAGGAGAAAAAAAAAGCTTCAGTCGGCATCATGGTAAAAGGAAGTGAAAACTTACTACTGCCAGAGGCATTTTCCTTACATGCTACATCTAACCGTCGTAAACCTCACGGCACCCAGATAGCACCACCACATCACCGTGTGATGTCCTGCTGGTAGCGTGGGCTGTCTTTTTTGCTGGAAGACTTTCACGGCTACTAGAATACTGCAGGTGTGCGTGATTAAAACCACTCAAGTCCACATCTGCAGAAGCACAGGGGGGTAACCAGCACCGCCGCCAGAACATCAAATCCTTGGCAAACAGCCCCTTGCAGCCTGAGGTTCTCTGTTTGCCATCAGCCCCACCGACCTGCTCTCTCCCCAGGTCGCCTGGACCTGCAGGTGAAGTCTGATGCCATTCACCGCCGCGCCCAAATGCCACGCACGGCACGAGGAGCGCAATGCACCCGCTGCAAGAGCGAAGCCGGGCGTTAGCTGGGCGCCGTGCC
>JAVJGI010000057.1:38405526-38415576 GCA_035590275.1 Ibycter americanus | reverse complement strand
GCGGGGCGCGTGCCCGGAGGGGCCGGGGAGGCGGGAACGGCGGCCGGGGCGCGGGGCAAAGACCACACGTGCGCGAGAGCGGGTCGTACTGCAAACTTTAATAGTTGCCCAGAAAAGTGAAGCCCATTACGCACACCGACAGCGGCTGGGAGCTCACGCAGAGACATGAAAACTCTTAGTCTTACCTTCGCAACTGGCTTTAGTGTACTACATATAAATAAAAATACAGGACACTTTACATTTGTCAAACTTACTCCATATAAATAAGCATCACACTGAAGGTCATGGAGCATTTCATGTTACACCTGATACCACGCACAGCTGAATCGTGACCTAAATAAACTCTTGCCTTCAGCTGATGAAACGATGTAAGCATTGTTTTTGCCCCCTTGCGTGTAAAACTGCATAGAAGAAAGCGATCGGTGATGAATTTTAACAACTCGAATAGGACTGCAGGTAAAACTACTAACTGAAACAGTCTACTCACAAGATTATTCTGCTTCCAACTCTTAATGCAGCTGTTGTAATTTAAGGAGAGAACACTGGGGGAAAACAGGCATTTTCTAGACTTGCAAGAGAAGCATATCGCTATATACCTGGCATAGATAAGTGAAAAGATTTTCCAAAAGCAATGCAAAAAATGGCACTTCTGATGACATGGGGCAGCAGAGAACAAAACCACCAGAAGAAAGGATACTGACATTCCACCCGGAAGCAAGGGTTCCACTGCCTGCTTGTGAAAGCCAAGACCACCACATTTGAAGTGTAAATACAGACTGGGTAGGAGGCAGAAACTGGGCAGTATTACTGAGAGCTGACTGAACGGCATTAACTGACATTCACCTGATCTTGACTTATTTCAATTGAAGGAGCCTGGAAACCAAGCAAAACACTAATCATATTCTATCTAAGGAAAAAAAGAAAAATCAGAATGAAAGCTAAGAATCACAGTCCCTCAAAAAATAAAGAGTACAATAAGGAAATTCAGATAACTAGGGTTTTTTCCCGGTATCTAGGTGTGCAAGGGCTTTTATCTTTACTTGTTGCAATGGCAGCGTTTCAGCTTTAAACATGTTTCTCTTGGAGCAGGGTAGAACTGCCAAAGTTCACCTCATTTACAGAGTTAAATCTTAGTGGTGCACACTTTTAGGAAGAAGAGGGAGTTCAAGTAAGACTAGTTTAAGCAAAGCTCTAATTGAAAACTTCTGTTGAGCAGAAGCCTTTGTTCTCAATAAGAATTCTAAGCAGAAAAGGGGAACAGTACTGAAACATGCCCCAGGTGCATACTCTTACACCATTCTGACACTATAAAAAAATCCCAGTTTCTCTTTTCCCTCCTTGTTCCTAAATTGAAAGTCTGCAACAGCACACATTTCTGGCCTTCATGGAATAAATCCAGACACCACCAACAGATGTATTAAAGAGATGCAATTAGGACACCACCATGAAAAAAGGGACTAGAAATAATGGGAAACAAACTAACCTTATTGTCCAGTGCCATTATGGCCAAATAGGAAAAAACCCCTTAATTCCTTACAACGATGATTTTAAAGACATTTTTGAGAACAGATGAAAATGGTACCTAAGGTAACCAAGATACTATGAAAATAAAATGGCTAACATGATACCTCCTTTCTGCAGTGATTATTGTTTTCTCATGTACATAATCTGTTGATTAAATATTCATCTAAGCCACGTCTGGCAGGAAAAATATCCAAAACACACATTAGGATAAGGGACCAAGAAGTCACTGAATCACAAGGGTAAAGTGCCTGAAGCTACAAGAAAACTGTCTACCAATCAGCCTGCATATGCTGACTCAGGTAGAGATGATTAGGTTACTGCACATATTTACATTTAACTGTTTTTCTTATCCCCTTTAGAAACAGATTTTTCTGTTGCATTCCTATACATTGCATGGATTACTCAGCTATGTTAACAACTTTAAAAAACAGAGAAGACTTCGAGGTATAACAAACTTTCTGTTAATTACGCCTAACAAAAATACTGCTTTGCTGTTTTGGCTTAAGAAGTAGCTGACTCAAAATCAATGTATTTTAAGATGGCAAAGCATCTAATAAATTTCAGTTTCAACACTAAGAGATTAATCAAAACTGGTGTAACTCCTGAACTGAGGTTAAAATACTGCTTCTCTGTCACATGCTGCTTTTTCTTCGCTCTGTACTCTGGTTTTACATGGTATTTCAAATTGCCTATAGGTTCTGTGTTTTGATTACATTGACTGTACCACTGTTTACAGAGATTAGAATTCACTTAATAATCTACTTCCCTTCAGTTCCACAGAAAATGCCGTAACAGTTCTGAAGGCTATTTTACCTATCAATAATAATTTTATCACTTTCCAATCATTTCAGACTTCATAAATTTCAGTATATGTTTAGAAATACTTTTCTAAATGCGACACAGCTAGTACAGTAAACACCTCTATGCATTCCTAACATCTGAAAGTAGAAAAAAGAAAATAATTGAAAAAAATCTATGAAAAATGAGGCAGCATATGCAGAGAATTAGCCTAGTTATGGCAAACATTAAATTTTAGCCTCAATAAAACATTGCTTTCAATGCATTCCAAAGCACAAAAGACAGTGTATGTGAACATTTCCTCCATTTTCACGGGTATATTACAAATATGCACAGCATAGTACACATCTGGATAGCAATAGAGATATTAAGAAAATAGACACTATCTAAATGCTTAGGAATAAGAAGGCACCACTGATTTGAGGTTTTGTCCACACATCACCCAGTCCATTTCATTCTCATTTCTAGCTTTCAAGCCAACATTTTTTTCTTATTAACCTATTCAGATCACTTCTGTTCTGGTTTTCTCACCACAAACAACACGCATTCATAGTAGTATTTCATCATGGAGAGTTCATTCACAGTGTAAGTTGACAGTACAGATTCTTTCTCCACCTGAAAAAGAAGGAGCAGTTTTCAACACACTTTCTCTACAAGAACTATACAAGTTTCTCTAATAAGACATTGCTATATATTTACTAGATTTCAAGGCCCACCTATACACTTTCCAAAAAAAGAAGAAGAAAGCAAGTAATTTGAAACACACTTACAAACAATTAATTCTCCTAGAAGGTACTAGCATATGCTATCACATTGAACTAAATTTAAGGTAAAGGTTTATTCAAAGCAGTCTGTCTGGTTTATACCATCATTACTTATTGCAAACTACAGCATCTTCTTACCTCTATATGGAATCCATATTGCAGTATAACATTTTTTATATCCTCGTAGCTTAATTCTATAGAAAGTTCATTTCCCAAGTTTTCAAAGTGGTAAAGGAGAGGACCTAGAGAATAAACCAGAAATGAGTATCAAAAAGACAAAAATGTTTTTAAATAAATCACTGAAAGTGCAAAGAATGCTTATGTCCTGACTCACATACTGAAATACAGACTAAAGAACACATTTCTATCACTCAAATATGATTTTTATAACAAATTTCAGAATCAATGCAAAATGAAAACAAATCAGTTCAGCTGCTTATTCAACAGTGAAGTCTAATTTCCTACCAGATTATGTTTTCTGTATCTTAAAATTTCTTCAGTCTATCATCACTGCTGTTTCTATAGAACAGAAGGCTGGAGTCTACTCAGGAGCTCTGCTTGGACTCTATCGCTGGCCAGGACTGGTGTAGTGACCAACTGATCGGTGACTGAACAGTTTGTACTATACAAAATGTGTAACTCCTGAGTTTTGGCTGCCATTCCTTCACCACAGAAGACTTAAGACTCTCTTCTTCTGAGCCAAGGAATATATAAATCTCATTCCCAAAGCTTCTGCTTAGAAGCACAGTACAAATCAAGACAAGAGATTAAGAAGGAAAAAAAGAAAAGCAGAACAAGTTCTATTTTCTTTGAAAAATAGCAAAAAAAAAAAAGAAAGCAGGACACTACATTTGTCAAATAACAAATTTTTGATGCATGAATACAAAACCCGCCACTAGGAGGGCTTACTTCTCTATTTAAAAATCCTATGGTGTTGACTTCACTGTAACCAACAAACATCTGGACATAGTCTGAGCACATCTGACATAATTTCCAAGCTCTAAATGTTTCTAGCTCTACAGTGTTTTCAGCACAGACACATTCATCTTTGATAACTCTTTTTAAGTACCAGATGCCTGTTATGGGATCAAACTGTACAGTCAGGGCTAGCAGGAAGAGAGGTTGGTCACACTTGCCTACATTTATCCATATTCCTCCAGGCTTCAGTATTTTCCATATAGTATCAATGTAATCAATAACATTATGTGCTGTATCTATGAAAAAGCAAGTTGCTATGCAGTCCCATGTATCTGCATAAAGAAAGCAAAGTATATAGAAATTAGTTTCAATATTGCTACTCAAGTAAAAGTTCATCATTTAACTCCAGTATTTGTTTATATGCTCAGCATTACCTTCCATTAACAACACTTGAAGACCCTTAACTTCATTGACAAGTAAGTGTTTTGGTTTATGATAAGTTTGGGTTCATGTGACCTACATATATGTATGTGTGTATACACACATAAACACTCTGAAATATTACACATATTCATTATGTATGCATTTTATAAAATTCTTCACACACCTAAGTTTATATGATACATTGTCAAAAGTAAATAACACATTTTATATAAATGAAGGCCCAGGCATGCTATTTGTCCTATGAACTTCATCATCACAACTATTAAAAAGACAACTGCAATACCCAGTGATTTTGGGCCTCTAGTTACTATCCAGAACAATACAAGCCTGTACACTAAAGTGTACTTTCAGAAATCACATAGCTTTAAAACATTTTATTCAGTATCTGAATATTTCTCCAGATGTTTTTTACTAGTTAAACAAGCAGGATCTTTCAAAGTCTACCTTTTAAAGCACAAGTCTCCCTGTTTTCTCTAAACATGTATCATTGAAATTGCAAAAGTTTTAAGTTCTGTAAATAAATAACAAAAAAAAATAGAAGTCTCAATTTACTGCCAGTATCAGATATTATAATGTAAGACAGAACCTTCAGAAAATTAAGCAACTACAAGGAAGGCTCCTGCAAGAAAATATCTGGAAGCCTAGCTGCACAACAAAGTGCAGATCAACAGCTATATAATCCTGGTGAAAAATGGATAAGGGTCTAGTAGGGACAGAAGGGTGGAAACAGAAAATAGATGCCTGAAGTGGTAATCCAATACTGTGTAATGAAAAGACAGTGACTTGTAAATAGGCATATATTAGAATATTAGACTACATATAAAAGAACCAACTAAGTGGTACCCTTTATCAAATCCTAAACACGTTATTGGTAGAGTAGTCACTAAATAGGATAGTCTTCTGCAGGTTAATTCAACATTAGGTTAGTCATAAAACATTACTTCATAGCTGCAATGAGGGCAGCACAACTAGCCTGGCATCACAAGAAAAAATAAGGTTATTTGTACTGACAGAAGTCTCAATCTTTGACAGTTATCACCCCCATAATGTGCCTCTGAAATATTTACTTTTCACAGTCAAAGAGTATTTTCATTTATCAGTTACTACACTGAAAGTCTGCTTTGCTTTTACAACAGGAAATGAGTTTAAAAAATACTCATTTTCTTTTTTTTTTTTTTTTTTTTTTACACTACAGGAGAGAAGTGGCTAGTTACATGTTCCCTTCATAACATCACTTTTCTAAATCAAGAACTTCCATAATGATGTCTTACTCTGAGACTACTGCAACAAAGATCTGCTAGGCAAGGAGTTGTTCATATTTTGTTATAACTAAGAAAAGCTGATTTGAAAGAAAATCTTGCTACAGTTAGTACTTTTGCTTAATGCTTGGAGATGTAGTTTCCTTCTATTTGTAATAGTTAACTGTCCCATAACAAATATTCTGAAGATACAGTTACATGGATACCCTAGAAATCTGCATTTACTCACTGCTCTCAGAATAAATTTCTTGAAAATCCCCTGCTGTCATAGAGAAGTTTGAACCAGAAGGAAGACTGTGAGGATCAACATCAGGGAAATAAATTGGACGTATCTGATCAGCAGATCTTCTGTTATTGCTAAACTGATGAATCCAGGGATAAAGCTTACATGAATTAATTTCAGAGCATCTGCAAAATACAGAAATCAGCACAATTTAGTTTCAAATAATTACTTATCTATTATGTAGAAACGTAGGAGTCAAAGACTTTCACCAACATACCTATCGTGTTGATAACCTTCTTGCAAAAGCTACATATTTTCTAAAGGACTTATCTAGTCCATAATACTTCAGACTGCCCATCAATTGATGATCTGATTAAAAAAACAACTTTACTCTGACACACACATTATCAAGACAAAACTACCACCATTAAATTAAAAATCTTCTTTTCCACTGAATAAAATGCACAAGTCTTTTTGTAAGATTACTAAAATTTATGATTTAGTATATTCAGTAAAGCTAAGCCTTTTTGGATCCTTTTTTTTTGCTGTTAAAAAAATAAAATTAGTAATATTAGTTCCATGAGTTTTATGGGAAACATCTGGTCTCATTCTAGAGTATTCTGTTTTTTCTGAACCATAACCGTAGGGAACAAATACAACATAGCAGAACAAACACATTTTTTAGTTGCTAACCAAAAGGACGCTTTTAGATTTCACAGAGTGAAATCATTTTGCACTAGGTGTCACATTAAAGTTAGTAAAATCTGAGCTGCAATTATGCTAGGTAAACATGCCTTCGTAAAATAAAATTTGTGGGTTGACATGACCAACTAAAGTCAACCCTTATTTTAGAAAGTAATAAAATATAGCATTAAAGTACAAAAAGCAGCTTTTCCCATAGTCCTGTAAAATCAGTTTGCAATTAAAAAACGAAGCAATTTTCTTTCAAAGAAAACAGAGGACACATCTGTGCAACAAAACATGTTATCATGAAACTTCATAAAATGCAAGCAATCTACCATGTTACAGAAAGTGCACTCTTTTGGCTGGTGGATAGAAAACATCTGTGGTAATGTCTTTGAAATACCATTTTTTTATCTTCTTCATGTCATGTTTATATTACATTTTATCAGTAAAAAAGGTAACACATAAACAACTTGTATTTGAGCAGCAGAATACTGTGGTCATCAAGTGTCTCCATACACAATGAATAAATAATTATCAATCAGATATATGCAGTCAAAGCAAAAAAAAGCCCTGATAACACAGACATCATTTTCCTCAAGACAGACATTTCTGGTTTTGTTAAAAAAGAAAACAAAAAAACCCCAACCCAAAACAAAAAACCCAAACCTAATCACAACAACAAAAATAACCCCATCAAAAAAACCCTATAATGGCCAACAAAAGTTGTGTGGTAACCATTCTAGCATTCTTTTTCTTTTCCCAGTAAATCTGTATTATCCTCAGAACACTTTTCTTTAACAATGAAAACTTCCCATCCTAGTGGATTAGAAAGGAGTTTTCTGGACTGTAAGAGAACACACACCTACCCATATTATTTTTCCCAGAACAAAGTATATTCATGTAGACTTTTCAACAGTTCCAACAGGAATTCCCAGTTTAATACAAAAGACCAATCCCTCTCCATATTCAAGCCTAACAATCTCCCTTTCCAGCCTCAGTAATTTAAACTTCAAAACTAAATACTGCAGTCCTTTACTATGCCATCCTTCCAACAAAATACATATGATGTAAGTTATGCTATAAAAATCTAACGCCAAGTGTGACACACTTCACTGTTTTCCATGGGGCAGGGCATCTGCTGTCAACATTCAGTTGACAAGTCAGTTCTGGAAGAGATGGGTAGGTCAAATCTTACTTCTGACCCCTGATTTAAAGATAAAATGCTTAACTGTTTTCATTAAAAAAACCTGTTTTCATTCATTCATGGACATGCAACGCACAATTAAACATCCTTCTCAAAGTGTCAAGATTTATCTAAAATTACATTATTTCCAGAAAGTAAATATTAGCCAATTTTTAGCATGAATTCTACTGGTATTAATTAAAGCTTTTTTTTAAACTAACCCTACTCTGATTTGGGTACAGTGATTTTATATGACCTCAACTAAACTTATTTAAATATTTATAAGTGGGACTGCTGCTGCTGAAGGGCTGTTGGACTGAAGCCACTGACCCTGTGCTCTGAATATCCAGCTCCAGAAAACAGCAAGTCAGCACCCAGCTGCTCCTGTTTCCTTCACATAGATACCACCCTAATGTTGTTGCCCTCTAATCAGATGTCAAAGGCACGTAACGTGTCCTGTGGCTCTGGACTGCCTGAAAATTTTGGTATGCTTTCCAGAAGCAGGAAAACAGATTATGCTTTTCACAGTTTTTGTTCTTCCAAAACATGTAAGAAATGAAGTGTGTCTGTACATCACCAATGATCATCTCTGCCACCTGTCATTATACCCCAAACTCATGTAACACTCAAGTTTGAGTATCAGCCTTACTCATACAAGAAAAAGCAAAATTTCCCATACAAGGACTGCAGCAGCCCTGGAGCCATTGTAGCTTAACTACCCCAGGGTGACTTTGTTTTCAAATTAGAGCTTCCTCAATGGAACAATGCACTGTAATAGAAAATAGTGACCACAGTTATGCCTTGACACACTCTGTACATACCATACTATCCAACTTTATCCACAGTAAAAAAAGTTCACAGTTTAAGAGTACTAAGTATTTTTACATGCATAAAGATCAGCAAATACCACTCTGTATACAGAAGACTTAAGTCACTGTACCACATCTACTGTACCACTGTACCCAGTGTAGTAGCTGGTCTGACACTCTAGTTGGTACTTCCTAAACATAAACCAAGGTCAGAGGAAGAATGTATATCCAAACCGTAAGCACATGTTAGCAAAATTCTCATGCTTTTATTAACAGAAAACAAAAATTAATTAAATTAAGACTGTAGTTCAAAACCATATTTGCAAAATCCTTCTTTCTTACCACTTCTTAACTGGTCTCTTCAGCTTATATTGATCGACCATTGCTGTTTCTTCCAGCTCCAGGAAGGCAGACATGTCCATTTCAGAAGGCTAACTGGGAACAGCCACTTAAGACCAAAACAAAAGACCCCAGAAGTCCCTAAAACCTCCTTAACAGACATCCCAAGCCCACAACTAGATCCAGCAGAAAAGAATGCTCAGACTTCAAATGACTTGACTGAAATTCAGAGTCAGGTTAGCAGTATCCTCTTCCATGCTAACCAGCAAACTTGTAGCCAGTAACTTGCCCAGCAACGATAATTATAGCAGCTGAGCAACACCCAGTTTTGCTGTCTAGAATCAAATACCCCTAGCAAGTCTAATGTATATACACCTCTTTGCTAAATATCTTACATAAACAGTAAACACCACATAAGCATTAGATGCTAAAAATTATTATTGTAAGCAAAGCATCGATTTTCAGGATAATTCCACATATAGGCCAAAGCTTCATTATTAAAGGAAGACAAAAACAATGTCAGCAGAAGCAGTTACGGGCAACATTAACTTTCAGATCTGAACCACTATGACAGCTGATCAGTGCTGCCAAAGATGGGAAATGAATACTTTTCTTTTATGCTGCTTCAAATAATTTCAGAAGTTCCAAAGAGGGTAAAAGCCAGTAGCGATGTATAGCTAAGTATGAGAAGAATGTGACCTCCTTTCAGTAGCTGCAGGGCATTAGATCAGCTCAACTGTAATACGCAGTTTCACCAGCAAATTAGAGTAATTTAAGAATAATGTAACAAAAAAAAATAAACCTCTAGTAAGTATCTACTTTCATCAGACTGGCCGCTACTGTTTTAAGCAGACATACAGCAGCCATAGAATGAACAGTGTTTTCCCCTTGTTTTTGAACAGTAAACTGTAACAGATTTAAGATCATCACAGTCTGCTGTGGACAACCAGTCTACAAATCAGGCTTCAAGGCATCATAATATAGAATACAAGCCAACAGTTCAGCTGTTTTCAGCAAAGGTGTATTGTAGAGAGATTTGTAGAAGGCTAATCAGTATTGATTGTATATAGTTGCTTCTGGGGTGGTAGGTCGGCTGATGTGG
>JAVJGI010000057.1:38360592-38371329 GCA_035590275.1 Ibycter americanus | reverse complement strand
CCCACCCCCCTTTTTTTTTATGTTTGGCTTCTCCCCAGTTGCAGTTCAGAGATTTCATTGTGAAGCAGTTAGATCGAGAACACATTACTAATCTTCTTGTTCATCATTTCTGTATGGGTAACAAACAGAACAGAGGGTTCATCCTTTTTAGGTGTTGCCACAATGCAGCTGTTTAGTTTCTGAGGCAAACGGTTGACAAGTGTTGGACCTTCTATGTCTGGGAAACAGCTGCTGTGTGAAAGAACCAGTAAACCAAACTGAAATTCTATGGTATTATTAAAAAATAAGATCTGGGAGAAGCATGGGCTACAGTTACAGATTGGAAGAAGAATCATATATACAGTGTCTACATGCATTTGGCAATCTAGAAAGTTTACATGGGTTAATTGTATGGTTATACTTTTAGATATACTGAGCCCCAAAAAGCCTGAGGCAGAGGTCTACAGAAATGTTTTGCTTAGTTGTTATGCCTTGGTAAATACCACTTAGTAACACCAGCTGTGGCATGGCTCTTGCTAGGGAATATCCAGAGGTATTTGAAAACATCTTAAAGAGCCACCCCAGGACTGTGGAGTATGCTGCGAAGTGGCAGCTTATGCAGTTGAGTACCATCCTTCTTTCTCAAGCCTGTCATCATATATACATGTAGACTGACATTCTAAAGCCCTTAAGTTAACTTTCTAAAGTCATCACTATTGTGCGTAGGCTTTTAGATAGTGGGGTAGCGAAGACTACTAGCAAAAAACAGGCAGAAAGTTTCTAGCCATTGTTCTTTACAGAAACACAAAGGCTTATTCTTGAGACATAAGGAAACTTACTCTCTCATTATTCAGTTCTCTCCATATAATATACTACACAAGATTTCGTGTAAAAACATTTTATTGTACAGTACTAACCTTTGGCAGTAAGTTCATCATTTTCTCTGAGGGTACAAAATAGCCTGGGCTAATCGTGGTTTAAGCAATGCATTGTCCTGATGGACGAATACTGCTTCAATCACAAGTTACTCTTTAAACATGTATAGTGTAAGAACCTGAAATACAGCTACATAGTTAAGGTATTTAAAAATAAACAGTACAAAACAGTCTGCATAATATATTACTCCATTGAGTTCACTGCACTTAAGCAGTTCAGCTAATAAAATCATGTAAGATACATGGGTTTTTTTCCTGTACTCATCTTATACTTTCTGCTTGGTGCTTTTGAAATGTACCATTTTTGAATTAAAAAAAAAATATTTATAAAGATGCTTCTTTTGCAGTTTATGCAATTAAATTTGTACCTGTCTGCATTAAGGTTAGCTTTTCTTGGCTTGGATGCTGCTGACAGTCTCTTCAAAACTGCCCTATTAAAAGCAACATTGCTCACTTAGTGGAATTGTAAAGGCTATAGCTTATTTTAAGCATCTGAACAGAACACCGTGTCAGTTGTACATTCCATTAATAGGACTTGGTGACCATTTGTCATTTTTCTTGATGCAGTGATTTCTGTGGTACGGCATTTTTCTAATTAGGAACAACTGCAAGTACGAGAACATGTTGTAAACATTGGTCATTGTTTTGTTTCTTTATTCTTTCCTTAATTCTGTATCATTTAACAAATCTGATATTAATAAAAATATATACAACATGTCTGAGTGTGGGGAAGTATATATTACTGAAACTACACTTTGCCTCAGAAATTGATGGCAACACCAGTTGACTTGTATGGTGAGCTATGAAGACTGTTAGGCATGCACAAGAGGCAGCTGACATGTAGCTGATGAGTTGGCCCATTTCCTTCAGAATCTGTGCTGCTGGGTTGAGTCTTCTCATCATGATTTTCATTGACAGAGGCACAGAACAAATTCATTCAGCAAGGAGATTTAAGGGTTAAGGAAATGAATTTATTTCAGTTTGAAGGCTGTTATGTGTATGCTGTGTTTAGAAGGCATGATACTAATACTGGGTTTGGGGTTTTTTTTCTTTTTTAGGGCAGGTTAAAGTGTTCCGGGCCCTGTATACGTTTGAGCCCAGAACGGTAAGTACATCTAGATTTTAGGGTTTTCAGAAGCTTAATTTTAATCTTGTCTATAATAACATTTCTTCAGTTCTAGCTAGGGTTGGCCTATTAGACTTACTGTACTATGTTTTCAATGAAAAAGCCTATTGATAGATCTTGGTTCTTAATGTGACTAAAACTGCCCGATTAATCATCCCTTTCCTTTTTTAAGTCCAGCTCTTTTTAAAAGCAGCATGTTTTCTTCTCTAGTATTAGCTACGTGCAATCTAAGATCAGCAATCTATGTGATTTTTTTTCTTTTATTCCAAAGGCAACAAATTGAGAGCTAAGAGATTTGATGAAGTGGGACCAACGAAAAAGGGGGTGAAGTTAACAAACACAAGATACATTTGACTGCTTTTGTTGCACAGTGCTCTGTTGGAAAGGCCACAGTCTTTTTCTTTAGTTGTCAGGAAGGTCCAAAAGGTCCAAAAAGTTAGCTGTACGCAAGTCAAACCACAGTATGAAAGACTGTCATGCTGTTGTGTAGTTGCTAGAGAATGTGTGTTATTGTTCTTTTGAAGGAAGAGCTGAACGGACTCTGCTCTATCCAGGTATTTGTTATATCTAAGTACACGCATTCAAATTTTTTACTTTTTTAATTATTTTTTTTTAAAGCCAGATGAACTCTACTTCGAAGAAGGAGATATAATTTACATCTCAGACATGGTGAGTCTAAGACATCCTATACAGACTGAATACTTCTGAGATGCAGCATATCCCTTCTAAAGTATTTTCCCTTTTCTCTACAGAGTGATACAAATTGGTGGAAAGGAACTTGCAAAGGGAGAACTGGACTAATTCCAAGCAACTATGGTAATGTGTAGAATATTTTCATTTGGTAAGGTCATTCACTATCAAAGGAAATCACCAAATAAAAGTAACTGATACACTTAGTTTCAAAAACTGATCATGCTATTGGCATTTAACAGTCCTCTTACCACATTTTTTTTCAGAAGGCTTCTGCAATATCAGTCACTAGTGGACATCAGCTGTGGACAGGCTGTCTTTATGTTTTTATAATCTAGAGACAGTTTGAGTTTGCCAAGTTTTCATGTTCCTGGTTGTGCAGCTAACAGCAATAGATGTTCTCAGTTTTGAGGGGAAGAACACTGGGATCTAAAGGATGGTTTTACAGGTGGCACACGAAACTGGTGTGCTTGTATTCGTGATACTCTCAATGAACATACTGCAGTTTTTAAGGTCTTATTAGAAGTATCTTGGCTATATTCCTTCAGTCTGTATAATGCCTTTTTTCAGTAGACCTAAGGATAGACAACCAGAGCCATTAGTGGCTTTGAGGTCAAGAAATCTGACACAGCACGGGATGGCATCTTACAGAGATAGATAATCACTACTGGAATTGTTAAGTAAACCTGCATATGGACAGGAAGCTAAAACAGATTGTGAACAATTCTGTAGACCTCCTTTGATACTTTTTTCCCTCCCACTTAAGAAATAGGGCGATTTTGTTTGCCATTTGTTGCTTTTTAATGAATATATTCAGCCACGGAAAGCATTGTTTTCTTGGGGACTGCGCCACAGTAAATATCCCATATCTGTTTGGGCTGAAGAGCCATTGCTTTTTCAGATTCAGCTAGTCACTTTGAAAAGCCATGACTACAGACGACACAGCATGATTCTTTCAAGTCCTCCCAGGAAATGTAGGCAGAGTTGCAGTGTCACATGGCAGATTGCTGCAAAAGTGCTAGTGTGTTAGTAACTGTGGTTGCTTAATGTCCCTTCTTCACTAGGAGACGTTACGGTAGCAATGCCATATTCTCTGCCCCAACCTGGAGTTAGTAGAAATAATTGAATAGAAGCCTGTGGTGCCGTTATTGAGACCATGGCACCAAATTTCCCTTCAGTTTGTGACTTCCGGACTGGTTCTGCTCTTGCCATCTGCCAGAGGTGGTCACTTATATCCAAGAGAATATTTTAATGTGCTTGCCTACACTCACATTTCTTTTTAACATTGATGTATGTTATATTTAAAATAAACCCAACACCCAATTCAGTTGTGTTTCCATTGAGATAATTTGGAAAAGTTGCTTCCAGAATGGTTTACTGAAAAGTTGTCTGAGCAACAGTTTAACTTCTGTTTTAGGCCAGGTGGGGGATGTGGGGTGGTGGTGTCTCTGCCTTCACGTTTGCAAAAACTTTATGTGTAAGCAAGACAGAAGCCTACGCAGACCCTGAGAACGAAGAGTACCAGGAACATGTCTTCTGATGTAGATAAACTTTGCAAAATCCACAAAGGCCTGCTTTTGCTGGTTACCATCATTAGGACTGCCTAGGTTCAGTCTTAACCATTGAAACACTGTGATTTCCTGTGCTCTTCTACAACCTTCTTGCAAAAGGTGGAGACATACCTGAAACTGCTATCTCTGGTGGGGTCTTGTACTCCATCTGCTGGGCTGGAAGGAGAATCAGTGTTATGTGCATTAAAAATACTACTGAACTTCTGACAAGAGTTTTCTAAAGAAAAAGGTACTTTTAGGCTTTTGAGACAGTGTTGTTAGTATTAATGCTTTCTGCTGTGCACAACAAGTGCTACTCAACGTGACTAGCATGTTCTGCTTGTGTAATGGCTGGCTGCTCTGGGCCTGGCTTCTCCCACACTTTAAGATTCTGTTCACTGTTTGCCAAATTTTTCAGAGTCTAGCATTAGCATTTTATTTTACTCACAGCTAGAGAGATAAGCATGTGAAATTTTTCAGTTACAAGCATTATGGGAGGAATACACACCAAAGCAAGAAAAGATCCAGATAGGCCACAACAGTCTTGAGACTTTCATTTCTGGTAGCTGATACACATCATATTTACCTGCATTGCATCTGATTGCAGTAACAGTTTGATTTGAAGACACCCTTCCACATTCTCCCTGCCGCCTGGAACAAGCCATAGTGCAAGGGTTAATGTTATGTTATGCATAGAACAAGCATAGGCAAGAGCCTACTCATCTCAGATTGTACACTGTCCTACTTGCCTGTACCCTTAGGAGTCACAGGGTTTTCCACCTAAAAAAGTTTTTAAGAAAGAGCTTCTAGATCACAGTCCGACTTCCAACTGCTTCACAGTGCTGTTCAGCTTTTTATTGTTGCAACAGCACAGTGATCAGGAACTGTGTGCTGCTCCTCTCTTGTAAAACCTAAAGCTTGTGGGATGAATACAAGATCTACGGAAGCCTGAACTTCAATCTGCTGATCACTACATTCATTGTTTAAGCAGTTTTGATTTGCAGGCCTCCTGCAAGTTTTCCAGGGAAAAGGAAAAAAAGTTTCTGTAAAACAGATAGGAAGGCTATTGACAGTGATTTATTTTTTTTTTTTACTTACCCTTCACAGACCCCTTGCAAATAATTCACTCATAACTACAGATGGCAAGCTGTTGGTTGAAAGCCTAGCCACATGCCACTGCTCAAAGTCATCTTCCAAGTGTAGAAAGAGAAGTAACAACTAAGATGAAATATTGTCAGATTCGCAGTGGCTCACAGCCGCTGATGAGTTTGATGCTGTCCTTTGAAAATTTTCACAAGCTTTTCTCTGAATTGCTTTCCCATACACAGGAAATTGAAGTGCATCAAACTAGTCCATTGCTCACAAATCCCCTTTCACGTTAGAATCAGGTATGCGTTACTGGTTCTCCTGGAATAAATCACATTTTTATTTCCACATAGGTGTCAAGTATCTGTTCAGTTTCGGAAGTAGTTAGAATTTACTCTGTTTCATTTCAGTGGCAGAGCAAGCTGAGTCTATTGATAACCCACTGCATGAAGCTGCCAAACGCGGTGAGTGTGATTTGGGTTTTAGCTGTGTAATCCTTTAGATGATTTGTTTTCTGCCAAAATAATAATGCCATATTTGGAATGAAGATGTCTTGTTTCAGTTGTCTGGTATCTTGAACAAGTTACCTGGTAAGTTTTGCAGCTTTCAGAAGCTGAGCTGGTTTACAGCCTGGTTGAATTGCCGCTCTGTGATCGTATACCCAGAAAAAGAGTTTACTACTGTCCATTTAACTACATAGGGATTTAAAGGTCTTCTTGGAGTTGAAGAAAAGATGTTTGGTATGACTTGGACTGATTATTTTATGCTTTGTAAGTGTTGCTGCTAATCACTTTTTCTCGTCATAAGTTCATAGGAGGACTGATACTTTTCAGAAAGAACTATGTGCCTTTAATGGCTCTGTTAACTTTTCAAAAAAAGAAAGAATCAAAACTGAATTTGTCTTTCAGGCAACCTAAGCTGGTTGAGGGAGTGTTTGGATAATCGAGTTGGGGTCAATGGCTTAGACAAAGCTGGAAACACTGCTCTGTACTGGGCATGCCATGGAGGCCACAAAGGTATCAGAGAATTAATTTGAAATGACTGTACTCTGGTTTTCTTGATTTGCTTGTTAGACTGATAAAGCCAGGATTTTTAAAATGTCCTTCTAGGGTTTTTTTAAGGAAAGTTAAAAGTAGAAGGGAGGTTTGGCTCCATCAAATGCTGCATGTTTTGTTGTTGTTGTTGAAGCAGACATTCTAATCAGCCTAACTGTTAAAAGCAGAGTGGGAAGAAGGACAGACTAAAAAGAAGCGTTGTATTGTTTTGGGTATTTTATGCAGTAGCATTTGTTTGTGACTAATGGTTGTTTGCTCAATGCAGTCTGACTGTTACAGATTTTCGTTAGCTGATTTGCTTGCTCTTTCATTGAATCTTAGCCAAAATTTATATTATGAATGCAAAAAAGTCTGTCTTGTTTCCATTAATTTATTTTCTTTATTCCTCCCCTGCCCTGTTTTCTGCAGATATAGTGGATGTTCTGTTCACCCAGGCAAACCTAGAGTTAAACCAACAGGTAGGTTAAACCAGCAGACCCTTACAGTAGAGGTATGATGTTATTCATCCTTGGTACAAGCTGGAAGTTTTTTTGCTATATTTTAATCCTGTTGCTTTTCCCTCTGACTCCACAGAACAAATTGGGAGACACAGCTTTGCATGCTGCTGCATGGAAAGGTTATGCAGATATTGTAGAGATGCTGCTGGCAAAGGGTAAAGATCTTCACCAAGGTTTCAACAATCTATGTGGCAGACTAGATTCCTGAATGTTTATTAATCTGTATTTTTTAAGTGTTTTCCTATAACCCAGGTACAGTCCTTAGCCAGCTTACCTGCCAGATTTTATAAGCCTTGCAGAAAATTCTGGCAGCTGTTTGGAAAGCAGACATCTCACCTGCTCAAGATAAATTTGATCCTGCTTTGCAGACAAAATTAGGCACTTAACTCCAGAACAGCAATGACATCTGCTTTCTGGAAAGGGAGAGCAGCCAGTGAGTTCCCTATCCAACTGTAGCTTGTGGAAGAGCATCCATAGCTTTTAGTCTGCTCCCGAGCAGTCCACAGTTGAGATTCCCTTGTCCGTTACTGTTCTGCCTATGCTACTCAAACTTGTATCATAGTACCATTGCTCAAGACATAGCTGGGACAGTGATTCATGATGAAAATTCTCTATTATAAAGGGTCAAGAACAGATCTGAAGAACAATGAGAAGAAACTGGCTTTAGACATGGCAACCAATGCAGCTTGTGCTTCCCTGCTTAAGAAGAAACAGAGTGCAGGTATTTCTGATTTTGTTATTCTGATGTGTTTTTCCTTTTTAGAGGACACTTAATATTTTGACCAAATATCTCTATGTGGATAGCCATAAAAACCAGCCAGGAGCTACGCGGGCTAGGAAGTGTTTGGAAGGGTTCACTTGAGAGGGTTAATTCAGCAGAGCTATGATAGAGACCTGTGGTTTATCAAATTTGGTGTTGCTGACTCCACACAAAATGCCATCTTGTGTCAGAAAGAGGCAAAAGAGTTCAGAAGATGTGGAAATAATAAGGGAACGGAAGGAAATGGAAGACAGGCCCTTCAGAGTGGAGAGTCAGAAAGAAAGCAAGAATGGAAACCACTTTAAAAGCAGTGTACCACAAGGAAGATGATATAAGAGTAATGATGTGGTATGCTCCCCCTTAAGCCTGTCTGTTCCTCCAAACTAAGCCAAACAATCACCAACAGATGCTCCTCTTTTCTTTCCTTATTGATAATTTTCTTTTAATTTCTTATTCACGTGTTTTCCTGAGTGACTCTTTAATAGAGAAATTAAATGTCGTGATTGCGGAAGTTTATTCTAAGAAATGAAATTTATTAAAATTCTGTCATAAAAATGCAGAAAGATTCTTTTGTTTGTGCTCCTGAACAAGGAAAGAGTTGTTATACAGAAGAAACGGGGTTTGGTCTTTCTTAATTATGACCCCTTGAGCACAAGGCTCTACAATTTCTTTTCTTTCCTTTCTTCCTTTGCTGCTTCCCCTACTTAAAAGAGGGAAAAAATACTTTTTTCTCTTTGATTTCCTTTATCAAAACAGTTGAGCAGGTCAGTTTTAAATGTACTAATTTTTCTTCTTCCAGGAATCTTAAGATATCATGGTTATCAATTCTGTGAATTGTGTCAGTCCTATTATGTCTGCATCTGATATTTTTAATAATTTATATTAATATGTTATTACAAGCTATGACTGATGAGGTTCTTGTGGTTCCCGGCTCTCAGCAGTACGATATAATACACATTATATATAATCCGTATTCCTATTCCCATGTATTTGAAAGTCTGGGCAAATAGTCATCTATGACGAAAAGCCCATGCTGTTTAACTTTGTACAGTGCCAAAAGTAGATGTAGTTCTCCAGGCACTGCTGCATATCTGGTGAACATACTTTAATACCCCTGTTTTCTTCTCACTGCCCTTCAAAAGCAAAAGCTCATAAGCCGATCTAAGAAATATTTATTCAGGAAAAAACCTGGGTGAGAAAAGAGGGAGGGGAAAGAATAGATGGAATGTGTTTGATTTTAAGCAGAGAATGACAGCCAGCTAGTCTCTAAGAATAAAATCATAGAGGCTCTTCCACCAACTCACCCATCCTTTCCTTTGTGATTTAACTGTAATACATACAGAAAATAGAGTTAAAGAGTTCCAGCTGTTGTGTACAGGTTCCAAGGAGCCAGAAGATGGCTCTTGAAGATCACGAACAGGCTAGATCTCATATGTAGGAGTTGTGGTTACTGGTTTAGTCCTACCTGAGACCTACAGCCCCATTTGTGTAGCCCTAACATTTCTAAATAAATGATAGAGGAATCAAGTTTCTCAGATGCTGATTTGCAAGCATTGCAAATGTGCGGCTTTTTCTGATTTTATCCTGAATTAAGAGAGAGCTTTGTTTCTTTACAGGATCAGTCCGAACATTAAGTAACGCAGAGGAATACCTCGACGATGAAGACTCCGATTAGCTTTTTTCATTCAGCCTGAAACACTGTTAACTTGTGTTGCCTATGTCATTCCCCAAAAATATCCTTACAACTGTAAAAGTATCTTACTTAGAGTATTGCAGTCTTCCAATATAGCATACAAACAAGAGGGTGAAATCATGCTTTCCAGGGAATAATTGTGTGCCAGAAGATGCCACATTTTAAATCAGAGTTCCTTTGGAATTATCTCACAGGGAAAGTGTGGCATACCGTTATCGTTCAATGGGCAGAGGACCATCTAAACTCACAGGTTTCATCTCAGGCCTTCGCAGCAAGTGCTTTGCGTCTCTGTAATATGCTCCTCAAACTGAAAGGTCCTTCTGGGACAGCAGGACACCATTGCTAGCATTTCCCAAAATCTCCCTGGATATAGGTTCCTTTGTGCAGATAAGATAATACTGGCAGGGTCAGTACTGGCTGAGAGGCGTGATTGGAGATGCTGCTGTAGAGAGTGACCATCTTTTGCCCACATGGAGCCAGCAAGACAAGGTTTGATTTTTTTTCTTTTTTGGTAATTTTTTTCCCCTCCATTCCTTCCTGTACCCCTTTAAGTAAGGGGTAAAATGACATGGGACAATCTGCCTCTGAATGCTTTATCTTCTTTATTGCTATGGGCCCAATCCCTGAAATGTAAACTCAGGTGAAATGCTTGCTTAAGTCAGGTTTGCTGGGGAAGTACACTTAATTTTGGACTTAGTGACTTGATTATTTTGCTTTTTGAAGTGCATTTTGCTGAGACTATTCGCAGTGAAAGGAAGACAGAATATTTTTCTATTTATCCTGCCTTAAATTTTTTACTGATACCTTGCCTTTTATTTTTTAAAAGTGTTCTTATATTTTGTCCTAAATTACCTCAAAGCTTAAGTGTGTTTGAAGGAGTGAGGGAAGATGTATATTGAATATACCACAGGTGTCTTTGGAAGAGATATCTGAAGCTGAATAAACATTTTAAAAATATATTGCTTCTTCCTGTGAATTAAAAAGAACTAAAAAAACAAATTGAGCCACTTTCAGGCTACCCGGCAGAGTTAAAGAATAACTACTTCCTTCCTATTGCTCTAAAGAATAACTACTTCCTTCCTATTGCTCAAATAGCTGCAGCCAAATACTGCACCCTGTTAGGGGTACTTCCTTACTGTGATGGTAAGAAAACGTTAGAAGTATTTGCAGTACAGTCTCATTTTCAATTTTTGTTGCTAGCTTTCCTGTTAGCGACTTTTAACAGATTCATTCCAAGACAGCAGTGTGTGATACTTTTAAAAATAAAGAAAAAAAAGGAAAAAAGAAGCAAAAAAAAAAAAAAGGGGGCAAAAAAAAAAAAAAAGCATGCTTCCTTAAGGCATATGCTTTAAAAACGCTTTTTCCC
>JAVJGI010000057.1:38336241-38348080 GCA_035590275.1 Ibycter americanus | reverse complement strand
TTTTTCCACATCCCATAAACTTCCTTCTGTTTGAGTTTTGCCAGAAGCCCTTTGCTCATCCATGCAGGTCTCCTGGCCCCTTTGCTTGATTTCCTGCTCATAGGGATGCACCTATCTTGAGCTTGGAGGAAGAGATGCTTGAATATTAGCCAGCTCTCTTGGACCACCCCTACCTTCCAGAGCCCTAACACATGGGATTCCTCCAAGTCCTTGAAGAGGCCAAAGTTAGCTCTCCTGAAGTCCAGGGTTGCAATCCTACTTGCTGCCTTGCTTCCTCCACATGTGGTGTCCTTTACCTTCTATCACTCTGGCTTGTTTAGCTGTATTACAGCCGCACAACTTCTGCAAAAAGCCGGCTTACGGACACCCAAAGGTTGCCAGCGGAACACACATACATTTGCCAGGCAGAAAGTGGGGCCACACAAATGTAAATGGATCATATTCCCCGTGTTACTGCAGTAAGCCATGCTCTGTGTAACACCTGTGGATAAGAGGAAATAGAGGGGACCCAGGATCTCTTGGTTTGCAGGCTTGCTACCAGCAGACAGAGCAGCAGTCTCAGCAACATGGGTTATGAAGGTCAATACCGTAATGGCTGCTTAGGGATTAAAAGGAACAATAAGTTACAACAAGCCATCCTGTGCTTTTCATCTTTTTTCTCTGCCAATGTGCAAGGAAAAAGAGCTGTTTCTTCCTTTTTACCCCTGGCTCCTCCTCATTTGATCCTAGACCCCATGCTCTGTGACAACTGCTTTGCTCATAGTCTACTAGAAACTCCTGAGAGCTTCCTGGTACTAGATACAGCAATTGCTGCTCGCGCTGTACTCAGACTGTTCCTTGGATTGACCACAAAATACAGTCAATAAACACAGTCGTGACAGTACCAGTGCATGGGCATCTGGCAGTGACAGCAGCACCCATGACTTCTCTCAAGATATTTTCAGGAGCACCCCTGCCTCCTCCCCCAGTCTCCTCATTTCTTATCTGCTCACTGGGTGATGGTTGATTAGGGTAGGTCAGTGGGATATAAGTTCAGGATCCAAACTCCTCAAAGCAGGGTGGACTTGTCAGATCTACCAATGCTGTTGTTACTTTTGACATACAGGTGTTCCGTGCAGTTGATACACTCCCTACCTTAGATGTCTTACAACATGGAACCCTGTCTTTGCCAGCTTCTTGCAGTAGCTTCACATGAATGCAAATTCCAGGCAGATGTCCATGAAGTCATGGGTTTTGTGATATTCTCCTCAACAGCGTCTCATGGTTTCCCAGAAATTTTGTACATAAACAGAGGCAGGCTTCATGAAAAAGCCTGTTAACACCTGTGGTTTGAATTTAAGGTGGCCGAAAACTACCAGCATGCAGGAGGGAGCGACTGAGAAGTAAGTAGGTAGAAACCCATGGTAAAAACAGTCTCTGGGAGAATGAAAACCCAATATTTTAGCAGCACATAAACCCATCTCCCATATAACTTACCCTTTTCCTCAGACAAGGCTTAGGAGACATTCAATGTACATGCAAGCTGACAATTCACACGTCAGTGCTAGAGGGCAGTGCTGGAGGACAGGGGGCAACAGCATGTACAGAGCAACAGATGAAACACCTGCAATGCAGACTTCTTGGCAGTCTCCCATCCTGGTCTAAGCAAAGTACTCTCCTGTCACAGCAGTATCTGAGCCACAAGAGGTCACTGGTAACAACGCTAAAAACAGCTCCCAGGTTTCCCAGTCTTGGTGTTCTCCCTCTGCCCCTCAGATCTTGGAGCTTCAAGCAGCCAGGATCACCTACAGCTTAAACTGAATCTAACTGCACCTAAAATGCAGCTGTTAGCATTGCAATAAGCCCTGCACAGGTCCGCAGCAGGCATGAAGCAATCAACCTTCCTGCAAATCCTCAACTGACTGGGGGAAAGCATGTGCTGTTTATTTGTAAAATGCAACCACCCTGCCAACAGTGCTCAAAGTCTTCTCAGCACAAGGTTGTCATATTGATTTCAGTGAAACTAACTGGAAAACAGAAGCTTTATTTTACTAAAGCTTTGAACAGTTCATCTTTTTCTTCTCCTTGATCTACAATCTAAACAAAACCTCTCTCATGTTTTCAGGAAACAGGACCATGTCAGTACACCTGTGGGTGACCTGCAGCATGAAAACCCTGGCCCAGAACTTATCTCTTCATCTTTAACTGAAGAAGAGCAAAAGTTTGTTAGGGGATATTTTTTTTAAATCCCAAAGTACTTACATATAAATTTTGAGAAGTTCAAGTTCAGTTCTCTCTTCTGCCTGATGTGGCTCCCATCACCTGATGAAGTTTGGTCAAGCACAGACTGCTAGACACACTCCTATGAGACCCCTCTCCTCTGCAAGATCTTGTCAAAACTGAATTTTATCCAAGAAATATTCTGGTTTTCATATAGCATTGTGTTCTGGCAACATTTTATTTCATAAGCTCTAATTTATATTAATGCATCAGCAGGAGTACCCCTATCTTATCAAATGAGCCAGATTGTTAAAAAAACTACTAATAAGTCAAAATACTTAATTGACTGATTGAATCACTAATCCATCACAGAAACAAGCTCACATCCCAGGTGTGAGATTATGGTGAATTGATTTGCTTCACTGGGATTTTAATGTAGCCCTTAATTTGTCATTTCTCTTATTGCAACACCTGTAGTAAAACAACATATCACATTTTGCTGGGAGACCGGTAAGAAGTCAGGCTTGAATAAAGTGCTTAGGAAAAAAAACGTGGAAATGAAACAGGTTTTTTGATAGAAAAATATGGAATCATAGAATCATGGAATGGTTTAGTTTGGAAGGGACCTTACCAATCATCTAATTCCAACCTCACTGCCATGGGCAGGGACACCTTCCACTAGACCACAAAGCCCCATCCAACCTGGCCTTGAACACTTCCAGGGATGGGACATCCACAGCTTCTCTGGGCAGCCTGTTCCAGTGTCTTGCCACCCGCACAGTAAAGAATTTCTTCCTCATATCTAATCTAAATCTACCCTCTTTCATCTTAAAAATATTACCCCTGGTCCTGTCACTACATGCCCTTGTAAGATGTTCCTCTCCAGCTTTCCTGTAGTCCCCCTTTAGGTGCTGGAAGGCTACTATAAGGTCTCCCTGGAGCCTTCTCTTCTCCAGGCTGAACAACCCCAGCTGTTTCAGCCTGCCTTCATAGGGGAGGTGCTGCAGCCCCCTGATCATCTTTGTGACCCTCCTCGGGACTCACTCCAACAAGTCCATGTCCTTCTTATGTTGGGGGCCCCAGAGCTGAACACAGGAGTCTGCGTGGAGTCTCACAAAAGCAGGGCAGAGGGGGAGGATGCCCTCCCTCGACCTGCTGGCCATGCTGCTTTCGATGCAGCCCAGGATACGGTTGGTTTTCTGGGCTGCAAACACACATTGCCAGGCCATGCTGAGCTTCTTATCCACCAGCACCTCCAGGTCTTTCACCTCAGGGCTACTCTCAATCCATTCTCTGCTGAGCCTGTATTTGTGCTTGGGATTGCCCTGATCCATGTGCAGGACTTTGCACTTGTTCTTGTACTTCATGAGGTTTGCACAGGCCCACTTCTCAAGCCTGCCAAGGTCCTTCTGGATGGCATGCCTTCCCTCCAGTGTGTCAGCCACACCGCTCAGTTTGGTGTCATCGGCAAACCGGCTGAGGGTACGCTCAATCCCACTGTCCATGTTGCTGAGAAAGGTGTTAAACAACACCAGTCCCAATACTGACCCCTGCGGAACACCACTCATCTCTGGTCTCCATTTGGACATTGAGCCACTGACTGCAATTATTTGAGTGTGAGCCAGCCAATTCCTTAACCACTGAGTGGTCCATCCATCAAATCCATGTCTCTCCAGTTTAGAGACAAGGATGTTGCGTGGGACAGTGTCAAATGCTTTGCACAAGTCCAGGTAGATGACATCAGTTGCTCTTCCTTTATCCACCAGTGCTGTAACCCCATTGTAGAAGGCCACCAAATCTGTCAGGCACAATTTGCCCTTAGTGAAGCCATGTTGGCTGTCTTCAGTTGCCTCCTTATTTTCCATGTGCCTTAGCATAGTTTCCAGGAGGATCTGCTCCATAGTCATGCCAGGCACAGAGGTGAGACTGACTGGCTTGTAGTTCCCCAAGTCTTCCTTATTAACCTTTTTAAAAATGAGGGTTACGTTTCCCTTTTTCCAGTCAATGGTAACTTCACCAGACTGCCATGACTTCTCAAATATGATGGATAGCGGCTTAGCCACTTCATCTGCCAGTTCCCTCAGGACCCACAGACAGATTTCATCAGGTCCCATGGACTTATGCACCTTCAGGTTCCTTAGATGGTCTCAAAACTGACCTCCTATAGTGGGTGGTTCTTCATTCTCCTGGTCCCTGCCTTTGCTTTCTGTGGCTTGGGCAGTGTGGCTGGAGCACTTGCTGGTGAAGACCGAGGCAAAAAGGTCACTGAGTACCTCAGCTTTCTCCATGTCCCAGGTAACCAGGTCTTCTGTTTCTTTCCGGAGAGGGCCTACATTTTCCCTGTTCTTTTTGTCACCAATGTACCTATAGAAGCTTTCCTTGTTGCCCTTGATGTCCCTGGCCAGACTTAATTCTATTAGGGCTTTCCTACCCTGATCCCTGGCTGCTTGGACAATTTCTCTGTGTTCCTCCCAGGCTATCTTCCACCTTCTGTAGGCTTCCTTGTTGTGTTTGTGTTTGTCCAAGGGCTCCTTGTTCATCCCTGCAGGCCTCCTGTTGTTTTTGCCTGACTTCTTCTTTGTTGGGATACGTCGCTGCTGAGCTTGGAGGAGATAATCCTTGAATATCAACCAGCTTTTTCAGATCCCTCCTCCCTCCAGGGCTTTATCCCACGGTAGTCTACCAAGCAGATCCCTGAAGAGGCCAAAGTGAGCTCTCCTGAAGTCCAGGGTGGCAAGCTTGCTGTGTGCTCTCCTCACTGCCCTAAGGATCTTGAAGTCCACTGTTTCATGGTCACTGCAGCCAAGGCTGCCCTTGAGCTTCACATTCCCCACCAGACCCTCCGTGCTGTTGAGAACAAGATCCAGCATAGCACCTCTCCTTGTTGGCCTCTCTATCACTGGGAGAAGGAAGTTATCATCCACGCATTCCAGGAACCTCCTGGATTGCTTCTCCACTGCTGTGTTGTCCCTCCAAAAGATACTGGAGTGGTTGAAGTCCCCCATGAGGACCAGGGCTTGTGAATGTGAGGCTGCTCCTGTCTGTTTATAGAGGGCCTCATCTGCTTGGTCTTTCTGGTCAGGTGCCTGTAGCAGACCCCCACTATAACATCAACTGTTCCTGCCCTTTCTTTAATTCTGACCTATAAGCTCTTGGTCAGCTTCTCATCCATCCACAGGTGGAGCTCCATGCACTCCAGCTGGTCATTGACACAGAGGGTGACACCCCTTCCTCATCTCCCCTGCCTGTCCTTCCTAAAGACCCTGTATCCTTCCATTCCAACACTCCAGTCAAAGGAGCCATCCCACCACATCTCTGTGAAGCCAATGAGATCATAGCCCTGCAGGTGTGGGCATGACTAACTTCTCCAGTGTGTTCCCCATGCTACGTGCATTTGTATAGAGGCATTTAAGTTGGGCCCCCAGTGAAGCTGACTTACTGTCTGGAGGGGCTGGAATTAATTTGTGCTGTTCTTCAGGTGCTCTCCTGCTGACCTGTGATCCCTCTGCAGGCTCTGGGTATCTGTTGTGCCAGCATCAAACTGGTAGGAGTGGGATGGACTGAAGTTCCCCTGGTACACAGATACTATATTTTCCTGGTATATAGACAGAAAATAAGAAATCGAACCAACAAGCGTAACTTTGCTTTCTGGCTTTCTACTGCAAAATGTATAAGAATGAGGCACCCCTGCCCCAAAGAAAAAGCACCATGCATGTAGCAGCAAGGAGGTGTAAGCAGTCTACCCTGTGACTCTTAGTGTTGCACATGACTGTATGGCCAGGTGGCTGACAGGGCTTCAAGTGTGCAGGAGGAAAGTTCTAGAGGAATAAAACTAAAAGAAGCTTTAAGAAAGTTGAGGGTGCTCCCCTACCATGCAGCTTTTAATTTACATGGACAGGCACCACTTCCTTTGACAGAATTTTGACTGCTTGGCAGCTGAGTTGAGCAAGATGTCAGAGTGTCTGAGAAACCATTCATCTTTAGGCTTCACCCAGCAGCAGCCCTGGGCAGCAGAAGTGTCTTGATGTCCTCATGCATTTCCTAGAGCAGGTCCCCTGTCTGCATTCATTTTTATAAGCTCTTTGAATGAACAGCAGAGCTGTTAAGAGGTTTTCTGCAAGTCAGATGCTGATCTACTGGCCCTCCTATGTAACCCCAGATCCTACACGTTGTTACCCTCAGCTTTATGACTACTAGAACTGTTTGCCTGCAGCAAAGCCCCTCTACTCAGTCAACCCTATTGTTGCTCAAAATTTAATTAAAGATGTATATATCTTGGTACATGCTCAATTCTTTTAATTCTGTCACTCCTTATAAATCACCTTTGCTATATCTGAACTAGACCATAAACAGCTTGAGTCAGAAACTGATCTTGTATGACTGGGTAGTTACCATGGCATCCATGGCATGTAGGAATAGATAAATGAACTTTTATTACACAGACTGCAATATCTGAACACTTTGGAAATTTAAAGGCCCAAAACTTAAGAAAACAGGGCGGGGGGAAAATCTGAAAAAGAAACCTTAAAGATTCCAGGATTTGGAAACAGGAGAATTTGTAGACTATTAAAAGTAATAAAAAGGTTCTTTTGGTCAAACATGAAGCCTAAGCTGTAGTATCTGAACTTTTTCAATGAATATCAGAGTTCTGAATCTTGCTGACTATTCCCAGAATCCTTGGGGTGACATTAGGCTACATTCTTTTATAAAAAATATTAAATATATAAAGGAAAGCAAAAGCAATGGTCACTGAAACTTAGCCAACTATACAGCAAGGAAAAAAAGCCTTTTTGATATACTGCTTACCAAGGTGGTATCCAGGTTTGTCTCTTTTTAAGGAAATAAGCTCTGAGAGACAGAGAATGGAAAATTAATTCACCTTACCTGCAGTCAACTATGCTGCGTGAATTTATAGTTACACTACTGTACCCCTTTCACACAAGATGGATAAATTGTGTTAATATTCAGTATTTTCACCTGAACTGATGGAAACGGGCTCAGAGAACTGGGGGAAAGGACTGTTCCCCTGCCTTCCAGACAATTTGTCACCCACTGTGTGAAGCTCTTTTTTGAACAAAACAGCCCATTGGGACAGGGAAAATGTCATTTCCCAGCTGGTAAATTTGTATATGAGCTTTATTGCCTGAAGCTAGAAGACACAGTGAGCCAAACCCAATCCAGGTTTACTAGTGCCAGCTGAGGCAAAGGACCCTGCTTCAACCCGTCACTGAAGTCGCCACGAGTGACAGCAGGGACAGTGTCAATGCATTTGTCCTGGTGATAAATCCATACACAACCAATTGACTGAGCAAGTATTTGCCATTTATTGATGGCAACCCAGGCTAGGGTGATATTTTTTATCTTGCTTTAAATTTTTTATGTTTACCGTGTTTCATTCCCATTTGCAAGCTCTTGTTAGCCACTGCAGCATGGAATGAGGATATCAAAACTGTTTTCTTTGTGTGGTACTGAAGACAGTGCACACTTGGTTAAATAATTATAAAAAAGAAAAGGAAAACTGCTGTCTGGAACACCAAGTGTGTCAGAAAGCTGGGAATTTTAGGTGAGGGCATGAAGAGCAGGGAGCTGGACTCAATGAGCCTTATGGGTCGTTTCCAACTTGAGGTATTCTATGATTCTATGATTAATGATGCCCTACAGTATATTTTCCTCTGGTAAAGACAGCATTTTTGGTTGCCACTATTCTGATAACCACATGTGTTAACGACCCATCCATCAGGTGCTCTGGAGGGAGCCTTTCCCTGCTTTATTCTCTGGTATGCCTAAGGGCATACACTACAAGTGTGCTGTCTGCACATGCATCTTTCTAAGTAAGGGCTCAACCATTTGCTCCTGTATTGTAATTATTATTAACACACTTGCAGGAAAGTATGACCTTCCATGTCGCTGGTCATGCTCTTAGAAAACAGGCAGTTCAAGGTGCAACAAAACTTTTGTTAGAGCAGAAGCTCTAACCAGAAGGTTTTCGCTGCTTCAACATACGGAAAAATATCTGTCAGAGAAATGCAGCCAAATGATCTGTGTGTTTGACAAGCCTGTGGCATATAGCATATATTAATTTTACTTTTCACCAGTGACTTCAGTTCTGCTGTTCTTTTCTAACTGAACCTGAGATCTACCTACTAAGAAACCCGCCCCGTGTGCCTCCATGGTGCTTGCTAGCAAGGTAGTTTCTTTCCTGTTTTCTGTATGAGTCTTTCTGTTTTCTTCACCGGCTGGAAATACAGCAAAGGCAATATTAATTTCAGAAGCTTCCTGCTTTTCATATGTTTAAATCTGTATGGCTCAAGTAACCTCTTTCATTATAAATAATGGGCAGGTTTCTTTCCTGACTGCCTGTTTCACTCCCCATCATTTAACGTCTGTCTTTCTCAATTCAGGAATGAAAAAGTTTCATGCTTTCATCAAAGGATTTTAGTTCTTTCACTTGTGACCTTTTCTTGCTTTTGTCCCTCTTCCCAGCATTACAGCACAAATTTTTAGAGTAAGTTTTCTTTCCTAAGAAAGGCTGAGTGTATTGTTTCCTAGTGTGCTTCAAGGTTCCCGTGCTATCCGGTGTCTCAAGTGTTAGGAAATTAGTCCTTACAGGGTCAGAAAAGACTTACAAATATAGTCAGTTCAGAGAAACCCAGACTTGTAGAAGTAACTTTTTCTGGCAAGACTTGTGCAAAATTCCAGCAGTGATAAAGCAGTAGGAGCAAGTATGTTGACATACTTCAGTTTTAGCACTCTTCCTAGAGTTAATGCCTATGCTTTTAGAAACACTGACATCTATGAGGGCACTCCTTAATTTTTCTGAAATTATTCCCTGGCCAGGTGTTGCTAACTTCCTTAGGAAAAAATGTTGGAACAGGCCTAACTTTTTCCCCCATCGTATTGTAGACACACAAAAAATTATGACTCGTTTTATAGCAGCCATCATTTGATATTAACTTTTCAATCTACTTATACAGCATCAGTAGTCATTAAAAAGAAGAGCTGCTAGGGAGGATGCTTGAAGTATGTTTACCAATATTTTATTTGAAATCCACAGTACAGTGCCTTTCGTTACATGGCTTTTTAGTTGCTTTAGTATTGCAATTCCAAACATCTATAACATCTTCATTTTCTGTTACATGCTATTTGAGAAATAGTAATTTTAAAAATAAACAACAAAAATGCTTTAGTAATAAAAAACATAAACTTCCCAGCATTACAGTGAGGGATTCAAATATTCAAGTAGTTAGAGGATCTAATTTGAAACAAAGACACTACAGGGAAAAGAAAAATCAATTCATGCCTTACTGCAACAGCTGCTGTGCTATTGAAAACTTGATAACGTGAAGATAAACAATTTGGAAGCCAAGGCAAGTTTCCTTTCAAAGCTATGTAGCCTACTGGATGCCCCCATAAGATTAAAGCACACTGTCTGCAGCACTTTAAAGCAGCTTCAGACTTATTTTCTGAACACTTGAAGAGCACTCACTAGTGCTTAAGTACTGCAACAGAGGATATTCTTTTGTGATCCCAGACATACATTTTTAATGGCTGCAGATTTTCTACCTCCTCTTAAAATTGTTTTAAGAAAGATGCATACAATTTTAATATGACACTAAGTTACTGTGACCACTCATCCCTTATGCTAAAGAATATCAGTCTAACGTTCTTCTGGTCACGACTGCAAAAGCAGAAGCAATAAACTCTTTGCAAAGCCACACTAAGCAATGTAATTTTTGATTAAATCTTGCTGTTGGTGTAAAAACCTGTCTGAAAAAACCCTCTGTGTTTTAAAAATACCATGCATAAAGCAGCAATAGTGCTTTTTTTGGCCTTTTGTCATAGACTGAAAATGACCAAGAATTGCAATAAAAATAAAAAATCCTCCATAAAATCAGGACAGCATCTTTACATTCAAAATTTCTCTTGTTCAGGTAAATTGCTTTGGAATTTACCCTTGCAATTGAGGTAAAGAAGTTGCATTGGACGGAATGACACTTCTGAAAACTTTCCTCAGATGGCACTGCAAATGGTTTGGCAAAGGCTGGTCCAACATGTGCACTGGTATTGTTTTATTGCAAAGATGTGGTGAGTACTGTTTGTCAGGTGCCAATTTGAAATGTACGTTTAAAATTCCCAAGCAAGTTTCCATCCTTGCTCCCAGGAGATCTCTGGCCGTTAGATGGCTTTCCTCTTCTAAGGTGGCTGGTAACTCCTCAGTGCCAGAAAGATCAAAGGAGTGACATGAAGACACTGAAAAAAGAAATAGGTTCATTTTGAAACTTGGCCTGGACAAACAAAAGTCTTTTCACACTCCTCCTGGCTGCACAGTTCTTCCTTCATCCTAGCTCTTCCTCCTATACTTGCCCCAGCCTCTGGAGAGCGAATACAGAGCCACAGGAAGCTGTTTACTGATTTTGACTTGGGTCATGCTCTTACCTGAATATACTCCTGCTTTCTCAAATCACTCATTATTTCAATTTATTTTTTATGTTGCTTCTTTACCTCCAAAAGGTCCTGTCAATTTATAGGTTGTAAAGATACAGAAATGGTTCTTTTTACCAAGGAGAAATTAAAAAACTAAAATAAAACTCCATTCTAGCTAAATACATTGCAAGTCTAGACCAGTGCAAGTCTAGCTGAAGGCAACGCAGAAAGAGCAGGGCTCTGTGGATTTTATTGTCTGCTGTCTTTGCTCCCATCCCTGCATATGGGAAGGGACTGTGACACTGACTGTAGAGATAGCTTGCCACCCAAACAGAAAATACGCTCCTGATGTGATGATTTTATTTGAGCAACCAATCATGGCAGTAGATGTTACTGAGTTTGCTGTACCTAATGCAAAAGAAATTCCTTGAAAACTTGTGTCAGCTGGAGAACAGCTTACCAAAGACACACAGTTTTACTGTGATCTCTTAGACCATCTTCCCTGAAACTTCCTTTTAAAGAAATTTGAAAACACAGCAAAGTACAAGATGACTGCTTTGAAGAGCTACAGGAGAGTGCAATTGAATTTTCTAAAAGCCTGAACACAGCTGAAAGGTTGAAAGTTGATGGAGGACTGGGTATGAAAGATTTGCTAAGTGTGTAAATGTTTAATAAACCTTATGTTAGCAAACTGCCCATTGTTTTAAAAATTTGAGAAAATCAAGATTTAAAGATAAAATGTGTGGAAACTATTATGCCATTCTTATCCCACTGCAGAAGAGGAAATAATATTCCCCTTCTGTAAACCAGACATGAATAGAACATGGAGACCTGCAAATACTGATTTTGTTGAGGCAGAGCTTCAAAATAAAAGTCAGTCTTTGTTGGTCACGTATGGAGTCACACATGGAGTCTGAAGAAGAAAACAAGGAAAGATTCAAGTACAGTAAATAGCTTTTATAGTATCATCAATTGGTGTAGAAGGTAATCATTAAAAAAAATATCTCAGTAACTGATTGCATGGTGAAGGGCAGTAGAAATGCAGGCTTACAACGAAAACCAGAGTATATGCTAATGGAGTAGAAATGCCCTGTAAGGCTCTCTGAAACAAAGTCTTCCCATTCTTTCATATGCATTAGATCGTTCTCATTTTTAAATCAGCTTTGTCTAAGTGTATTTCAAAACAAGTTGGTCTTTATGGCCACTAGCCTTGCAT
>JAVJGI010000057.1:38284989-38315519 GCA_035590275.1 Ibycter americanus | reverse complement strand
AGCTGAAACCAGGACAAGATAATACAAGATAGGAATAACAATGAGTATGGGATAGGGCCTTAATTATGAGAATGTAACAAGTCTTACCTCAAGAGTTTTATAAACTACTAGTGCCTAAGGGAAACAGGCTATCATTATTTGAAAATGATAACATTGTTGCACATCTTGTTGTACTTTAAAAATTTAATCAAAAGAGAATTATTAAAAACCACTAAAAATTAGATGTACTCTGCCCACATGCAAGCTGCTTAATAAAGCAGATTTCAAACTGATGTTCTCATATTTCGTATTGACACAGTCACCACTCAATTTTACTCTTACTAAATATAACCCAAAGACTCCGCATTTTTTCCTCCATGTGAGTTCCTTTATAACATCTCTTTCCTCCTCCTGGAGGAGAAGGAAATCTGAGGTGAGAAGGGACATCCAGGAGCAAGATGAGCCAGAGCATGTGGTGGAGCTGGGGTAGAGCCATGGTTATTGGTGCATATGTATAACCTCAGTTAGTGGCATGTGAATGTACTCACCCTCTGCCTTCCTCAAAACTGCTCAGATAGGGATGCTCCAGAGAGTTAGTGCTTTTTGTCTGCATCAGTAATTGTTACAGTGAGGATAGACCCTGAGCACTACTGGTCCTCAAAAGGTCTGGTGCCACCTGCCAATACACAAACCATCACCTGGACAGGACACTACGGTTAACTCTCAGAGGCTGGAAGCTAAACTAAGCAGATGTGTAAGTAAACAGGACATAAACCAGCTTCAGATCTCCCATACCTGCCTTGCAGTTTGGCATGGTGGGCTTGGGGCTGTGGGACTGGCACGATGGCAGGGCAGGGCAGCTGTCTGTATGCGCAGGGGCTTTCTCAAGCTGCCGTCCCAAGCTCCTGACGTATCCTGGGGTGCAGTAAGCTGGACAGAGGCTCTGCAATGCCAAGCGCTCATGTCAGAGGGGCGAGCACCCAAGGTTTCAGCTTCCAGGAGCATTTAATGCCTCACATATCTTTTTCAAAATTTTGTTGGTTTTGAGGACTATGATCTTTTTTTTCAAAGCTCATCTTGTCCTAAGTAAAGTAGGCAACAACTGACCAAGTCCCATGACCAGAGGTAACCTGGCTGCTGTCTTCAGTTTAAAACAAATGAAAACAAAACACCCTCTGTCCCCACTTCCAGCACTTTGAGAATATTAAAAGGAGAATTGCAACTTCAGTGAAGAGCGCAGCCAAACTCTGCATCTGGCCCACACACATTGCTTGCATCTAGGCTGATTGGCCCAGACATCAGCAGAGCCACATGTTTTCAAATTAAATTAGACCTTTTGATCAAAGAACTGGGAACACTTAAGCAGTGCCATAATTTCTTAATTATACATATTATTTAATGGGGGTAAGATTTAACACAGTGACATTCAATAATTTTGTGCCAGGGGAAATGGATTCTCATTGACTCTGTGGCCCTGAGCTAAAATGAGGCACAAATGCTGAAAGAACAGTAATAGCAACCATAATAGTAGAAAAGGCATCCCACCAAATATTTAGTTTAAGCAAAATTTGAGGATACAAGTGAGCAACAGCTGAGCATAAAGGGATGCTTTTATGTCATTTTTTGAGTCAGTGTCACTTAAACAATTAGCAAGCTCATCTCTCAAACCATTACAGAAGGGAAAAATGCCTCCCCCTTTTTCAGTGCAGGCAAGCAGAGTAGCAAAACCAGCACGTGAAAGACTGCACTATCCATCTGAGCACCCCAGTGGCCCCAACAATATGTTAAATTTAGTTGTTCTGCTAGCACAATGTGCTTTCATCATGAAAGTTTTAGATGTATGAAAATTACTAGTCTAGAAAAACAATGGTGCTATTTCAGAAACTGTCCTTTCCATGCCATCACATCATCTGTTTCAGCCTGCCTCTGCAGGAAAGGCAGAGGCTGTTTTTGAGCCAGCCAGCCAGCCCAAATCTGTTCATGGATCCTCTTTCCACAGTTTCCTAGAAACAGCTTCAAAAAGACGCTCCCTATTGCTGGCATTAAAAAAAATTGTCACCCCCTTCAGAGCAGAGACACACATACTTTCATACAAGCTTGCATCAAACTCTTTCGTAAACCCAACAGTACTGAAGCCTTTATATCCAATACAGCCCCATCACAATAACGGAAATTTGTGCTTGTTTATGGTGCACAAGGATCATAGGCTGGGATCAGGATAATACCTGTTAGGTTTCATACAAGCTTTTACAGCCCTGGGCATGATCTTTGAACTAAAGAATTTAGATACTCAGACAGGCAGAACAGAGGCAGAAGCATGTAACAGCAACTTGTCTTTAAAGCGAGATACGTAACGCTGTTCTAATTTTTTTTTGTGGATGAGAACATAAAGTTGGGTTTGAAAACAGCAAGAACTCCTTGGGACTTCTCCTGGAGCCTGCCATTTATTGTGTAAGTGTCGAGAAACATCATGGCAGAGGCAGATGCTGAGCAGATTGAAAGGAGGAAAGTTTTGCAGGTTAGCATCAAAGTGTTAGCATGGAGACCATTCAAATAAATCAGTGAAGTTCCCCTAGATATTACAGGAAGCAAATTGCAGGATGATGGTAAACCAATAAATAAACCCAACAACTGGTGAAGTAACACATTGGGTTCAAGGCAGTGTCTACTCTTTCTTCATTTCATGAATATCAGTGTATTTTTCAGCATTGTAAGTACTATGATCAGCAGGCATGTGGCGGTGGTAGACAGGCACATCCATGTGCTCATTACTCTTTCCATGTATCTGTCTTGAATTGACTCTTAGACAGCAAGTGAAAATCTGGAAGTGTAACACATCAAAGAAGTGAAGTTACAACATTTCTTTTGTATTGGTATAGCTCCATGTAATGCACCGGCTGCTGCCGATGGCCAAAACAAGGGTTGGGCTTAGTCTACTGAAAGGTCCTGCTCTGAAACAAATAAGACTACTGCTCAAGCCCTGACTCTAAGCTGACTTCTAGTTCTCGTTCTGCATAACCAAACTCTCATCACTTACCGCTGCATCTCTCCACGCACAGCCCTCAGGATCCTCGGGAGGACTGAAACACTTGTACCTTACCCTTTCTCTCCTCCCAGCTAAGTCACTACAGGCATGGGTATTACCCTGGGCTGATTGCATTTTGCTCATTTTGTGCTCTTGGTGTTGTGGCTAAAGGCCAGTAACTGCATTTCACTTGAGTGAGTATTTAAAGGTCCAGGAAGCCCCCGGGGCTCAGACCCCTGCCCACAGCCCTGACAGGGTCCCTGGCTCTCCTCTGCCAGCCCCTTCCTGATTCACAGTTTGCCCAGCCAGTGGGGACACCAGTGTTTTTCCCATTGCCCTGGTGAGTCCACACTGTGAAGCCATCTCAGTGACACCTTCCTTCCAGGGACTGTGAAGCTCCCACTGCTCTGCTACATGCTGATGCTAATGCATCTCTGTGCTGCTGCAAACTTGTTTCTGCCCAGATCTGGAAAATCCTGTTGCACCTCACTGAGTGCCTTACAGAGGGAGGCGGATGCAGAGCACAGCAGGATTTCTGGAGAGCCCCTGCCCCACACCTCCTGTTCCACAGGATTACCCCTCTGTCTTGTTGAACCTGAACTCCCTGCAAAGTCTCTCGCTGCAACTTCTGAACCTTGCACAATGCCTGTACCATTATCGGTTACTTATCAGTCACGTTGCAGATGATAGTCCAGTAGAAACAGTGTGTGAAACCACAGATAAGCAACTGTATAGTGACAATTCATGTGGAAGGTGCTGACCAGAATTGTTTGTTTCCCTATCAAGGGAGCAGAAGCTTGTCTGCCTGCCTCTAATTTTTATTAATAATATAATTAATAATAATTACCCCTGTTGTGTATCTCTCATTGTACTTAATATTTTTACATTCTGTGTTATTTTCACATTTTTGTTCCATTCTTATTTCCTCCTGTGTTTTTTGTCCGTTGCTGTGAAGGAAATCGGTAATTTCTATAATTTGTAATCATACAGCCATACTAGTAATTGTTTTAGCATTGTAAAGAAACAGCACTGTTTAAAAAGGGGTACATGTGGGGCTGTTCTCCGAGTGTACCAGCTACTGGTGACCTAGTCACACCCAAAAGGCAACAGGAAGCAAATATCCTCCTTCTCTGAGGTTCATGAGCAACCAAACACCTTTGTTCCTCTGGGGCCCTGACAAGGTAAGAACAAACCATAAGCCCATGAAATGAACAAACTCCTTTTTAATGTTTCGTAATGTTACCTGTCATCTTGACATACATAGCAGATAAGTCAGTGGAGAAAAGATTTGCACATTGACCTTATATGGGTTAATTTTTAAATTAATTCTGAGTTCAAATCTGTACAGCTGCATCAGAAAAACACAGCTTAAAAATGAAATGCTTGCAATAGGAAACACCTTTGTGACAGGCAGATGGAGCTGATCACAGAATGGTAGTTTAATGAGGTGATATCACATGACTACCATATACTTCACACTCACGTCAAACCTTTGCCCCCAATATTTTGCCATGGCTGTCTTTATACGATATGATCAGTGACAGTTCTGGGTCCAGTATAAGTGGCAAGTTTCAAGGATGTTATTCATCAATGGGTTAGCAACCAATGTGGTGCAGCCTAGTTATATCTCCAGCCCTTGCTTCCCTGCACATCTGGATACCTCAAATTCCTTGAAACAACCTAAATATGCAGTATGCACTTTGGACTTTTTCTGTAAGCAGCAGGTTTGAGATGAACCAGGATTTAGCACTGCAGAACTAAGCTAATCTTCCTGATTCAGGAAATACTTTGACACAGTTTCTGATTATGTGATCTCTTCAATAAAACCAGGAAATATTCCCTGGAGCAGCAGCTACAGAGGGAAAGTCAAGGGACTGAGCCGCTGTTCTCAGTTTTGCCATTACACTCTGTGCAAGCTCAAAGAATTCACTTTACCTGTGATTTACTTCCTTCATCTGCAAAGCAGGGACAGACTGATCTATTTATCGAGAGTATGAAGCACATTACTATTTCTGAGAAGAGATAATAAAAATGCAGAATTTCCGTTCTGATTAATGCTGATATTTTCAAAAGATGAGGAAGAAAAATGAGAACTGTTGAGACAAAATAATTTGGCAGGGAGGGGCAGGGGGTGTTGCAGGAGGCAATTCCTGGATTTAAAATTTCCCCTTGGAACAGGAATGGAGGAGCTCCAGGAGCCTTGTCCCCAGTGGGGCTGCTGGGGTAGTGGCACCCCATACTGGGAACCCCGCCACCCTGACCTGGCATCTATCACCAAGGGTGCTGGCAGCCCGCTCCAGCCTGCGTCCCCCTTGAAATGCCTTTCTTCACGAGTCCATCAAAAACTTCAGTGAGACAACAAATAGGTCCCAATTGGGAATTCAAGATCTTCCCAATTTTTTTAAAATCACATTTCCTTTTGGAAAAAAAAAGGCCCTTTTTGAGCACAAACCATGCTCTCGGCAGGTCTCCTTGCCAAGCAGAACCAGATGTCAAAGGCTTGTAGCTCTTCCTGAGAATAAGAGAGAAGCGGATGACGTGGAGCATCACACCACGCAGTACCACTGAACCTGCTGGTCTGTGTGCGGCTGTATCCCCGGAACAGCGGTGGTCAAATACTATTGGAGTAATCCCTGCCTCCCCCACTCGCTTCCAGGAACTCTCCGCTGACATACAAGGTAGCTATTTTATGCCCCTAGCTGCATAAATACAGGGAGATTAAGGCAGGACAAAGCAGAAATCAAAGTCCCCTGCTATCCATTTTCTCCTGCATAAATCCACTTACCGCAACAGAAATTTACTTCAAAGAAAGTTCACTTATATGTTAAAAAAAAACAACTTGAAAACCTTCATGACCAAGCACCATCTGGCAACTCTTGTCATAACAAAGCTATTGTTTGTTTAGGTAGATTTTTTCTAGGGTTTTACACACCAGGAGCAGCACCCCTGCAAAGAAATCCCCTGACCTCAAACCCTGCAGATGTGAGCTGCTTCTTTTTTTGACTTTGTTGGGAAACATGTCTGTTACAAAACAAGTGAATAGGTTCCCAGTGTTTTAACACAGCTATTAATCTAGAAAAAGAGTTTTTATGTAATTTCTTAATTTCGTGGCTTAGGCCTGCCTGAGAAAAGGAGGTAATAATTTTCTTTTTCTTTTTCTTCATTTTTAAGCTTGATCAGGGGAGTGGCTCAGATATGCCTTCGACACTAGGAGGAACAGGATTTACACCATGAGTAGGATTTACACCTGAGTCTTCCACAATAAAATCTAATGCTGTAGATCAGTTTTTACCCTGTTGTTTAATCCACAAAGCCATAAAGGCTTTATATGTATGTAATGTATAATAACCCCAGTGATAAAGGAGTTATTCTCTGCGAAAGAAGACTTGTTACGGTACAGTCACTTTGACACAGGTAGAAATACTCTTGCTATACTGCTGTGAGTTGTTACAGTTAAACAATACTAACTGGAAAATGTGCAGTTCCTAGCTGGGAAGTCTTTGGTATCAATTTTTAATATTACAGAGAGAGAGAGAGAGACAGAGAGAGAGAGAGATGACGATGCTAACAGCTACTCTCTCGTTTTAATTCTCAGGATTGCATTTTAGGTTGCACTAGAACCTGGACATAACACACTGAATACCGGCCAAGCCTATAAGGAGTCTTGGTAGCACATGCTAGGTTGTTTCACTGGTTATTTGTGCCTCCTGAAGCTCTCTAAGTTCAAGCAAACACAAGCAGCATTTAGCCTTGCAGCATGTTCACAGTGTCTTGCACAGCATAGCCTTTGCCCTCCTTCACCTCTCTTACAGAGCATGAAGAACAGCTGGAAGTAACCAGGCACAGATCTTTGGTGCCTGGCCCTGAGTCATGCTCAGGGCGACCATTGCCCTCAGCTGACCCAGGTCAGAACCAGTCCCAAGACCTGCTAAGGCTTCTTCCAAACTCCATTATCAGATGGTATTTTTAAACCATGTTAGGTTATTATTAGAGCTTCTGTTAGTTTAGTGAGTCTAGACATCAAAGAGTCTTATTAGGACATCTAATCCATGTCTTGGCCAACACATCACTGTCATTGACAGCATCCTTAAATGACCTGGAACACATTAACATTCTGAGATAATGCTCTCCCTGGCTCCAGGCCAAAGAATAAAGCAATGTGCGGCGAGGATTTATGACTTCCTTTCCATCCATCTCACACCTCCTGTGTTAACTCTGTGTACACCACAGACCTGCTTGCCAATTAACCCCTAGCCACGGTGAAAAACTAATAATCAAATGTGATCAAGATGAATATCAGATTGTAAATAGCCACAATTTTCAGTAGTAATTATAGGCAGTGTAATAAAAATAAAGGCAGTAGTAACAGCGGTAGAGCATATTGTCACCAAAATCAGGAATAAGAAAACTCCGTAACTCCAATGTAGCATTAAGAAGCAGGCATTCTTTACTGTAGAGGTGGATGCACCGGGGATCGCTCCACCTAATGTGCATGCTCTATCTTTCATTCAAACAAAGTTCCGTAGACCACACATGTTTATGCATAACATTTCTCAGAAAAATCATACGTATTCATTCAACAAGCGGTGCTATGTTAACGAAGCGTCGCACATGCTCCTTACAGGTACCTCTGAGTCTTCTAAGTGGTCTCAAACAATAGTTGACCCTATAGTTACAGCTGACTGATCACTGAACCGTAGTTCAGTTCCCTTGTATGGAGAGCACAAGGAGAGCCCAAGCTTGTTTCATTAGTTACCTGCACAATGGTCCCTCAGTGATAGTTTTAAACGACCCTTGCATAACCGGGGTGGGTTAGCAATCTCTCTCTCCATAGTGATTACACTGAAACAAACAATATAGTTGCAAAGCTAAAACAGACTAGTAAGAAATATAGTTACAAAGCTAAACCAGACTAAACTATATGGTAACAATATCATACTTTTTTCTGTAAGAGGCATATAATTATCTGAGCAGAAAATCTGCTTGGACTGAACAGAAGTGCTGCAAGATATGTCATAGCAAATCATGACATATCATGATTTTATGTGAAATCAATCCGGGAGTACTTGACTATGTCATTACACATAGAAGGAGGAGCGCCTCAGGCTGTGCTGTTTGAGACTGACACACTGGATTCATTACTTTGAAGTTAGAGAAAGGAAAAGAAGAATTAAAACCCAAATTTTCATCCATAAACAATTCCTAATCATGTTATTGCATTTTTCAGTCACAACTGATATGAGGATTTTTTTTGTTTTGTTTTCTTTTCTTTTCATAATTCTTATTCATGTAAAAGATAAAACTATAAAATTGTTAGGCAATTCAGTCACTGAGGTAGCCTTTTCAGTTTAGCTTGGCATTATTGTCACTTCCAACCTCCTCAGAGGCAAAAAAATATTCGATTCAGGCTCATCCCTGTCTCTGGCTGTCATCCATGGAGGCCATGTTTGAGACAGGACAAGGTCTCCCTTCCTTCCCTCCTTCCTTCCTGTCTTCCTTCCTTCCCTCCTTCCTTCCTTCCTTCTTTCCTTCCTTCCTTCCTTCCTTCCTTCCTTCCTTCTTTCCTTCCTTCCTTTCCTCCTTCCTTCCCTCCCTCCCAGGTACTTCAGCCTTCCCTGTTCATCACACCTTATCACAGGAATCACTGTAAAAATACATCAGTATCAAACCCAGCTCTCTTGGAAATTTGTTTTATGAGCTTCTTCTAACTGCTAAGTTACTCACAGCTGGTGAGTCTTTAGCCCATTACCAACCAGACCAAGGCTCTACCATATGCAGACTGCCAGCTGTTTACAGTGCCTGAACATCTATTGCAGGCTGGAGAAATTCCTTTAAAAAAAGATGGGCTCAAAATTCACATGTAGAGCTTGTGCACTTCTTTTTCATGGAGACTTTTTTCCCCCAAACAGGCAGTCCTTAAAAAATAATTAAAATTTCTCTTTGACACCAATACCTCTCAAAACCAATATAAAAAGTATTTAAAATACCTGTGCTTTTTCCTTAACTGAAGCAGTTTGGGATTTGAAAACCAGAATTTGAACCATAATACTAGAGAATTTTTCACAACAGCTCAATTCTGAAAATTAAAATATTCTTCTAACGTTTTTTCTCATACAAAAATATATGACCACAAGATTTTGCTCATAATTTATGCTCACTTCTGAGACAATAACTGACAATTTCAATTGGTTGCAGAAGCACGTTACCAAGGAGTAAATGTAAAGCTATGTGAGATAAACTACAAATATATGCCTATCTCCTGAGCCTTTCATGGATAAGATGTGAAGACAGCAAAAAAGGAAAATTAATGTCCTCAATAAAAGAGTACTCATCATGCGGTGACCTACACCTTCAGAAATACAAGAAAAATCATACCAAGATAATGATGGTTCAGTGTACGCTTGCCCTTTTTGGCTGCCAGTTATAACTGAAGTGATGTTTTCTCCATAGGGAAATTCCTTCCTCTGCAATGTAAACTCAGCTTCTTGCTTTGTGTACCTCCCTTGTCCACAACTTGCTATGAGCATGACAACATTCCTCCTTACAGTCTAAATTCTCATCTGCAGTGGGTCTCATCTAATTGCAAATCCAGATCAAAACACTTCCTTTGAATTTGAAAATGATCACCATTTCCCTGTAGTTTATCAAGTGTCTGTGACAATTTTAAGTTGTTCTTTTTGACTCAGTAGGTTCAGAACCAGTTGTAAAAGGGGAATACTGGAACATCATTAACTTGTTAATACTGTTTTATTTATTTTTTTTATTAGTCAGTATGGAGTTTCAGGCTGAAGACTTTATGGAGTGCAGGAGTCATGTGCCAAGCTTTCCGTGCAATGCACAGAAAATGCAGTCCCCAGGATACTTTACTGAACTGCTCATAATTCCAAAGATTCCTCCAAGGAATCCTGTTTTTCTTCTTCCTTAAGTGAATACAACATGTAAAGCAGATCCTTGCCAAGTATTTTCTTCTCTGCCCAATTAGGAATGAAATACTGCATGTACCTTATAAAAATTATTCTTTTGCCTGATAAATTCTAGCAGACATTCATGAGTACTCTCATTCTCTGAATTCCAGTCAGTAAAACATCCTGAGCATCCTGGATGTGTCGTGCTTTAACCCCAGCCAGCAACCAAGCCCCTCACAGCCGCTCACTCATTCTCCCCTGGTAAGATGGGGGAGAGAATCGGAAGAGTAAAACTGAGAAAACTCTTGGATTGAGATAAAGACAGTTTAATAGGGAAAACAAAAGCCATGCACACAAGCAAAGCACAATAAGGAATTCATTCACAACGTCTGATCAGCAGGCAGGTGTTCAGCTATCTCCAGGAAAGCTGGCTCCATCACATGTGACTTGGGAAGACAAAATGCCATCACTCTGAACATTTCCCCTTCTTCCCCCAGCTTTACATGCTGAGCATGATGTCATATGGTCTGGAATATCCCTCTGGTCACTTGGGACCAGCTGTCCCAGCTGTGCCCCCTCCCAGCTCCTTGCGCACCCCCCGCCTGCTCGCTGGTGGGGTGGGGTGAGGAGCAGAAAGGGCTTTGGCTCTGGGTAAGCCCTGCTCAGCAACAGCTAACACATCCCAGTGTTATCAACAGTGTCTCCAGCACAAATCCGAAACACAACCTCATACAGGCGACTGTGAAGAAAATTAACTCTACCCCAGCCAAAACCAGCACAAGGAGGCACCATGGTTTCTCCAGTTGCACGTCAAAAGCTGAGTACAAACCATTGGTTTTGTAGTGTCTGCATTGAGCACATGTGTCGTATGATTAACTGAAGATGCCCACAATTCTGCAGATCTAGAATTGGTTTCTTGCCAGTGTTCTTCATATGCTCTGGGCTTTCTGTGACCTTCAGGAGAAATACATGTCCTTCTAACAGCACTAGCCTACCTGACAAAGTTTTATCCTACTTGACAGGTGGGTAACTGAGGCACACTCAAGTCTGTTGCATCTCACTAAAAAGAAGCAGTCTGGTGTGTCCCACTCTGGTGTTGTATCTTTTCAGCCACTCATGCTGTCGCCTCCATCTCCTTCACACTGCCTGAAAGGACGCACTTTTATGTGACTGAATCTGAGGACTGGGATCAAGCGAGGCAAACTTCACCTGTTACACCCATCCTTACAGCAGGTGATCTTGTGGCTTTAACCCCTTCTAGCTGCACAGTAAATAGGTGGTAGTAAAATGCTGTTGCTTTTAAAGAAAAGAAGATGAGCTTACTATAAAATACTCTGTATGCAGAGAATACATAGGAAAAAAATGCTGCAAGATTATGGGACAGGGTTTCAGTTGGTAGGAGACTGCTGTTTGCCAGCACATCCACTTGATACACGTGCTGGTCTTGGGTGGGAGGGTTTGCAAGTGCTGGGCTGAGAACCCTTACTTACTACAGTGCTGAACTGACGTGGGACAGGGGAGGGCAGCAGGTACTGACCAATCGATTTCATGTGCGGAGAGCGGGATGAGGAGGTGCTCCGTTCCCTGGGACACTCCTTTAACCGGCACTCTGTACAGCACTGCCAAATCTTGTCCTAGAGCCCTGACAAATCCCACAGCAGGGTAGCCAACACTCAGGCTTTGCCTCTTTTTCACAGGGACATGCCACAGCTGAAGGCAGGGCTGTAACCCAGGGTCCAGCTCTGGTGTCAGGTGGTCAGCATCCTGGAGAATTGGTACCACTGCAAACCCTCAACAGTTCCAAAGAGCAACTAATTGAGCAAGTAGATCACTTGCCACAGTATGCCTTCTTGCTTCCACAGACACAAAACATCCTTCTCAAACATGATCTGCCCCAGCCACAGCACTGATGGTCAATGTTTGAGAAGACTGACAAGCAGTTTCTCCTATATATAACATTGTCAGGTCCTTAAAATTGGGTTTGTCATAGCTCTACTGGAGCCTTTATGGGAACCTCAGCAAAGAAAGGATCCTAGCCTTTTGGTGAAAGTTATAGCACTGGATTTAGCCAGGGCTAAAAAATATCACACTTCAATTGGGTGGTATTTTTCTGTGTTGGAAATGGTTTTAAGTCATTCCTGGAGAAGAACTGTTTTGATGTTCCTTTCTCTCTAAAGCATGTACACTTATATTCTTAGCAACCGAGTCACTGAGCTGGTCAAGTTGAGAAGACAAAAGGCTATTCATTCAAAATGCTCTGAAAGTAAACATGTTTGTCCTGATGCATGACCTCATGACCTGTACATATCTAAAATGACTTAGGTAAGAGTTTATCATAACTGATGTTTAAATTTGAAGTAAATCTAAAGAAAAATGTAATTACTGTTCTTGCATTTTTGTGCATTACTCACAGGCAGCTAAATGACAATTTATTGTTCTGACATTCTTTGTAGCGTGTCTGTGCATAGACTAATGCAATAGTTCCATAGAATTTTGCAAATTACTACTAGTCATGCAATGCAGGCTAGAGGCAGGTGAACTCCTGATGCTAAAACAGAGGAAAGGAAATAGACTGCCATATAACTACACCATGAGATATGTAAAACTACAGCACTGGACAATGTAGCATTGAGGATGCTAAGGTCACTTGGCACTCCTTGTAAACTCATGCCTGGGGTCTACACCAAAGAGACTACAATTTGGAGTCTAAATCCTATCAGTGATTTTGCTTGCTGGTTGTAAGTTGCAGCAATTAATCTGTGAAGTGAGTGCAGTTCCTGCATCCCAGCATTGTCCAGAACTTCACCCATAATCAGCAATACCCCTACTGAAAAAATACCATGCAACCATGTTAATACAGCAGCTTTTTTTCCCCCAGAAGTCAATCTACTGTAACCGAAATTGATGTTTCACTATCTGCCACAAATGCAGCACAGAAAACTGTAAAAAATTGTGTGTTTCAATTAAATTGGAACACTAATAAAAAAGTTACCAAAGATTTTAAGTACAAGGGGGAAAAGGCATACTTATCAGAAAAAATTCATATCAGTATTTGAATATAAAGAAGAAGGGCAGAGAGAGAGAAAGCTAGGAAGAAGAAGAACAGATTTGCTTGGATGCATTCAGAGGCTCATGCTCAATTTCCCACTCTTGTTGAACTGCTTCCATGCTACTGAGATTATGCTGATGTCGGTGAAGCCACATTGGTGTGAAGATTAAGTAACTATGGAGAAACCAATCAGTGGTGCTTCCAAAAAGTGCCCTTTTCTGCCAGGTGCTCAGCACCGCTGGCTGAGAGGGGAACACCACCCACTCCAGTGGGCCTCGGCAGCAGGGACAGGTCTCAAGCTGACCTCTGAAGTGCCAAGCAGCCAAGATTCCTTCTTAAAGTGTTCAGTTCAACGGTTTCTCAAGAGCTGCCTGATCTAGGAATCTAGTCTTCTGTAGCCATTTTTCCAAAGAAGATAACTTTTTATGTTGGAAGCTGGAGAGGCTAAGGGTTGGGTCTCATAGGAAAAACATAGTTTCCAGTAGACTCAGGCAAGATTTGTGTCTACCTGGGATGTGTTTCCTGCAAAACAGTCATGGGGGAGAGGAACCTGAGATCCAGCTCTTACTGTACACCAGTTAACATGCATCCGCTTCTTCCAATTTTTTTTTTCTCTGTCTCTCCCTTTGTCCTACTTCTTTATGTGTCCCTAGCAAAGGAAATTGGTTTTGTCTACTTGCCATCAGCTGAGTTGTCTTCCTTCAAGCCCTAGCTAAATTTTTCATCCTTCATGCATGACAGCGAAGGCTGTTCATAAGGCAGCCTTAGGAAAAAACAGGCTGACCTGATCTTTTGTTGTTGTTTGGTTTTAAGTGAAAGATATAGGTGTGGTTTTGGGATTTCTTTTTTTTTTAAATAGAAAAAGGAATATTCCATACATCTTTTAAAGAAACATAATGGTCTCTCTGTGTTATGGCTGCCTTGCAGCTTAGCAACGTACGTGCTGTGCCAAGCATAGGGGTGCGGTGGAGCTGGGGGTTACAGGCTGAACATCCTTGAGGAAGAGCAGCCAGTGAAAGATAAAGGAAAAAAAAAATTTTGAATGTGGTTATCTTCCACAGGAGACAGCAAACAGCAGACTTAATTCTCCCTCTAGCTCTATAACACTCTTGTAACTAAATCAAATCACTGTACTTAAGGGTGAAAAATGATTAACAAAGCCACCCAGCTACACAGTATTCTATATACTGCTTTATGTCTCCTGGGAATGCTGCCATGATATATATTGAGGTCTCATTTGTTTGCAGCCTGCACAGTGGTTTGACAAAAGAAAACCAAGCCCACAAAACTTACTGCATTAAAGCTTATGGTTCTAAGAAACCTGCAGCTGGCAATGGAAGTGTTGGAAAGTCAAAGGGTGTTCTAACTAAGCTGTATCTCCTCGATTTCTGTTGGAGTATAGGTGGTACAACTTTCTCCAAGCATTGGTCAGCTCTTGCCAGCACTAATTTATCTGAGTGCTACTAACAATAACTTTGGCATCTCTTTGCTTTTATTGAAGTAGGATAGGACATAAGTACGCAGAAAGCTCTGAAACATTAAGTTGTAAATAAAAACGGTTTAAAAAGAGGACACTTTCCCAGACCTTGAAGAGAAGGTAGACTGGGAACTTATTAATAAAACCTTGTTTTGTCTTATTATTAATTCCTTCTGCCCTTTTCAGAAAACCTAACTTTCATTTCCCTTCTAAATAGATAACTTGAATATGATCCTTTCCTCTTGCTTCTGGGTCAGAGACACGTCTGATAGCAAGAAAGATATTCATCCAAAGTCTTTTTTCAGCCTCCCTGAAATGCTAACATTTATTCTGGTTGCAAGGAGACACCTCCCTCAGCCAAGATTTGCACCTGTGAACCTTAACTAATCTTAGAAGCAGGGGTCAATGCTTCTCAATGATACCCTGTTATTTAGAGTACTGTGAAACATGAGACAGAGGTTGCAATTTCCTCTCATCTCAAGTTAGCGGACTTGTGTCTCTTAATTCCTTCTCTGACCTCCAATTTGGACTGGTGAGGAAACATCCACACTGGGCAGGTAGACTCTCAGTCTCTCTTTCCTAGTACATAGCTATTTATCCCATAAATAGTCAAACATGTAGGGGATTATTCCACCACTATCAATATCTAGCTGCCTGATTAAAATGAGTTGTCTTGGTTGGTGAGAAAGAAAGATCTCCTGAAAGTGTCAGCTAGAAACTCGCCTGAATAGCTACACGGTTGGATGACAGCTAAATGGGGAATCTGAGATGGTGAAGTTCAAATTTTGATGTTCATAGTAGCATCTAGATAGATGATTTATGGGGGTGAGGGAGGAGGAAGAAGATAGCTTACAAGAACAGTTATTTTATTTGAACTTCTTTCCTTAACATATGTGTTATGTTACCCAGAAGGAAACTCAAAATGAGAACCATTCCACAACACGTTTGTTCTCCAGGAGAGAAATTAAAATAGTAAGATGTGTAACAGGCCAAACTGTTGCTCACTAAAGTACTGGGAGGCACTTCAATGTTACTGTCATGATCAGGGGATAGGGCTCTGCATGGCATGCAAAGTGGCTGGAGATGGAGAAGGGATTCCAGTTCCCTAGCCGGCACTAATTAGTTCCATACACAATGCTTCTTTAATTATCTCCAGCCTTTTTTCTCCCAAAACCCATTTACTAAATCAAGTTAACTCTCTTTGGGATGCTCTCAACATTGAGATTGTTACAGCACATATTATATAGATCTGAAGTGGGTTCTTCTAGTGTGTTAGAGCAGCTGTTTGAGCTGGTTATCACTGAGATAAGGGCATGGGGTAAAGGGTTCTCCATCCTTAGCAGAATGGACTGGAGGTGAGACAGAATCAATCCTCATCACAGCCTCAGAAGAGTCACAGCTTCACAAAACCATGCTTGGATTGACCTCCTGCATGTCCATAGGCCCTGAGAATGATTCTAGGGGAAGAAGTCCCACTGGGCTCATATAAGTTTTGTAGGCTTTCTGTATGGCAATATATATATAAAGGCAGAACTACAGTTTTAGCAGTTCTTGAACATCGAGCCATTCAGTGCTTTGGGAAATTTTGACATTACTGTCTGTCAACAACTACATGCTATAAATTGCTTGGTCCTCATAGGAATGGTGTGGCTCATATCATATGATATGAAAGGTCATAGAATCATAGAACATCTGAACTTGGAAGCGACCCATCAGGATTATTGAGTCCAACTCCCTGCTCCTCACAGGACTACCTAAAATTAAATCATATGACTAAGAGCATTGCCCAGATGCTCCTTGCACTCTGACAGTTTTGGTGCCGTGATCATCTCCCTGGGGAGCCCATTCCAGTAACTAACCACCTGTTCAGTGAAGAATCTTTTTCTAATGTCCAGTCCGATCTTCCCCTAACATAGCTTCATTCATTTCACTTATGTCCTATCGCTGGTCACCAGAGAGAGATCAGCACCTCCCCTTCTGCTGTCCCCCTTGAGGAAGCTGTAGACTGCCATGAGGTCACCCCTCAGCTTTCTTTTCTCCAAGCTGAACAAACCAAGTGTTTTCAGCTGCTCCTCATAAGTCTTGTCCTTGAGGTCTTTCACCATCTTGGTCGCTCTTCTCTGGACACACTCTAGTAGTCCGATGTCCTTATATTGAGGTGCCCAAAAGTGTACAAAGTACTTGAGGTGGTGAGTGCAGTGCAGTGTAGACTGGGACAATCACCTCCCTTGACCAGCTAGCTATGCTGAGCTTGATGCACCCCAGGACATGGTTGGCCCTTCTGGCTGCCAGGGCACACTGTTGATTCATATTCAACTTGTCGTCAACCCAAGCCCCCAGATCTCTTTCCACGGGCTGCTTCTCAGCCTTTCGTCCCCCAGTTTGTATGTATAACGAGGATTACTCTGCCCCGCATGTAGAATCCAGCACTTGCTCTTGCTAAATTCCATATGATTGGTGATTGCTCAGCTCTCATCTATCCAGATCTCTTTCTAAGGCCTCTCTACCCTCCAGGGAGTCCACAGCTCCTCCTAGTTTAGTACCTGCAACAAACTTTCTTAATGTATATTTGATTGCTGTTTCCAGATCATTTATAAAAACATTAAAGAGCACTGGCCCTAAAAAAAAAAAAAGTTTCTGCTTTATTTTTCTATTAAAGCTTCCTTGTATTTTCAGGAAGTTTTCTTTTTTCCTGTTGTATAAATAGATAATCTTCAGTTAACAGAACAATGCTAAATCTATTAGTGTTTGTCATATATCATGAAAAAAATCCCCTGGCAATCTTCAGTGAGATCCAGGCAACAGTCGCTAACAAAGTCTAGTTTCTAAGGCTGTGCAAAAGCTACTGGCCAGAGCACAACGATTTTGGCTGGTTTGCCTATTGTCCCTGCATAGTCACAGCCAGGATTAGCTCATTACTATGTATAACAGTTCCTGCAGTCAAAAAGAACAGTGTTTTCTTTTTTATTCTATAGAACCATAAAATAATGCTTGACCTAAGCAGATCATAGCTGTTCTGACTTCCTAACCTTGGACTTACTTTCTGTGTTGAACAGCTTTAATACTGCATTTGTCTTCCCTGTTCCACACCCCTTTCAATCTAGATAAAACAACTGTGAAGACAAAGACGACACAGAGGTTCCCTGTCCTCTTTCCTGACCTCAACAGTAAGAAACTTTTTACCTGATTTTTAATTTTAGATCAATCACAGTCAGATTGTGAATTCTACTTCTGAATAGAAAGACAAGGTTAATGTTGCAACGTTAGACAGACTAGTGTCTAGTCTGCTGCTTTCAGCATTAGAGAAATACTGCTTCTGATAGTAATGTAACATCTCATTCCTACTCTTATTCCTCATGCAGTCCAACTTCAAAAGGAAATAAAACCAAGATTTTTTGCTTGTTAGACCCTAGGGTTTTATTATTAACTATTTCATGTTAAATTATAATCTGAACTGGAGATATCTCTCTCAACAAACACAGAAATAAAGAATTAGCAATACCAGAACAGAATCTAAAAATCAACGTCCCATCATACCAGGCAATGGGTAGGTATATAAATGGAGATAGTTTCTAGTTTTCTGAAGAGATAAGAAATGGGGAGAAAGGAAGGATAACACAGAGAAATACAGCAGGTTGCCCATGCCATCAATAGATTTTGGGTCTTCAAGACTCAATTGACTGAAGTGACTATCCCTTCTCTAGCCTGAATTTTGAAGTAATCTAAAGCCAGTTTTAAGCTCACAAAGCAAAGAAAAGTGAAGAATGAGTAAAAGGACAAATACATGCCCACAAAACGTGTCCTTTGTCTCAAAAACAGGAGAGTGCTTTAGGTGCCCCAGTAGAATGTGCTGAGGACAGGCAGCCCAGGCTGGAGGCGCTGGACATACCTCATCCTGCAGAGTGCAGTTAGAGGCTTCTAACAGGGTATGTGATGTTAGCATGTTGTGGCTCTGTTGAACAACAAAAATTCTCTGATGCTTATTTAAAGTAAAATCTTCAAAAAATTCTAAGCCCCCAAATTGCCTGCTTATTCCAAATACCTTGTGCCCATTGTCCCTCAGATGCTTCAAACATACTGATTCTCACACCTCTGCATGGTAAGGAAGTATGGATACATTCATTGTACATCCAGAAACTGAGACACAAAAAATCTTGGGAATGGTTCTTCAGAGGAGTAAATCTCTAAAATTTAGATTTTCAAACAGCTACATTTTCTGACTGCTTGAAATCAAATACTGAATACTGGCCATGCTGGTAGACTGGCCACTTCCATCAGTAGACTGAGAGTTGTTAAAAATTTATACTGAAGAAGGGACTGAATGGGGAGATGACATTAAGAGCTCTGAGGAAGCCCAGGGCTTGTCTGGCAGTTTTAAGTTTACACCATATGAAGCTGAAAACCAATACTCTAAGTTTTCTGTTGTTTGCTGCTCCCACAATCTGCCACTGGCCAAATCTGCCTTTCTAGATTCCTAGACTGCTGCCCATCACTAATCTAAACCAAAAATACATTTCTCATCATTTTCTTCTCAGTTGATACCAGGTAATCTTGGTGCACTTTAAATAAAGAAAAGGCACATTTTTCAACATCATACTGTTGTGAAAAGTCAATTTTTAATGTCTCTGAATGAGGCTGGGTTCTTGCTTCCTTTCTGTACAATATGCTTTCCAGAATGGTAAGACAATTACCATACATCCAAAATAATGCTAAAAACATCAAGAATTAGAGAAAAAAGTGGTAAAGAAATACATTTTTCTGAGGAATAATAACAACAATATTCACAGGAGACGAAGTGTCGGGGAAAAATTTTGCTTTGACTAAGCAACAGTTGAATAGCAGAACGAGCAATTTCACCCTTAGCTATGAATAAAGAGCCCATGACTAAGAGTTCTCAGGATTGCTGTGGCTTAACAGCAAGGTCAGTGTACTTCTTTCCAATGACTGACCTTGGGACCTGAGAGAGAAGGCATTTCTAGCTATTTTAAAAACCAAAATATCTAAGTTCTGTAAGGGACTGACCGGGCTTTCTGATATACCTCTGTGAAGCCTGTAAAACCTGTTTGAAATTAGAACCAGTCCAGAAGACAAAAAATCTCAAATAACTTCCTTTGGAAGAGCTCAGGATTTGGTTATCCTTATTATGTTACCTTTCACAGCATCAGATTCAATGTCTTGCATGGTCTGATTACTTTAATTATAAAGGTATAGTGCATTTTCTGAACAGTCATCTTACTCGTTCATCACTGTGTGAAAAAGGCCACAGACATTAAATAAAAATTTCAAGCCTCCTACAAACTACTAGCTAGTACTTGAACTGTTACAAGTTAAACTGCCCTGAGTGCTTAGAAGTTATTAAAGTAATTAATTGTTCTTTTTTGTCTTGTTTCAGACTTTCAGCTTCTCTGTCAATCCCCCAGTTTGCAGAAGACAATTAGACTGTATTCAGGACATTGAAGATATATCTACAGGCTTAATAAAGTCATCTGCAGAAATACCTGAACTCAATTGAAATGAACAAATATAAGTACTAGTGGTAGTCAAGCTCTGTTAGTTCTCCCCAGATTCTCACCTCCTGCCCCCCCCCCAAAAAAAAAAAACAACCAAAAACAAAAACAAAAAACCAACTTAAAAACTGAATTTCTTTCTATTCTTGAGCTTGGACAAAACTGAAGGTATTTGGTTAACATTTTAAAAAATTAGACAAGGCAGATATCCAGCATAAAACTTCAGCCTAGTGTTATATTTTGGCAATTGAAAACTAGGTCTTACAATGGGACATGTTAGGCAATTTTAATGACAGGTGAAGCTATAAACCCTGTCTGTGATAACTGAGAAAACATGCAGATAACACACATCTCAGAAATTGCATTCTAAAGTAATTGTATCTTCTGTAACATTTACTCTCATTTGGTGTAATTGTTGACTTGTTTGATGTTCAAACTTAATTCATTCTTATGAGGCTGTGTTCTTTTCTTTTCATTAGAGAGCAAATTGCTACATGGACCATGTGACGGGTAATTACATGAGGTTGTACATCAGAGGCCCATGTTGTCACTAGGTACTTGGCTTTTACAGCTGTATATTGCATGTTATGAACTGCTCCTGTATGCTTCACATGAGTCAACTTGGTTTACTGCTGGAATAAGAGAACTGCTGTTTTTATCATGTCTGGTTGCTAATTCTCTTAATAATAATCCTGCTACAGGTTGTCTACAGTACTTTTTGAATTTAGGTATAGAATAATAATTTGCCACATTAGATTGTTCTGGGATAAGACAGTAAGTTCATGCCAGATTTCCATACATTGTGGATGCTTGATACATCTTTGCGGTTGATACAGCTTTACAGAACACACCAATAGACACACAAATGCATCAGTCATTTCATATAAAATCACCCAGCAGCACGGCAATCCTTTCCTGCAGTGCATCTGTACCTTCATACCCAGTGCTCACCAGGAGCATGGACAAAACAATCTGAAAACATTTCAGTACTTTGTGAGTGATTGCACAATGACAAAAGAATACTTTTTAGGAAGACTTTCAAGTTCTTTTCTGGGGGACTTTCTTAGCCTCATTCTTTCCTGGGTCATACATGCCTAATGCACGTGGAGGTAAGAGGAAACTGGATTTTTCTTATGCAGAGAAGACCACTCTGTCCTTCTCATAGCCATTTGAATGAAGCTGAGAAAAAAAGGCTAGGGCGTGTTATACTGCAGCCTTACAGACAAGAAGAAGGAGCTGTTAAGCAGAAAGAAGCAGAAGTGGCCTCCTGTTTTATTTACTTCTTGGGAATTCTTGAATTAAGAGATTAAAGCAGGAAATGCAATATGGTACAACAGATAAGACAGGTAAGTAAAGCAGAAATTCAGAAGATCCAGGTTATAGCTAAACTTTGGCTATTGAACTGCTGTGTGACCTTGAAAAAGTGGCTTATGTTGTCTGTATTGCCAGAGATAAAATCCTGATGTCAATAGAAACCAATGTTGCTGGGCATCAGTGCTGAGGTAGGGCCTCACACACCAAGGTCTTCATCTCTCTTAAATCTCTAGATGTGATTATAATTCTGTTGCTAATAACACCATAACTGAACCTACCCAGTAATCTAGTCAGTCTAGCAGGGCTTCCTGACATCCTATGTCCTAACGTGCAGTGATGGATGTGGTTATAGTAGGAACAATTGGTTGTACATCCTTCTGAAACCTTTATTAGATTTTACACATGACACGTGTTCAAAAATATAATAATTTAAAAAGAAGAATGAGAAATGGAAAAGCAAAATACCGAAGAAGAATTTCCAGGGGCAATCAGAACACTCTTGGTGTTAATGGCTCAGACAAGGTAGTACGTATACATATCAGATCTGTGATGAGCTTTTTGTTTGATTTCAGGTTGCATAGCTCGTGCAGGTCATGATTCAGTGCCATTTTTATAACATGCTTCCTCAGAAATCTTCAGTCCGGAAAACTATGTGTGTAACTAATTTCATTAAATCCACTTTCCTCTCTTGAGTCAAACAACTCCACTGTGATTAGTGATATACCATCATGGCTTAGATGGAGAGTTTCCATATTGTGAAAAGCTTGAGAAAGGTGCGTTCCCCTCACCCTGTGTAAAAGACAAAGCCTACGCTAGCAGAACTGTGCTTATGACTGGGCAGCTGTAGAACAGTATCTCTTCTGTTTCTATGCCTTTCAGAAGGGGAAGACTTCGGTTAGAAATCATTTTTCAGTGCTATGATCCTAAGGGAAATTTTTAAAAACAGCAGTGTTATAAAGATTTTTCAACTTAGTAATGATTAAAAAAGCCCAACAAACCATGACAGCATCTTTCTAACTGATAACTGTGAAAGCACTTGCTTCCACTGTTTATTTAGCCTCAGAAGTGAAAAAGGAGTAAGGGTAAACTTTCTTCTTTTTCCTGAGCACAATATGAAAGAAATCTTGGAAAGTCAGAAACCACAGCTGAACTGATTACCTTTAGAAGACAGAGATCTGAGAAGAATCTGATGCTGTTTTTTCTCATTGCTATGTTTTTTTCAGTGGAAGAGCTTCAGATTTTCTTTCTTTTCTCTGTTTCTTGTGTTGCCTTTTTTTCAAACCAGGCGTGTAGAGACTAGACCCTGGGAAAGTGTGACGAAAGGTCCCAATGTTAATAAAACACTTTTTTTTTTTTCCTGTTTCCTCAGGAAACTGGAAGACACTTTTATTATTTTTGGTTTATTTACCTGTCTGGGTGGAACTGAAGAGGGACCAGTACTGAAATGAAAGAACTTTTAGATAAGAATAAGAACTGCCAATACATTGTTCATTTTGTTGAGGTAAGTTGTTTTAACATGGCCTTGATGTAGTGATTTCCCTATTTGCTGAATATTCAAGAATGAGATTTTAGTCTTTTTAGTTTACCCAAAGCCTATATTCCAGGAACAGAGCCCACAGTATTAAGTAAGCTATGACATCATGCAGCTATACCTCATCAGCTAAACAAATGATCCCAGTCAGATAATCAGTTCCAAAACCAAATTAATTTCTTTACTGCTTAAGACATGACAGAAAATGGAACTGAATCTTTCAGTCCTTTCCAAGCAATGTTGTTGTCCAGTATAAAAACAAAAACTCTCTCTCAATAATTATTTTCCTGCATAATTATTGTGGTACTGAATTCCAATATCCTAACTGCTAGCCATACCTCAGAGGCTGGGAGGAACCACTAGGTCAAGCCGTAGGACCCTAGTCTAGCTGTTGCAGCAACTGCTGTTAAGAAGCAGCACTACAACAGAGCATGCATTGGGCAAGGCTTAAAATGCTGTTTCTTCATTATATATCTTTAATCCTCCCTCACCTTCCTTTAAGTTAGAATATATTACACAAAACTCTGAAGACTGTCACCCATCTTTCACTGGGAAAGAAAGAGACTGTGTGAACCGCTGAATTATAAACAAGGGTTGGTCTCAACTTGGTCAAGGGACCAGAGTTATACAGGTGTTACTACACCTATCATCAGGCTGGTCATGACTTGCCCAGATCTGTACTAACGGGTCAGTGTTAGCTAAGTTGCTGCTAAAAAATCCCAAGCATATAGAATAAGAAAGAACAATGACTAACTCCTAAAGAAAGAGGGGACTTGTAAGGCTCTTAAGGGAACTTCAGCATGTGTGTGCTTGTAAATAATTACAAAAGGAGAGAAAGCAACTGCTAATTTCAGGGTGTCTCTTCTACTGGGTACATCATAAACTGAGAAATTACAATGCTACTCTGCAATGTTTCCAGTGGCATTTGTACCAAGTGACAGAATACAGGCTGAGAGACTTGGGGGTTGTTCAGCCTGAAGAGGAGAATGCTCTGGGGAGGTCTAATCACATCCTTTCAATACTTAAAAGGGTCTTACAAGAAAGATGGGGACAGACTTTTTGGTAGGGCCTGTAGTGATAGGGCAAGGGATAATGTTTTAAAACTTAAAGAGGGTAGATTTAGATCAGATACTAAGAAGAAATTCTTTACTGCGTTGGTGGTGAGGCACTGGAAGAGGTTGCCCAGAGAAGCTGTGGCTGCCCCATCCCTGGAAGTGTTCAAGGCCAGGTTGGATGGGGCTTTGAACAACCTGGTCTAGTGTAAGGTGTCCCTCCCCATCACAAGGGGGTTGGACCTGGAGGATCTTTGAGATCCTTGCCAACCCAAACTATTCTATGATTCTATGACTTATTTTAACTGAACTGTATCATTGTACTATACCCTGGTCGTTTAAATTAGCAAAAACAATGCAAATCAAGGGAGGAGGGGGGAAATAAAAAAAAGAACAACAGAATACTCTCTGATTCAATGCTACATCAACATAACATGAAAAATGGAAACATTTAATCTGAATGATTCTGGGTAGCCAGTTAGTTTAATGAAAAAGTCTCTGCATCATCTCTCATATTGCACTTATTGGACATACTAGAGATTTCCCCCTGTCAGAGTCCTTGGTTGTTTTTTTTTTCAGGGCTTAGACTTTGGACCACCTGAAAAACAGATAGATGCTTTCATAAAGTTCCCTTCCTTCTGCCTTTTCACTAAAAGGTTAGTTTTCTGCAATGATTTCAACACTGTTTCAAAACCATCAAACCCATAACCCAGTGGGGCCACTATTTTAGTCTTCCTTTTCTGAAAGAGCTGTTGATCACCTCATGTGAAGCCCTGACTGGCAGCAGGTAGGGAAATTATTTATTAGTACAGTTGAAGTACCAGGTTGTGAACTGCAGAAATAACATTGGAAATGGCTGTCTAAAAGTAACATGAAGATTCAGTGAATGGCACTCAGAAGTATGTTTTCCATATCAATATGGTCAGAAAGTAGATGACATTTATTTCTTGTCAGCTTATAAGATCAGTTGCTATAATTTGTCTGCAACAATGCACAAGTCTAACCCACTATATTTAACAAAGTTAAAAAGATCCTTCACTTTTTCCAGGCCAGCACAAAGAAATATGTTTTATATACTATATGGAAGTAAGTCCTAATGCTAAAAAACAAGCACACTGTACGTATGCAATAAACCTACATAAAATACTGACTGATACATAGGGTCTTCTATTTGTCTAGACTGTGCAGAAGAGCATTCAAATTGTCACCAACTTGGTTATTTTTTACACTGATTTTCAATCCATTCTTTTTAAGGATTTGAGTCTGCTGATAGTTTGAAGGTCAAGTGTATCTTTTATTTTCAGAAGCTCTAAAAGGGGTCTCAGTACTTCCATTCACCCAGTGACCTCAAACCACACATCTGCTTTCTGTTGTCCTTGAAAGTTTTTAGAAAACACTGTATTTTATACTCCTATCAATCTAAATTAGTTATTGTAGTGTGCTGCTTTGGGGTTAAATGGTAAATATAGGCCACTTCTGTTAAATTAGCGAGTGCCATCTCTCTCATCTAGTGATTTCCCTGCATAATAATGCAGTAGCTTTTGGGATTCAGATTGTACTACAGGGTCACTCTCTGCCTGTTCCTTTCAAGACAGTTTGAGTGATCCTTTACACAACACACCCTAACTGGTAACAGTTTTCTCTCCGGACAGCTTGCTTTACTGTTAATTTCTGATTTCAAACCTTTAATTTAATCAGTGCTGGCCTCAAGTTCCCTTATCTCATTTATTAGTGAATTACCTTCTGAGACTCCATTTCTCCTGAGAGGAAGTGCTGCTTCTCTTTTCCTCTCTGCGTAGACCCGTTGTTCAGACTAAACTTCATTTCCTTACCAAAGACATTCCACTTCCTAACTCTGTTCTTCACCTTACTGCTAATGGCAGCACGTCATCACGGAGCAGAGTGACTCTGTAATCTTATCAAAATGAAATGAAGTAGATTTCACAAAGACCAGGTCATTGTCATTGAAGCTGGTATTTTGTGAGCCAATACATTTTCTCAAACCAAGTTCACAAACAACGAAATACTGTGTTTCGTGTTTCTCCAAAGTTAAAGTTCAGATTTAGCTCTTCAACAACTAGCTATGAATAAATACTAGTTTTAGTGCATTCATACCCAATTGCTGTCCTAGGCTAGTTGTGCCTACTTATAATTCCTTCATTTCAGTACTCTGAATTGTACTGTTAGATCAAGTTGATGCAACTTAATTCTCCCTCAGTTGGAAGCTTCCAATCTGCCGTGCATGAAAGTCTTTTCTCCAAAAACCTTATTCCAGTTGTGGTGCCTTTGTTGCTTTTCTGAAACAGCAGTTACAGAATTTAGACAGTTCCTGGATTTTCCAGCAATTATCCTCGTCTGATGTAGTGCACTTGATTGTACCATACTGCTTTATAGCTTTAGCAAATAAAGAGAATTACTATTCTTTAGCTTCCTTGTGACATGTGAGTAAAACATAATAGCTTTTTGTTCTGATTCTGCTGCAATCTGCTCCAGAAACATGCAGATAACGAAACACCTCTTCACTGCTGAATACCACTGATATAGAAACCTTCCTGCCTCCATATGAAGGTCCTCTAACTGCAGGTCAAATGGTTTACAAATGATCAGGCTTCCCAGATACTGCCAAGAGCTGCTAGAGGTCAAGAGCTGCATATGCTCAGCTATACTTTGGTCAAACATTTGTGAAGAACTGCAAAAAAGGGCTTCTCAGCTTTCAGTTATTTCCAGTCTGTTTTCACGGGACAATGCACAGCAGGTTCTGCAGTAGCTGGGGTCTTAGATTCTTTCTTCCAGAGAAAAATACCTTCCCAGTTCAGCCTGTCCTGCCTGGTTCAGCATACATTGCACCCCTGACGGACATTTAAAATAGACACTTAAAGTGATCTATTTAAAAAATACTTTTAGAGAATAATACTTACACCTGCCTTACAAAGCCCTCATTGTTACAGTCATTTCTTGTAAGAATGGTCTCTTCTGTAGCTTTGCTATGATCCCTGCTCTATTTCTTCTATATAGTTCTGGGCTTTAAGAAACAGGAAAAAAAAGATTTGCATTCAATACTGTCCTTGCACTTATATATTAGGACTATCTATCTGTGTATGAATGCATGTACATATATATGTAGATGTATATTTATATGTATGCTTACAGAGTCTAAATTTTGAATGCTGCACAAACATCGCTAAGCTTTCATAATGGTGACTTAAATAAAGATACATCACCTTGTCACTTGTTCCTCAAGTTAGACCTTCTAAACACTCACATGAACATTGTAAATGGAAGTGTTAGGTCTTCCTGTTTCTACTGATCAATTATATGTTGGACACTATTAAGAACCTCAAGCAATCATGCCAGCAGATGAAAACTTTAACAATTCTTACCTTATGCACAGCCTCTCCAGCAAGGTAGGATTAAGAAGAATAAAAGCTTTCAGTCACCTCATGCAATGGAAATAACCCTTTCTCAAAGTCAACCTTAAATTTATCCTGTTAACACCCAGACATCAAATGTATCTATTGACTGGATTCTTCACCACACAGGTATTTTCACTGGTTAGTGTCAGGCATCAATTTTCATGTATTATCAGCCATAACATTGCTAAGCATCACCTTTGCAAATATCTTAAAACATAGCTTGGCTTTACCAACCTTTTATGATTCTGTGAACATCCCCACTATTCCGTTTATAAACATGTAAAACTAATGCATGAATGTACTGCAGTCATATTCCTTCAAGACAGGATATGTATCTTATGTGAAGATAGATCATTATACTCTTATGAACGTGACAAATTCTGCTGTAACAAACTTTTTTATGCAGGTTGTGAAAGCTAACAGAATTTCAGCTTGGTCACTTGGAAGTGGAATTGTTTTCCCTTTTTGTACCTCCATAACCTTCACTACTAAAAGCCACAAACAAATGCCTGAGCACAGCTGGTTTTGCATGAAATAGTTACAAACTTGAGTGACATCTTTATAATTACAAATGTGCCATAAGAATAACTTATTCCCATTTTACAGTTTGAGAATAAGGCACAGTCTGTCTTCAAGTCACTCTTGAAGAAAATGGGCGAAGGAGGTAACCTGCTCTTGCATTTATACTCCAGTATCTGCCAGCAGACAAGAGGCAAGACTCAGGCTTGCTCTCTCTTCTGTCATGTCCCAGAGCCCACCTGGAGGCTCTGCCACAGCAAAGGCTAATGTCCTAGCACCTTTGGACAGGTGCAGACACAAAATGCACTGTAAATCTATCCTGCACGTCTTCTTGAAAGTAAACTACAAAGAAAAAGACTGTACCAAGGCATGCTAAACTCAAGGTACCACAGCCACTGAGCCATCACCCCCTTTCTCAGAGCAAATACCTGGTCAGTTACATCCTTGATAACTGGCATCACAGAACCAGCTGTGTTTAAAACCTGAAGGCAGTCTAGCCATCACTTTGTTTTATCAGTCTCTCTGTGCCAATAGCTGCTGACAGTTATTCATGCCTTATATTATAAGCTGTGGCTCTGAAATCAACTCAGTACTATACAAGTCTGTACTGTTCTTACTGATGTAATGACAGCTGAGATCTGTTTCCTCTAGGATGTCTTAGATAAGATATCTAATAGATGATGTCTTGGATAAAAATAGTCTAGAGGGAGTTGGAAGGCCAAGGCAGCACAAAGTTCACAAAGATCCAAAGTGCTTAAATATTTCTTGATCACTAACCCAAGTAACAGCCTGTACTAGTTTAATAAACGCACTTCCCTGTGTTTATTTACTGTATTTAAATTGTATTAAACTGTATTACTGTATTTAAATGATTACTCCTCCCTCCTATTCAAAAATGCCAACAGAAACAGAGAAACCTCAGAGACTTAAAATCATGTCAAAGGGCCAGCTACTGGGGTGAGAAATTTGCACATTTGTAGCCATGACACCTTGCCACAAAACAGGACAGTGAACACCTCTTATCACTACAAGACCTTTTTTTTCTTACCAAACCACTATTGTTTCAGAGAGTTGTAGAAATGCAAGGCTTTTCAACATGTTTCTCTGAACTTGTCCTACACAGGCATTACACACAACTTTTGTTAAGAATCTATTCTTATAAGGTCTTACCAGAAGTAGCTAATAATATTTAAACTAGGAAGGATATATCAGCATGCCTGAGACAGTATAACATGACACACAAGTTAGAAATTGAACATAGCAAAACACACAAAGTGACTTGCAACTTTCTCTGTGAAGGAAAGTTTGAAATTAAAACAACAGTTTTCCTGCTATTTATCCAGAAAAAAATTGGTTTCCATTAGTCTTAAATTAACATCCTCATTGACACTCCACTCCTGACATCTTTTCACATTAATATTTTCCCATTCTTAGAAGTTTCTAAGTATGTGCACTAATCTTGAAGTCAATTAATGCCCAAGTGGGATCCTTAAGCAATCCTTCTTTTTGAATAATTAAGTCCCTCACAAAATAATACAATCATCTGATATTTCACCCCAGCATGGCCATATTTGACCTCATGATCAACAGTGAAGCAGAAAGTCACATTTCCTCTGCTTCACAGTACAGATGTCTTTTTAAGCTTCTAGCATTAGGAATTTTTATCCCCTCAGAGGATCTGCTGTTACAGGAAGTAGGCTAATACTTCTGTTTGATACTTTACCCAGTGCAAGACAGGAGGACACTTAAATATTATTCCACACATTATTCACATTTTAACTATGCAGTAAGAAGTCACTGTAGACTGAATTGATCTTGCCAGGGGATGAGAAGGTTGTCCTTATTACACGCTTGCTCTCCTGTTGACCTGACTCCATTACTGACTTCACTGTAAATTAGTCCCAAGGATGTCCAAGAATGAGTTGCTTCCTTAATTACAGTTAGCTTGCAAAGCATTAGCCCTGTATCGCCATTAAAATTTCATTGCTCATGCCATTTCACGGGCAAAGATGAGTATGTAGACACGGCAAGGGTATACAAAGTGTTAGGCTTGTGATATTTTGTGTGGTTTCATATGACCCCGCCTACGGAGTACCACTGTCTGGACATTGCCTTTGGGGTGAACCACTTCTCCATTGTCCTGAAGAAAAGCTCCCTGAAGACTGAATCATGGGCGTTACTCCTGCATATATAAGAATTTTAAAAAGTGACTGGCCCAGAAGAGTAGCCATTCAGCATTTGTGAAAGAGCTTGAATGAAGAAGACTGCTCTCAGAGGGAGCCTTCACCTCCTGATGCAGTTATCAGACACCTTTACACTACTCTAAATGAAGGCTGACTTTAATCCATAGGGAGAAAACAAGGTTGTAAGAAGAGATACAGAAACATGTTAATCAAGAGGCTTTGATTAACAAAGGAAAGGTCAGTTTTGATTGCCTCCAGGGAATGAGAATACAAATCCTCACTAGCCAACCTGTTCCAATGGCTGCTTTTTGACAACATTATTCCTAATATCCAGTTGCAATTTCCCTTGATGCAACTCATGGCTTGGATGGGTGTACTCTACACTGGGTTAAAAGCTGGCTGAATGGCCAAGCCCAAAGCATGATGGTGAATGGAGTTATATCTGGCTGGCAACTGGTCCCAAGTGGAGTTCCTCAGGGCTCAGTGCCAGGGCCGGTCCTGTTTAATACCTTTATCAATGATGTGGTGGAGGGGATCGACTGCACCCTCAGTTTGCAGATGACACCAATCTGGGTG
>JAVJGI010000057.1:38241889-38257397 GCA_035590275.1 Ibycter americanus | reverse complement strand
CCCCAATGTGAGTAATTGTGGTTTTGAAGTATGGATTAACTATATATTTGCGGATGAACTGTATGGAGAAAAAAGCATAGTCTATTAATTCCTTCACTATGTGAATGGGGAAAGAAGCATTTTTATTTTCATTAAAATTCAGCATGCATCAAAGTTGAAAAATAGAGTATCTTTCTTCATGGCTGGAAGTGATAAGAAATTGATGAATTTAGAATCCTGCTGTGTGTAGCAAGGAACAAGGCTAGGTAACTTATTTTCCTAACAGATAGAAACACACATGGAGACAACTAACAGGACTGTATTGAGACCACTTTGAAACAGGATCACCCCAAGCAAGGTAATCAACATTTAAATTCCCTTTCACTGCAAAGGAGACATTTTCAGTGTTGCACATCATGTATTACAAGCCTCACTTCTCTTCCACTGATGGGATTTTTGTCTGCATCTCCACTTTGAAACTGTGGCTGTACTGATGCCATAACCAAGCGTCTGAAAAAAAATTATTAAGAACACTTGGAACAGAAAGACCAAGTCCTCTTGGAGCACTCAAAACAATAATCTAGCTTATTCAAATCATGTTGCCATGACTGCAGATGGAAAAAAACTATTACATGTTTCATCATCATGGTATATATTAAATATTCAGAGACAGATTTTAGTTCAATGTCATCAGAACATACTTAAGTGAAAGGCTGATTTTTTAGTTTGTATCATGTGAAGATCTGGATAGTTGCTGGAAGCTAATCTGTGATGACCATACTGCTTAAATTCAGCTGCATAATACTGCACAGTAAAAAAAATATTTTTTCTTGTATGACTACCTCATCCTAAATCTCAGATATATTGTTTTTTCCCACCACTGCAAATCTGTGGACTGAAAGCATACTTCCAGTACTGTAAGCAACATCAGAGGCAGAGTATAGTTTTAGGGAAACACATAATAAATCCATAGAAGTCAATGTTTGATTCCATATTTCCAGTAGAGTAAACCAAAGCAGGTTTACTGTAGAGTCCAATTTTCCTATTTCTTTTAACAGTGCAGTTATATTAGCAAGGATCTGATGGAGATGAGAAGAGAATCAAGGCAATCAATAATACAACAGACCACATAATGCATAAAGACATCTTTACAGGGATTTTAAATTAATGAAAACAGATGTCAGCTTGGATATAAAGAAAATAATTATTCTTAGCTAATAACATTCTCCTTCACCAAACTTCAGTACATTTTGTTGCCGTCTGTGAACTTGGATTCTAATTTAACCTTCTGGCCATCGCCTTATCTCAGTTTATCACAGACATCAGTCTTCATAACTGTGTTTTGCGAAGAAGCTGTTCTCTTCTGCAGTGTCAGGGTCTTCCAGCCGGCACCTCCGCAACAGTACTGAATTTTTCCCCCTTACTAGCAGTTGAGAAAAATTAATTTTTTTCACCTCTTAGAGATGCCGTTTACAGATAGGCTGTCTTTGATTAGAGCAAAAGACAGGACTGCACTGATACACTGATAATTGAAAAGGAAGCATTTTAATTTCTCCCTTAATGCATAGAATCTGTAGTTAAAACTGTTGTTCCTTGTTTATCTTCTCCACAAAGCTGGTGTGGGATGTCCACCAGGCTTCACTACTGTGAAACATTTTATATAAGAAATCTTAAGTGCACTTTCTGTGAACCCCCCCTTCCCCTCATGTTCCTTTCACAGTTCACTGACATAAGACATATTTCCGGAAGATGGCAAACAGTTCTCCCTGATAAATAAAGTTTTTGTTTTGTTTTATACATTATTTCTGTCATTAAAATCTTTATAAATTTTTCTTTAACTAAGGGACAGGCTGTCACTCATTGTGCAAATAACATATTTGTTTGCATTAATAATTTAGGACTGACTTTGACTTGACCCCATACTGTATCCCTCAACGGAGATCCGTGAAGGGATATTTGTAATACCTGTGGACATCTTGCATTATACCGGTGGGAGTTTTCATCATCAGTAGATGAACAGCAGAAATATAGACAGAATAAAACATGGCAGATATATGCAAAAGACAGATTGAGCCTGATTTATTTAGCAGTTTATTATTTACTACAGCCCTCCTTGGTCTCTCTCTTGGGTATGTGAAACGGCATTATTTCCTGTAACAGTAAAATAAAACTAGAGAAAAGCAGCACACATAATAAAATACCACTTGAATAAAAGAAGCTTAAATCACAAATGTTATTTCCTGGTTCCTAAATACAGTATATTTTCATAGAAGCCTTCAACAGTTTCTATTGTTGTCAATCCCCATGCGGAAGAAAGTAACGAGATTCTTATTTTTATTTGTTGATACTGTTTTAGAGCACCCACATGAGTGCTTGGCACTTTGCAGGCGCATGGAAGGAAAAGGGGAGCTCTCGGCCTTGACAGGTATGCAGATTCCACAGCGAACAGTTGCTGGTGTACCAAACCCCAGTAGGAAAAGCCAAGCAGATACCTGAGTTACAGCTATGGTTGCATGAGCACTCAAACAAGCAGGACTAGTCTCAGAATTTTATCTTACACATGCAAAATGTTTTTTCCACTTCCACTCCTCCCCAAAATGTTTATCATGGACTTATGCTCTCCACGGACTTGCACACCAGATTTTCAGCTACCTGGCAATGTAGACATGTCTGCCAAGATACCAGCCCACTCTGCATTTACAGTTGCAGAAAGCACTAATCAGTATGAGAAGCAGGGGGAAAGCATACACTCGTACTTCTTTTGCTTTAATAGAGAAGAGATTCCCCCACCCCACCCCACCCCCCCACCCCAGCATGCAGTAAAATCAGAGGGGATTGTGTGGAACTGTTGGAGTCAGTGGAGATAACCTCTGCTTAGAAAACCAGTGGTGGGGAAAAGAGGTGGAAAGAAGGTACAGCCAATAGTTGAATTAATCTGTTTGCCATATATTTAAAAACATGAAATATTTACATTAGGCACCAAAGATTAAAAATTAGGGTCCTGAAAAAGTGATGAAGGCAAAATTTTAGCACTGGAAAGCCCAGCGATGAATGGGATCTTACCTATCTTCTCAGAGCACTGGATTCTTCCTCTAACGTGACCAGAGGTCACTACATACACCCAGGGAAGAAAATACTCCCTTGCAAGATCCATTCCTCATTTGTAACAGAGGGGAAATGCCCATGGCTTACCAGGTCATTTCTTCCCAGATAGTCAGCTCCTTCTTCAAGCACCTGATCTTTAATTTTCAGAAGGGTACTAGCATCTGGACCAGGGTTTCCAAAGCTACCTTGCACCTGAAATGCAGGTGCTGAATATGCAATGCTACACACTGCTACCATGACTGTTCTGTGACACTGTTGCTCCTGGATACCTTTTGTATAACCTTTCTCATCTGTTATTCCCTTTGTCAACCACTGAAGTACTGCATGGTTTAGGGCACAGATGATTTTTAGGAAGTTAACTACCTGAGGCGATGCTTAGCCTGATTCGTCTTTATTTAAGCTGAGTGCAAAGTCTTGGCCAGCGGCGGATCATTTGCTCAACAGTTGAAACACCCAATTATTATGAATAAGTTTAATATGTTTTCTTGACCTAGACAAAGTATAAACTCTGCCACATTAACTTCCTCACAGCATCATTGATCAACCAAGAAATGGAAAGTAATTGAAATACAAAAAAAGTCAATGGGATATTTTATTTTCTTGATAAGGAAAATGAAATTACTCGTCCTTTGCTTATTTTGAAAAGTGTCATCTGGAGTTCAGTTATAACTATCCAGGCACGTTTTAAAATAGAAGTTACCTGATATTAACAGAATCGTGAGAGAGGTTATATGAATAAAATCTGTTCTTAGGCTATAGTTTAAAATTTGAGAGAAACACTGTGAAGATACAAGCTAAATTCAGTGAAATTTTCCAGACTGAAAAAGACTATGTAAATTATAGACACTCTTAGCAATGCAGAGTGACCGTTGTTATTGGTTTAAAATGAAAACCAAAACTAAGGTACAATGAAACAATGTTGTGATCCAAATGTAATCCAGTGATTTTCTCCAAGTTGTATTTTTTTAACGTTCATCAAGGCCTTATGTCCATTCATGGTCAAACAGTTACACTGGTATGGAAGAAATATGTCTAGGGTTTTTTTTTTTCCCTATTTTTCTTTCTTAGTTATTTCTTTTGGAACAAATCCTGCCTCCAGCCAAATTTAGAAGGCAACATACCTTTCAGAACCATGTCACATCCTCACTTTCACTAAAGAAAGTCACCCACTTAGTCCTGCAAGCTCCATCTACTTGGGAATCAGGGGACAACTCTGATGAATGTCTCCTGAGAAGGACAGGTGTAATCTCTGTGGCTTTGGGAAGAGAAAAAGGTCTCTGTCTGATGTTCTGAGAGAGCACACATGACCTCAGGTTGACCTTCCTTATTAGAATGAATCACTGACTGTCACACACAGGCAGAGAATCAGGAACCGGAGCCAAAAATCTCATGAGTTATTGGCAAGAAGCAATGAGTGGAGAAAAGCAATAGTATTTTGCTTCTCTATTTGCTGCAAACCATACAATTTTCATATGCCTGAAGAAGCATAGTTTTAAAGGAAAAGTGCACGTAAAAGTTATGGACACATTTTCCTTTATATTGTTAATAGATTTGGCTAAGCAGCTCTCCTAAGCTACATTTAGCCAGTTATTCCCTCACTGTTTATTGATGTTTAATTCCTAGCAGTTTATGTATATTTTTGAATAAAACTTTTGTAACTAATAATGATAGCAAATTTCATATTTTCCCTGTGTTTAGGGAAGACAGTCCTCTAAGGATCAGACTGAGGAGTATGGACCAGTTTCTCTGTTGATAAAAAAGCCTCCTGGAAGTTATGTTCCAAAAATACTTTCGACTAATGTCAAGAGAACTAAAAATCTAATCTTTCCTTCATAATCTTCTGCTTTGGTGATGCAGCATAAATGCTGTATTATCTCCACAGGTAGGAGATCCAGGAAAATTTGTTAAACCAGGCAGAAACCCCAAACTAACTAATGCAGAATGTCTCTATTCCTCATTAAAAATTAAAATAAAAATCAGAAAGTATTCATAAGTGATATGGGGCAGAGCAATGCAAACCATATTTTCAATGTATAGTATGTATACAATATGAGCAAGTTTACCAGAAAGCTTATCTTTGAAGAAAATATTTCTCTTGCATTTTCTAAAAATATGCCAAGAGAGTCAAACAGAGAATGAAAGATCTTATATTTCCAGTAGGGGGGGGAAAAAAGAAAAAGAAAAAAAAAATTAGATTGGAAGAAACAATAAGTTATGTACAGCAAAAACCTTGGAAACACTTCCATTTACTTTTTCTCTCTTCTTAGCCTCCCTCTCAGGCCATTTTTTGTCTCTGGTTCACCCCACAGTATCTTGTCCCTCCATTTGAAAGAGGGACATCACTGCCCTTCCAGTCCATGCTCAGTAGTTCGTGAACAAAACATTTCTTGGGCAAAACCCTGATAAGGCATTTTAGCCCACATTTGTTTGCTAAATCACTTCCCGTTGCAAAAAGACGTACTTGAACCAAATCAGGTTCAATCTGCAATACTATTCACAAACTGACAGTGTAAAAACAGATGCTTTGTGAAAAGCTTTCTCAAAAGAAACAAATAGAGAAAAGGTTCCCTTCTGATACTGTTAGGCGATTCTGTGTTTGAACATAGAAACTATTGCACTAGTCGGTAAACAAAAGCTTTCTTTGGCAAGTGGGGCTGAGGGAAGGAAGAAAAGAAAGACATCAACAAAGTGAAAATTTAGAATTCCATACAGATTTTATATGAAAAATCATTTTAGGAAAGACTCAAAGGAATGTATCCTAAGCCAATATTAATAACAGCACAAAAAGAAAAAGAAAAAAATCTGAAATGCACTCTGTCTGAAATGCACTCTGCCAAGTTGCAAGCCAAACTTGTTTTTGCTGATCTATCTAAGTCTGAGGTTATCAATTAAATTATAGGTGCTACAGTGAAGACTCTGTTAGACCTTTAACCAGGAAAGTACTTGTAAATGCTGTTCTGATTTATGCACAGATACTGATGCTAATCAAGTAATAGCAGAGGTTATCTCCAAGTTTATGAAGCCATAATCGGCTCCCTTGTGTTCAATAAATGCCACAGCTACAGTGTGTCAGGTTAATGTCACACTACAGTGGAAAATGGTGATTGTTGCAAATATAATCGTAAATCACAGGCAATTTAGATTATTACAGTCAGGTACGGTGCATGGAGAATTACTTAGTCCATAATCACTTTTTAAAGTCACTACCAGACATTTAAAAATTATGACTTTTCCACCTCTGCTACAATATACTGTATGTCCTGTTCTTAACCTGCAAGTGATCCAGAGGTAACTTTATAGACTTAAACTTGTTATCCCAAAAACAATTTAATGTCAGTTATTTTTTCTTGTGTTTGTCAGGTATAGGAAATCACATTAAGGTACATTGTGCTGTTAACATACGCAGGGGAAGTTCTCATTCATGGCAGAGGCTCACACCAAGTCCTCTTTGTCTGGATTTCCCGAAACCAGAACACTCCTAAAGGAGAAGTACACTTGTGCTCTCCTCCCTCCCTCTGCTCGTTGCTAATGCCAGGCAGACTGTTCTTACAGTGTGGCTCAGTGTTGATGTTATATTAATAGGCGTTACAGAAGGAAAGACTGTTATTGAACAGAAACTTTTATCCTGTCTTGGAAGGCTACTTTTGCTATTTGAATAAAAATGAAACACTAAAATAGAGCATTCCATTTAACCATGGAGTAACCATTCCAGCAAAATCTGTCAGCATATGCAAGAAGGTTATTTTATCCAGAACAGCTTCATTCACATTTTCCTCTTTCTTTCTCCGTAACCACAAGAAAAAGAAATAAGAGAAGTAGCCACGCTGTGGCAATACTGATAACCTGCTCATGTTTCAGGAACTTCTGTCTGCTAATTCTAAAAAGTATCTCAAAATCCAGAAGACTGATTGGAGATGACATTTTAGCAGCTGGTTCTCCCATGGGGTTAGCACATGAAGTCCCCAAAAGAGTGTAAAGCACTGACAGAGGACAGTGTCCTATTCCCAGGTGGGTCAGCAGAGGTTTTCTTGTTCTTGCAAGCCTTAACCTAAACAGCTTCTGCAAGCCATGCCCTGGAAATGGCAGGCGGGAAGTGCTAAATGTTGTCGCAGACCAGTTTTAGCGGGAGAACCCCTCGCAGAGGTGCCTTGCTTGGCCCTTGGTATCAACTGGGATAACCCTCATCGGGTCACTGGAGTGACCAAAGCCCATCAGACTAAAAGTGCAAAGCCTGCTGAAGGCAATTAGCTGCTACCCACATAGCCTTGCAACCCCCGGTCTCTGTATGCCTCAGAGAGCAATACCTTAATTCCTTCTACTGCTAATCTGTTTTAATAGATAATGGCAGAAAAGTGCTGAAAGATGGGTTACTTACAGTCTTAACACAGGGCCAGGCATTGCTACTGAGAGGAAACTGGAAGGGAAGATTGCAAGGAAACCCACAAGGATCTCTATTGGTATCTGAGCTGCTTGCCATTACAATGCTTGGCCATAGTAAATGGCCTAGTAGATGTATTTCATTTTTATAATGTATGATTTCATACACATAGGCACTCAAATTCTCTTCTGAAATCCCATTAACAAGCCCCACACTCCACTGCATCTTTATAAAGTCATCTGCTTTAATTTAGAATGAACTCAGAATCGCAAATCATGGATGCTGTCTGGATCATTAATATAAACAGCTTCACAGTTGTATCACTTCAGAAACTATCCTTGGCGCTAAAGAACTTAGTTCTATGCCAACTTCTATTTCGTGCAATACTATAGTACTATTTGTACTTTACTAAAGATGAAATAATGGTCTCTCTAAACCAAACAGTCCTCCTGCTTAATCACCTTCAGATCCCTTTGAAAAACACCTGCTTTACCCTGTGCAAACCCCCAGGTGCTTGGGTTTTTTTTTGGTCCACTAACACAAAATTTCTCACTTGATAATCATCTTCACATCCACTTTACAAGAAACTAGCTTACTGCAGGTCTCCTAAGCCCCTTTGAGACTGTTCCTGCAACATTGTAATGCTACTGTTCAGCAGACAGATAACGTGGTTCTTAGAGAATGTGAAGACTATGTCTTAATAATGTTAGTATTTATTAAACACCCAAGAGCAGTCATTATGGTAAGCACATGGTAGATAAGTTTTGTTTATTACTGTTATAAAGTATTAACAAGACAAACGTTCTGATATTAAACTTTGGAAATACTATCAAGATCATTGTCAGGAAAGGACCTAGAAGTTTCAGAAGTAGAGTAGGTGTCCTACCATGCTAAAGACCAAGGAGGATAGCTATCTATTTACATAAATGCATGACATTAATCCAGCCCCACAATCCCTGAATCATTAGAGTAGTCACCAGCTGGGACTTGCAGAAGGTTTTCTGCAGCCAGACTCTGTATGTACTTATTTGCATAATCATCACTACTTGACATCCTGTAGCAGTGCTACTATGTTTCACGCGGTTTTAATTTAGTTTGCCAAAAACTTCATTGCTCATATTGGCAAGTTTTTAAAATACGTTGTCTTTTTCCCCGGTATAACTCTAACCACAGGACAGGCTTTTCTACTCCCTCAGGGTGCTCTCAAGTACAATTAGCTCATGGCAGAACTCTCCACAGGTGACAGACAGCAATTGTCCAGGAATAGCATAACATTATGGCAGAATTCCCTGTCGCATGGAGAGATTTCCTTCCTCTACAGAGAATTAACAAATATTTTAACAAAGCATAGATCCACATAGAAAAGAAACCATAATTCATCCAGTGGGTTTTCAAGACATCATAATTCACACCAGTAATAGAGAGAATGAAAAATCAATTGCAAAGAAATTTTGTTGCTTCTAATATTATTAGTGATTTTCCAAAGTGTTTCAAAAAGATCTTATTTAGCATTTCCTAGAACAGATTTTAATTTACAAGATAGAATAATAAGCTTTCTAAAGATACTTGATATTTCAATGTATAAATAAATTATTTGTTTTAGAGAAACAACTGCAAGACATTTGGTAAGTTCAGTTCAATATTCTTTGGTGTGTGTTTTTTAAAGGAATAAATTCAACAGCCCTGTAGAGGGGCATGTCAGATGATATTGCCCTTTGTGTTCCCCCCCACCTCCCTGACACACACTCGCCCACCCCAACCCCTTTAAGTTTGTTTATCAACTAACACTACTACCGAAGTGGAAATATGTCCCCCAGGCACCATCTGGGAGACCTCGGAGTGTCACCTTCAGTAGAAGTCTGCCTCAAAACCATTTACTGAACAGTAGTGAAAGGTTTCTAAATACTGTTCAGAAAGATTGTGTTTGAGGTGAAGGACATGATGGAAGCCAAAAGAAAGACCAACTTTAAGTAAAACAAATAAAGAAGGAAACATTGAAAATGTAATGGACCAGAAGTACTTGTTAAAGAATAAACCAGATTTTTTTTGAAAGGAAAAATCCATGGGATTTTTTTTTATTGTTTTAGTTTTATATTTATTTGAATCTGCTGATGTAAATGGAATAGCAACATAAAATTTTTCCAGAAAACCTTCAGAGGTGAATTGACTTTGTTCATTTACAATCATGTGATGTGAAATCCAGTAATTGCATGTACTGTGATAAAGTTGTACAACAGGTATATGCAGATTAAACCACTTCACCACTTACCTTGATTTTGATATAGGAATGACTAGTTTTGCAAAACTAGTACAAGAATTTTACTACACAGGAAGAGGGACTGCAGCTAAAAAGTATTCACAAGAACTTTGTAAAATAACACTGTCCATAGAACCAGAATATTATTCTTAATGCTGTTTGTTATTGCATACAGTAGACCTGTTTATGCTGGAACAATTATGAACTTTTCAGCAAAAGGAGACACAAAATGTTATATGCTCAATCATGCTGCATTACATTTAGGTCATTTTTGGTTTTTTTCTGAATTGGGCCTGGTGAATTTATTTGAGTTGCTTCTTCGCGTAACAGCCAAAACATCCGGGTCTGATGTCCTTTGAAAACAGAAGTGTGTTGCTTAGAGGTAAATATGTAACATCATGAACCAGAAATACCACAACAGCAGGAAAGAGATGATAATGGAAGTGGATGAAAAGCATGGCAATAGCCATTCTCCTTGGGAGGCCCTGCTAGCGTGAGGAAAGCAGATGGACCAAGAGTTATTGCTTCAGTTCTTGATATCATGACTTCTTTCAGTAAAGGCAAATCCCATCCACAGGTGTTTGGTTGGATCATGTTATTACAGTCAACTACTAATCTTTCCAATGAAGAAAGAGTGACAAAATCCTGGAAAACACAATAATGGTGTTGCAAGGTTGGAAATTAGCTAGCATGTCTCTTCCCTGGAGACCCCACAGGCAACTCCTACAGCCTCAGATATATCTGGGCACAGCCGGGGCATCCAATGGAGGTGCCGAGTGAGTGCACTCATGCTGTGGAGACAAGAAAAGCATGCCAGCTCAACCCTGTCAAAGAAAAGCTCAGCAGAAGCCCTGTTGCTTTATTCCAGCTGTGAAAAACTGAGTTGCAGTTTCCAATGACAGTGTAGAGAAGGCACCGTCCACATTCTTGCATCAATGGTGTAGTCTGCTTTGGTATTGTGATGGAGGGGTAGATGCATGGACAAATATATGTACAGGACTATAGACTGCTTTCAGTACGAAAGCTCCTACCATGCCCTAACTCCCACACAAATAAATCCTCTTACATCTTTAGAGATATGCAGGGTTCAACATCAGGGCAGAATCCTGCTGTGGGTTTCTGTGCTTCAAAATAGTGTGACTGTGTTGGGGTACTACAAGAGAAGGACGATGCCGAAGCCTTTGCAAACCAAATTTCAGCACAAACACACATGTATGCTCCCTATTCTGGAGAAGCAGAATTAGGAATTGCAGAGTATCTTGTCTAGAGCTCTTATGCAATCAGATGGTATGCATTTGCCATTGTGGCCTTGTTTTGCAGTGAAAGCAAGCCCTTGGTGGGAAAGGAAGTCAGAACGAATAATAAAATCTACCTCTAAAAATAAGATCAGCTTTACAATAGGCCTTTTGCTCTTACGCTGTTTATATAGGCAAATTACTTGGCAGACTCTGTTCCGACAGCACAGAATCCAGCTTTAGCCTGCTATTTTTGAGCCACTTAGTCATCACAGGAGCTTTATTAAAAATGTACTTCCATTCTTCTGCAAACAAATACAAAAGTCTGGTCTCTGAAGATATCAGAGCCATTCATTTTTGAGGCTGGCAGCACTGACTTGAAGAGAAGTTACACATTATCATTTTTTTCAGAGCAAACTTTTTTTTTATCCACTGGAAATAATGAAATATTAAACATTGTACAAAAAAAAAATTAAAACATTTTGAAGGGAAAAGAAAACAAATCACATAGTCTGACTCAAGTTCACCACAGAGAATGCTTCTAATGCTGTGGAGAAGCGTAAGAGAGTGCTGTCAACGCACATGCACAGGCTATTCCTCCCATGCAGCCTCAATACTAAAGAATTCTGTATTTCTAGGAAAATAACTCCTATGCCCTGTAAGAAGCATGTATAACATGCTACCAGCACAGCGGCTGCTGGCTGGCAGTTCAGCCATGTTACACATTCAGAACAGATTCACCTCATATTTCCCCATAAACCACCACTGCCAAATTTCAGTTGGCTTTGCCTGGGACAGCTCTGAGGCAGGACAGCAGAAAAGTTACCCGTTGGCTTGGGTGTTCTTGCTTATTTGATGACCACCACCATCTCTGCTTGGCACAACGTTGTCTACATACATGGCAAGAGTTTTCCAATATGATCAGGTTTTGGGTTAGGTTTTTGTGGTTGTTTTTATGTTTAGGTTTCAATTAGATTCTTATGATTAAAGAAACCCCAATGAACAAGCAAACGCTAACCAGATAGTTACAGCTGTTGGAACAGCTAGTACCTTTATGCATTTCATTATCAACAAGTGTACTAACACAACACCTCCGAGACAGGACACAGAGCACCAAAATCACCAATTTCCTCTTCCTCCCCCAGTGAGTCAGAGTTACAGTAACACCTTGTTCAAATGCAGTATAAAGGAAAAAAAACAAAACAATCAACAACCAAAACAACCCAGTATTTAATAGCCCTTGAAAGGTCTTGCTTTTTATCAGCAAGGAGCAAAGGCTTGATTCTACAGACTAGCTTAAAAGTGTTTCTAAACTGAGCTACAGAGAAGATAATTTAAGATCCGTCAAAATACTTTGACTACCTTAACTGCAAACCATCTGTGGACTACTTTGAGAAGAAAAGCAAGGAGTCATTCTCAGATGTCTGTTTAAAGGGACCAACAGTTCTTCTGGGTAGCACTATGCTAACAAGCAGGCAGAAGATGGGGAGATAGTGAGACTGTGGGTGCTGATATCTCCCCTCCCAGCTGGAAGCAATCGGGACATCTCTACCACCTCCAAGGAGTAAGCACAGAGCCAGACAGCATGCAGCAGCCCCGAGACTGCAGCTCTGCCTCTGGAGGGCTGCATAACGGCAGGGACCCCTCCATGCCATGGCTGCCGGCAAAGCCAGATCTCCCAGGCTCCTCACACTGGTCCCATAGGAGGCATGTACAACTCTGGTGTGAATAAAGGCTCAGATTTACCCCTGTCGCAACATGCGTAGAAGAAAGAGCAGAGAGCAACCCACAAACACCAGTACAAAAAATACTACACACACAGAGCTCAAACACTGCCATTGGTTGCTAGACAGCTGTACTACTGATTTGTAAATATGATCAGAAGCAGAGAGGACAGAGCTAATTAAAGCCTGGAAAAATAGTTAGATACGTTCCTTATAACTGCAAGGACGTAAATTCACTAAGCATTGAGGCAACGGAAATAGACAGGGCCTTGAAAGCATCATCAAAAAGCTGGGAGGCATATTGTTAATGAATTTTGTCCCACTGCCTTTTCCATAGTATTATTATTTGTACTGCTAGAGATTTGTGATCTCTTTTCAGGCTCCATTGTAAAGGCAATGTAATGCCTATGTCCTACAAATATAATCTATAAATTAATCCAAATGTCAAGGTCCGTCTTTAGATGGACTTTCATGTGTGCGTATTTGGCTTCACAAAAATAATTCTTTTCAAGGTTTGAAATAAGTGTGATCTGATATGAATTTTATATAATTGATTTCAGAATGTTCAGCTGGTATTAACAAATTCCAGTTGGTCATATAAACCACCATGTATATTTCTTATTCAAGTGGATGAGCAGACCTTACCCAGGTATTGGGTTTGCGATGACATATACTTAGAGGATCTGAGCGAAAATCTTGCTAGTTATTGACAGGATAGCACTGGATGATCAATTTATTGGCGGTTCTGTTTTTCCAAGAACACTCCGGCTATTAAAACTTGATGGCTTTAGTGTGTGCAGAAAGCAGACATTTTTATTTGAGGTTGTATCTTATACAGTATTAAAGGCAAAACATATCCATACAGTTCTTGCCCAGCCTTGGTTTAAACCAGCTTCTTTTAACTTGATTGCAGTTCCGGAGAGAACATGTTGATATGAAAAGCGGAAATAGTGCTGGAATGAACCTCCTTCCCTTCCCAAATTCATAGAAGAATGAGAGCATAGTTACTGTTCGGGACTGGTGGGGCCACTGGAGAGAGTAAGAGCCAGGCAAGAGACAGCTGCCCACAACCCAGCACACGCAGATGCTGGCTGTTCAGAGCATGGTTTTCCATAAACAGCACAACGCTTGCTGCGCAAAACCTTTTGGGAGGAACTTGGGATGCAGTCCTCTGGAGACCTGTTCTTTCCCTAGGCCCACTCAGGATGTAGATGGCTGAGCAAACTCTCTCATTTACTTGTTAATACAAGTATGAGTCTAAAACTAAATATTATTAACACTAAAATTATATCTTTTAACAAAAAAATGCATTGCTTAACCTACTTACATCCTATTCTCTCCTCCCCTGACTGAAGCAGGACTTCTTACAATCCTGTAGGATAAACTGTAGTAGTGTGGTGACCATACAGATTCACAGAAAAACAACTATATGTGTGGGAATGTTGGAAAGCTCATGCCATCTGTTAATTCATCTCATTTACTTGAAAGACATGAGTAGCAATTGGGAAGCTGATTACCTATTGCCGTAGTGGTTCTTTATAAAAGCACACAGCAGATAAGGAAAACACACCCCAATGCAGCAGTAGCCTGCCCGTTGGCCTTCTCAAGAGATACTTATCTGTCTGCACACTGAGTAGCTGGATTAAAGGTCAGCAATAATTGATGTGGCACTGAGTCACCGTTACAAGAAGCCTATTAAACACAGCTAATAAGGCGACAAAGCAGGACCGATTTCTCACCATTCCTAAACTTGGGGACTTTCTACAAATAGTAAAGCAACTGAGGCACCTCCAAACAGATGCTGGATGTGTGTGATTTCACATTCAGCGTTTCACCTTTATCATTCCCATTTAGTATTAATTGCCTCCTGTGAAGGAAGTATCAGATATCCAGCCGAGGGGCAGGCATGAATTTGAGCACTAAATTTCAAGGTGCCTGTGAGCAAACAGTCCCTGGAGAGCAGACAGAACTGTAGCCAAAATGAATAGCAAACCATCTATATGAATCAACCTATTTATCAAATACTGGTGATTTATGAGAGCAACTGGAGAAACAAAGATTAGTTTGCAAATGATTTTAAATCTTAAGCTTGTAGGATGCTATATCGTTAACAGGACAGATCTGACCAGTTCTGGATATAGCCCTGATTCTATATATTTAACAGGACAATTTTCATGGGATCCTTTCTTATAAAAATACACAGCAAAACCAACAAACATCAGAAGCAAATCTCTTGTAGTGCCACAGCTTTCCAGACAGCCTAGTTGGGCTGTCAGTACCGTTAATGGTGAAAGTCCTACAGGATTTCAAGAGACATCAGATGATTCAGGATAGCACTTTCTAATTTATACCAAACCTCAGTGTGGAAGCTGTTGTGTGTATGTGCACTACCTACTATTGCTTTTAAAGGCCTATGTCCTTCATGTTCAACCTGCTATAAGCACTACTGTACTTTCACTAACATGTTTCCAAAATGTTGATCAGCACTCATCAGTGTAGTAAATACATGGCATGCTAATGCCTGAGGTAATTTTGTCAATAGTAAACAAATCTATTGGAAGGATTAATGTTTTAATCAGGATTTCTGTTCTTTGTTTTGAGCCCTCTGTAACTTAAAATGGTCTCATCAAGCTCCATGTCATTATGCATTCTACATCACATATTTTCTGCTCCATATTTCATGCTCTTCTCTCGTCCTTCATTTACTTTGTTGGATGTGTCACATTTTGAATAAATATATTATTTCTTGATTCATTGCATAGCACCAAGTATAATGAAAACAAGTCATAAAAGTCATCTTCCAGCCATTATCTAAAAGGCAATAGCAAAG
>JAVJGI010000057.1:38215678-38230933 GCA_035590275.1 Ibycter americanus | reverse complement strand
TATGTTTTTTTCAATGATTATCTGACAGAACCATAATTTTGCCAAAAAAAAAAAAAAAATAATTAAAAAAAAAAAAAAAAAAAACAAGAGGAAAAGCAGACTTCTTTTCTGTCATTCCTATCCTTGGGCAGGCATTCCCATCCACTCCTTTGTACCTGTTCTGATGTTTTTCACTGGCCCAATTCAACTTGCTAACCTGACAGAAAACATTTTTTGTTAGTTGGATTTTCTGTCAGTTTTCTGCTTTGAGCAAAGGCGAATGGAGACTCCTCTGCTTAATAGTGTTGGTAGCACTAGACTTAAAATCAGGTCAAGCCAAAACATGCAACTGTAACTGAAATAATGCATAATCAGCCATAGTACAATGAAAGACACTGTGATATAAAAAATTACTATTTTTCCATGAAAACTCCTTAAAATAAACAAACATACACATATTTTTAAATAACAATGAATTTTAAAAATTAAGATGTACGTCTGTTTTCATGTTTTACCTCTTTCACTTTTTCTTTGCAAGGTATGCAAGTTAAATCCTAAGAATCAGTCTCTTGCCTTCATTGTTTCAGTCATGTCTTGTTAATAACAAATGCCCCATACACTACCAGTACTCATGATAAATTGGCACATTAGAGAGTGCTGCTGGGGTAATTTTAACAAGTGGCTTTGTTTTTCTGTGTAAAAGTAACACACTTAAAGGAGGAAAGAAATGACTCAATTTTTGAAAAGGCAAATGACCTCTATTTTCCTTCATACCGTGAGCAGAGGAACCATCAGCAAGGGCTAATTGTTACTTTAAAATGAAGCTTTTTATACAGAAGGGGAAAAATTCAGAGTATTCCAGGGAGCTCTGAGGCCCTGCTTGGATTGTGCTATGGGCAAAAGAACTGGCGCTGTTGCTCCAGGCAGGCTTTTCCTCTCCTACCTGCAGGATAGGCTTATCCACGCAGAACACTTTTTTTACTGTCACATATGTTTTAGTTTGATAGAGCCAAAGCGCTTTCACAGACTTACCAGTTTAGTCCACGCTGGAGCAGATAAAAGTGCTGCCACCTAGCCTGAACTCAGCATTTGTGATTTGGGAGGCTGAAAGAGTCCTAGGTTTTCACATATGCTGCAGGGGCAATTAAGTTCCTTTCCAGACAAGGATGAGACCCTGATAAAAAGTTACAGGTTCACTTGAGTCAAGCTTATTGCCTAGAAATGGCTTCTTTGTTAAGGAATAATCAGCCACCACTCCAGCAGCTAGAGAAAGCTGTGAAATATACTGCCCAGGGCTCAAATATGGTAGTTATTTGTAAAAGAAAGGAATGGAGAGGCTCACAGACAGTTTCCAAGGTTACTCAGGAGGCCCTGCTACACTGCATCTCCTTTCACCTTTCCACATCCCTGCAGCTCTCCTTACTTGAGTGGGTAACAGCTTTGCTGTTCAGAAGACTGTTTGAACATTCAGGATGGACAACATACATTCTCTGTACCACGCTTCGTTCTTTAATTTTTTCCCTCCTGTCTTCTAAATCTATTTTTCAAAAGTTGGAGGGTATTTCCTCCTTTCTTTTGCCTTCTATCCTCCCTAGTCAACAACTGGATTTTTCTGAGCAATAGGAAAACAGCTGATCAGTCCTAATGGACAAACATTAAAATGTCAGTTTGGAGCAATACAGTCTTTTTCTGCTTACATTCTGCAGCATTTTCAGTTGGAGCCCTGCTTAAATTTGGACCGTTTCCAGGACCCAAATGGGAAAACAGCCTTTCATGAGCCCTTGGTAGGCAGAATAAAGAAGCTATTGAATGGGCACTGATAAAGGCTGATATGAATCCTAAGACTAGAGAGGTTCTTATATTTGGAGGGCTTTTTTTCCTGTAGTCTATTTCTTACATGGTCTAACAGATCCTTGCTTTGAACAGTATCTGTGTATGACATTTTATCAACTAAACATTCCCTCCTCAAAAATTTCCCCATACTCCATGTAGTGGTAATTCTCTAGATTACGCTTGTAAATACTGAAGTGAGTACTTATCATTGCTTCAAAGAAAAAGTGGGATCAAAGGAAAGAATTTTTAAAAAACCCTTCAAGTTACACATTCACTGTATCTCCACAATCAAATGGGACAAAATATTGGACTGTAACTCAATTTTGGCAAATATACTGTATGTCCTTGTGAGAACAGTCAGTTCAGATGGAGCATAAGACATCAATTATTTTCTATGGAAAGCTTAAATCATCAGAATTAAAAACAAAGTGATGTTCTGGTTAAAACACACCCCATATTCAAAGACAGCTGCAACATTTTGGGAATTAATATTCTACCCATGCTTCTCTCTGTGTTTTAAAGGTCGCCAAAGTACTTGCTGAATGAAAACTTTTCAGAACCATTTCTCTTTTCTCCAGGATTTGTCTGAATAAAAAAGAAAAAAAGGTGCCTGCAGATGCAGAGGACAGCAGAACTTGGTCAGAGAGCATTTTCTACTGGATGGGAAATTTGGCTATTACACCATTACAGGTTTCTCTGGTGAAGTACAGCTGTTCTGAAGAAAATGAAAAGATCAACAAAGTCCACTATCCTTTACATTTTTGTAGAGCATAGTTTTCCACACAAACATCTTACCGTGCCAGCGTGCTGATATTTTCAGGATGGTCTCAGCATAAAAGAAATTTGGAAGGTTTTGGGCAGGCCAGACTGCTAGCAAAATAATGTGTGTGCAGACACATGTAGATATATCTCGATGAGTCAAGATTAACTTGCTATGCTCTTTAATGAAAAATCTGCCTCCAGTGCCAATACTCGAAGAGCGTTATCATTTGAGTTTAACGTGTAAATAAGGTAAACCTTTAATTAAGCCTTGCCTTCTCCACAATATAGTGAAGCCACTGAAATGAATTAAGGATGAAAAAAATGGGAACTTAAATTAATTTTAAATGGTCTGATTGGAAATTCTTCCTAACTTCATCCACCCAACTGCTACACTCTAGCCTTCCTGTTTCACCATTTAATTTCTTCCCAAAGAATCCACCATCCTCTACAAAATCATACTTCTATGTTTTTGAACACAGAGCCCAACAGAATCTGTCTTTTCTCTCAAACAAGAGAAACAAAACCCCCCACAGATTGCAACCACAACCTTTCAGACCTTTCCAACCACTGCAAAATGCGTTAACTCCCCCACACCACTTCTGTCCACCCCCCACCTCTTGGTGTGTCACTAAATTTCTATTAATAAGATCAGTTTTGAGAAAAGATGTCATGATTCCAGGATAGTTGTATTTCTTGACATGAACTTTATTTGATACAGCAAGTTATAAAAATAAGAAAACTGAGGTGGTAACAGACTTTGAGTCAACTCCTTAGTGTTACAGATGCTATGAGAATGTATGCTGATAGGTGTCACCGTAGAGTGAGGAGAAACACACAGAGAAAACCACAGCTCTTGTAGACTGCAAACTAGCTAGTTCCTACAGACAGGTCATGATAAATTAGGGCAGGGAGCGGTGCGGGCTGTGGGTTTTGTTTTGTTTTTTTACAGAGAAATAAAGTTCAGTGATTGGTGGAAGTCCTGCAACGAACTGGCTCACCACTGGCAACCAAACAAAAGCAGCGTTTATTACATTATTCATCCAGCAGTCTTGTCAGAGATATTCAAATGTTTAGTCTTATGCTAATGTTTAAAGAGGAAGAAGTGGTACAATCAAATCAGCTGAACATGTTCATAGTAAGGAAAAAAACTCACTGAGAAAAATTGGATGAGGCAAGCCACTTACGGACATAGATGCAACTGGTTAGATTCAATAATATTTGAAAAGTTGAGAAACCATGCGAAACTATATACATATTAGTGTCAGCAACCATATGGGAAATCTCTGTAAAGCCCTATTTAAATTAAAGTACACACACATTTCTTTCATGCAAAGAAGAAACAATATGTAGTACTTGGCAACACACACTGTTTTTATTTGTGTGGGCTCAGGCTGTATGTGGCCACTATATTAGCTAATAGTCTGGGGAGAGAAATATTAAGGCAGAATTAACAACTTTCCCAGGCTATGCACAAAATCTAAGCCAGGGCTGCCAGGTAGTTGGCAGTCAATTTTTCTAAGAATAAGTCAATTGCACACAGAGAGCAAGCAAGAGGCATGGCAGCAGTTCCTTACGCTGATTCTATTTTCAACTTTCTACAGCAGAAACTTGTTTTGTTAAGTACCTCAGCTGTGAAAAAGAAGGATTTAAATGAAATATACTCAAATCCTTGGTCTTAGTCCTACAAGGAAACCTCTGAGCATGAGTAAATCTCATTGAAGTCAGTGAATATGTTAAGTCTTTTATAGCACCTGCTTGCACCAACTCAGTGGTACTTAGTCACACGGAAGAGGATGCTACATGCCCAGAGCACCCTACTCTGTGGGTGCAACCACTGAAGTCAATGTCTGGCAGGTGAGTGGTGTCACCTATAGCAGAAATACACCAGTTCTGTTTATCCAGGAAAAGGCAGAAACTCAGGTTTTATCTATCACATGGACTCTGTCACAGTGGGGAAAAAAGAAAAAAAAAAAAGACTATGTTAACAGACTATGAAGAGCCCTAGTCGACATCTTCATGACAGAATCACTCTGCTGAAATAGTCTCCTACTGTCTTTTCCTGGAAAGCATAATCACATTCTCTTGCAGGCTATGCCTTCTGTCACTCAAGCTCTGAATAAGAGGTATGAAGTAGATACTTACTTACAAGGTCTGAAAAGCTGTATATTGTCCTCACAAAACAGGTGTCCATGTACTTCATTGGTTTAATCCTGTTCCCTATTGACATCCATAGAAATGGGAAGAAAACAGTTCAACTAAATATGTAATCATTCACATGTGTTTACCTGTTAATTTAGGTTTTATTATTTGAGCTATGAAAATGAGATACACTAGAGAGTGAAAGGATTTCAACTTTTTAATATAAAAAAAAATAGAGCAATCATTTGGTTGGTAGACTTATTCTTTTCTAATTACATTAATTTTGTAAGTTCTCTTGGGTTTATAGAACTTAATTCTTAAATGCTAGTGATCCAAAACCAAGACTGTGCTGCAGGACTTGTGTCAAGTACAGTGCTAGAAAAATGATTTCATTTTTCACACATAATATATCTCAGGTGCTTATGTACAAAGTTAGAGAAAAAGTCAGTAAGAATTGATGTTTTGATGTAAACAAGTGCTGGATGTTTCTTTCTAATTTAGGTCAACATTTTGAATGCTAAAAAAGGATTTGCAGTACTCCTTAGGGCAGTGTTAAATACACCTGAATGATATGGAAAGGTTTTTCTCATTGAAATGGGAACGGCATCTGGATGAAAACCATTCAGCAGAATTTAACAACCAGGAAAAAGCTGCTCCGAAACAGCATTACACTAAGTGTGAGACACAGTATATTTTCGTGGTAGGTGTAGACCAATTAGGCCCTAACTAACATTTGACTTAGCAATGAGTCACCTGACTCCAGGGTGAACTGCAGTTTAGGAAGGCCACAGACGCTGTATGTTGTCTTTGGTATGCTATAGCAAAGCTTACCAGGTGTAAACCTGAAAGCAGACATGGGGAATATGGCCTAGCATCTCCCTCTTCCCTGCTTCTTTTGAGCTGCCTTTCACTTGCCCATTGAGCTGAGGTCATGTCCTATACCCCTCTGAGATGGATGCTGTACTTTGTCTGTGGAGGACAGCACAGACCAAGCAGCTCCCTTGGTTCCTGCTCTTTCCACTCATCTTGCCAGGGAGTAGGCATCATCTACCCATTGAAAAGCGTCCGAGTAGAGAGTTGCTTTTTCCATGCAAAAGCTTCAGTTACCTGCATTGTTCTGGGTTAATTAAGGTCGCAGAGCAACAAGATGTGAACATTACACACATTTCTGTGCAGAAAGAGAGATGTGGGGGTGACGCTCAGTCCCAAATGGAGCAAATGCAGGTGGAGAGAAGCAAGGAAGCCCTTTTACGGTTAGCAGTTACACCAAGTTAGGCAAAGGTAAGGTGACGAACTCCCACTTTTCTTGAGCACATTTATAAGTAGAGCCGTGTATGTCTCATAACACTTAAAAGCGTCAGATGAACATTGTTAAAAGCTTCATTATTATGCAGCGAGATGCACAGCACAGTTTTCTGATGATTCAGTTTATGAAAAGGTTGTGTGAGCTCTTCCTCTCCTTATAACAGCTCTCGGCTTTTAACCTTCAGTGTCAGCCTTAAAATAGAAATATCTGTCAGTTTTCACAGTGACAAAACCTACAGAAACATCCCTGATCCATCAGAAGTAATGTAAATGCAAATTTCCCTCTCTCAGCAATGCAAACAAGCTATTTTTATCTCTGTCACATCTCTCTGTTTTCATCTTTTCCATAATGGCATGAGACTGAACAACAAAGCCAAAGGTAACGTAAACACTCACTAAAGGCTTCTTTGAAGTTTGGTTAGTGCCACGGATTGATTGATCAGAATTCATATCTAGATTTTGAAGCAGCCAGAATGAGTTAGTGGACTTAAAGTAGGACTGACAAAAAATTTTGCTATCTTATCCTGACATAATGTGGCAATGAAAAGCATTATCATGAGTCACCATGCACATATCATTTTGAGTGTCAAGCATTGCAGCAAAAGGATCAAGCACTGTCTTTTTCCAGTAACAAGTTCACTTCAAGTCCACATCATTATGCATTACCAGGACCCACCAAATTATTTGCAAACAAGCTGTCCAGTGAACTGAGCCCTGTTTTCTGGCCTGCTACCCACAAAGACACTTCCTGTTCAAACATATTTGTTATTTCCCACAACCAGCCTGGCAAAAGGCAATCTAACAGCTCCCAGGCAGCTCAGTTGGCTTCAGCTGATCAGGAAACCATGTCATCTCTGCAGACCCTTCCCCAAAGCAGTAACTGCCAAGTATCAACAGCTGTTCTGCGCTAACGAGGAGAGCAAAGGCACATCTGAGATTGACATTCGTCACATGCAAAGTCAGTACCTGTGGAAAACTTCTTTTCACCATGGAAATGAATCCTTGCTTATTAAGGGGAGATGTTTATAACAGTAGGTTACCACTATTATTTTTAGTTTGTAAGATGTGTTTTCAGCACACAAAAGAATCCAGGTCCTTGGAGGGCTTTCATCTCAGTAGAACAAATTCCTTCTCCTTAGAAGCACAGAAGTACATCTATTTTCTCTGCATGCCATCTTTAAACAGAGGATGCAATTTGTTAAGGGCCCCTCTTGAGATGTCACAAGGCCTGTATGTACCTCTAATGGGGAAAATTACTTCAATCATTACTTCAATCATTAGGAGTATCAAAGTAGATCCAAAGGCCACTTAACTTGCTAAAAGATTCCCTTCCTTACTAGGCTCAGGATAACCTTCAGCAAGAGAAGGGGCAGAGTTCTCAGTGTTTTTTTTGAAATCTCTTAAACATTCAATCTTTGCAAGCAGGGAAGGACAGTCTGTTGAGACTAAGACCACCTATGCACAAATACAGTTGAATTTTGCCTTGAGAGTGCTGGAACAGCACTTCCTAAACACTAATGAAGTTTTCTGCCTCTTCAGTGGAATTCAGGCTTGGGGTTGTGGGCTTCTAATTATGATCACACTTAATTGTAATTCTCTGAATATTCCTTTTTAAAGCTATAGGGCCTTCCATATACTTCCATATATTAAGGTCACATAAAGCCTTTGAGGCACAACGCATTGAAAGCCACAGGCAAAGTAAAAGCTTTTTTGTTGTTGTTTCGTATTACAGTTCTGATTGTTGTCGTTTTATTGTCTGATCTGCTGAGCAGCCTCGCAATGGAACTGAAACTGTTAAAAAGATACTTGGGGATATATTAATGTTAAAACCAAAAGCTTTAGGTCATTTGAAAAGGTTTCATGTTCTCAACAGAAAGAGGATTTGTTCTGCAGCAGTACAGGGCCGATAAAATTGTCAAAATTTATTACTTTTGCTATTTTTTGCCTCCCTTAGCAAGGGCTCTTCAACCCTGAAAAAATATATTTTAAGACTACGCTGAAACACTAAAAGGCCTGATTGGTGCACCACCACAGAAAAACAAATTGATTTGTCATGTTACAGGGACATAACATATCTGAAAGTAACTCGGTGTCACAGGCAAAATTTGGAATTTAGTGAAAAAAGCATAAATAATTATACCAAGAAAGAAAAATTTTTTGCATATAACAGCATTTTTTGACACATCTATTAATAACAGGATGAGAAAGAAGGGAATAACATCTACCTTTAGACTAATTTGCCTTAGGAATGATAGCATACGGCAGAATCAAGCAGCAAGCTAGCAAGGAATCACAAGTCTACAAGGTCCTGACAGGGGATTCTGCACTTCCACATAGCTGAAGCTGAGCAAGGGGCTGAGCTGTAGCTGCCCTCAGATATCTATGAGCTCAGGGTAGTTGCACCAGCTGCCGCTCTGCCCCCAGGTAATTTTCATGTCCTGTATTTGAGCCCTAAACTGCAATCCATCTCTTTCTTCTCCCAGAAAAATCCTTAAAACCAAACAGTAAAAACACCAGTGGGCAAGTTTGACTTTGTCATCCGAAGTGCTTCTGCTTTTAGCTGACTGGAAGGCATATTTCTTCGGAGTTCTAAAGTAGTCACTACAGTCTGCTATTAATAATTGAAAATTGGAATGGAAGTGTGGATTTCAGATGCTGTTTCCTGTATAATACAATAAAAGGTTGAGAACTGCCATTCTCCTGCCACTCTGGAGCAGTACTGGTGAGAATTTGTAACACAGTGGGACAGAAGGACTAGGGTCTTCCTACTTCAAACTGTAACTAAACAAAATGTGTTACTTTAATAGTAACACATACAACAGTACAACACTCTCTTGTGAGATGGTCTTTTATACAGTGCAAATACATGATGTTGACAACATTCCCTTATTGTGCTTTTCCATGGCAACTGCTGATCTAATCATTTGGCAGTAACTTGTATTATATAGGCTCTCTGCATCCTCAGTTGAGCTCAGGACTCTAATGTGCAGGATCTAGTAGAAAGACTTCATCTTTCCAGTACACTCAACAGTACAAAACTGCATCACACAATTAGGTGTAAGGAGTTCATCACTGTCACAACAGGGCTGTCAGACCAAAGGATTTGTACAAAAGGATAACAAACTTTTTTATTAGTGGAGAAGTGAAGTTGTTTCAGTCTGTACGGTTGAGGGTTCATATGCATTTTTTCCCTTATATAGTATGGGACATATATATATATATATATATATATATATATATACACACACACTATAGTATAGTATATAACTATATAGTTATATAGTATGAAATGGGAGAGGTGACTTTAAGGTTATTGCCCCTTGATGACAACAGTAATCCAAACCCTTGGATACTACCACAGCCAAACAAATTAAGATTAAGTAGGTATATCAGCTCCTGTTAAAAGTTGTCACTGATGCTCCATTCAAGAGTTCTCACAGAAGAACATCTTTTATAGAATCATAGAACAGTTTGGGTTGCAAGGGACCTTTAAAAGTCGTCTAATCCAACCCCTCTGCAATGAGCAGGGCCATCTTCAATGCCATCTTCAACTAGATCAGATTGCTGAGAGCCCTGTCCAACACGACCTTGAATGTTTCCAAAGGTGGGGCATCTACAGCTTCTCTGGGCAAGAGAGGACAGCAGAAGAGCGTCAGGGAAGGTACAGCTGCAGAAATGGCTTTCCAAGCTGTGCACATGTGCCAGTATCGCATCCATTTAGCACTCAGGATCCTAGAGTCACTCCCTAGGTGATTTCAGACAAAGGTAGATTTGCAATGAAGATCCCCTGCAAAACCTTTCACTGAGTAGCTATGGAAGGTGTGGGCCGGGAATAGAGAATAAAAATGACACTGATTTCCAAATACCTCCGATCTTCCCAGCTACCACCAGTTCAGCTATTCTTCATGTAAAAGACATATGACACCGTTCAGAGAAACAAAAGGTTCCAGAAACATATGCAGTGAAAAAAATACTTAATTTTTTTCCACTGTTTGTCTCTTATGGCACTGTACCATGTGCTGGAACCGTGTTAGGCAAGAAATTCAGCAAGCGTGCTGATCCGGGACTGGAAATGTCAGGGGCAAGTTCCACATTTTCAAAGTCAGCCAGGTAAGCTAAAAATTTCTGGGCAAGTGAATGGCCATCAAAGCCAATAGAAGGTTCCCATTTATTTAAATTATATGTTTTACTCTTTGTACTTAAGTAGAAGCCTTATGTAACTGTGGATAATTGATTATCAGAAGTAAAATAATTAATTAACACAGCTATTAAACATGTTTAGCTTTTTGCCCTGACATTAAAGGTTGAAGTCTTCTTTCAAGCTTACTGAGAAAATGCCATGGATTTTGGTAGGATTCTATCATTTTTATGTTCTAGTTAATGAAACAGTGGTTAGCTTACAGTTTGCTCACCTGAAATATTTACTATTTTTATTTCTCATGATTTTCTGGCCATTTTGTGAAACTTCCTTTGTTAATCTTGTTGGAAACAATTGGTGAGATTCACTTTGAAATTAAATAACAAAACATGTTTCCAGACCTTTTTTCTGTATTAATTACTTCTTTTCTGATCATTCGTGTTGGTAGTCCTAGTAAAACAAATTCATCCCCTGCAACCCCATTGAAGTCAATGCATTTACTTCCATTCTGACTTTAGATTCTTTGCATTCTTTGGTCTTATAAACAGAGATCGCGTTTTACTATACAGCAGTATAGAAATGCTCCCTACAAGCCCTGCTGTGCATAAAGGCAACTGGGGCTATTCATGTAAAGCTAGCAAAACTTACCCCCTAAGCTTTACAACAGAGTTTCCTTTATCCAGTTTTCTTTGCATTTGTTTCACATGCCTCCCCCTTTTTTTCCTGGGGGAAAAAAAAATTTCTTTCTCTTATTACTTGCCTGAGGAAGAAGCATTTTCCCAAGGCTATTCATCCAAAATCAAAAGTCGAATGATAACTGTGAGTTAAATAGCTTAATGGACCAAGTTCTGGCCTTTCGCCTCTGACAGTGGTAAAAACCTAATGCCTTTGTTTATTCGTGTTATAGGTACAGGGGAGGCAGCTGTGAACAATGGTGCATAAAACCAATTTCCTAAAGACTGAAACAGGTGACCTGGAAAGCCTGATGCAAGGCTTGTGTTAGCATGCATGGCGTCTAGATGTGTATACAAGCATGAGGAAGAAATGGATTCTTCATGCTGGCACATCAATCAGTATTTTCCTGTTAAAACACTATACCAGCTATCAAGTAGTTATGTAAAATATCAGGGTACTATGAATTCCCTAATGCTCATTTACTCAATCAATAAAAAAATAAAATAGTAGATTGTATTGTAGGGAGGTTAAAAAGAAGAAAGGTGGGTTTTTTTAAGATTAAGGAAATTGCAACATCCTTGAAGAGTAATCTTAATTCAGTGCTGAAGGGTTTGTTAGAGAGAAATATAATTAGTGAATGTCTTAAAGCACTAAAAAATATTCAACTTCAATATTTTGAAAGTAGTTTTACTTTGCATATGAAATCAATGCCATGACCAGATGAGGTTTGGATAGTTCAGTAGGACTAATGGATCCATAAAGACCATCCCCACACGTGTATTGCAATCCCTCCTCCACTTTGTATATCCTTATTGTAATATGAGGATATATACCCTTTCTGACAACTATGAAGAGACATAATTTGATTCACACCAGCAAGATCATACTCTCTGGTGTCAACTTAACTCCCGTATTCCATTAATAGGAAAGATTTCATTAATGTTCAGGAATGATTTGCAAATTAATTGTGTTTTGAATCGTGCTAATACAGAACAGTGTTCTTGAGTGTATCTGCCAAATTAATCCCTCTGAGTGCGCCTAAGAGAGGCAATAATCTTGGGAAATAGCCAGGAAATTGAACCTAACCTCAAATTTCAATTGCTTGTATCAATGTTGTTATTAGTTTCTGCTGTAAGACTTGAAAATAATCCAGTTAAATTGCTTCAGGAAATGGCACTGTATGATAACAGATGTTATTTGGCCTCATGCATATGTAGAGTGTGTGTGTGTGTGTACAAACTAGAAAGCCAAGGCAAACATTTCAAAGGAACAGAAGACAGTGTAAAGAAAAGCAGCATATTTCTTGTCAGAACTATACAGATGAGGCACATTAAATTCAAATAATATTTATTATAGTCTGAGACATTGCAAGTACAATGGATTGACCATTGTTGCTGAACACTATTTTCTATAAACATCCCTATAGTGTTGAAAGACTGCTGGGCAAGGTGAGAAAGTTGAAATGTCTATTTTGAATTAATAACCATTGCTTTGCACTGACAAAAGTAAATTTGTTTGCACAGAACAATCATTATCAGCGCTTTCAATCTTTTAATCTTCTTAAAGGATCTATGCAAATTTGCTTTACATACTGCTCATGAGAAGAGCATTCTCAAAAAGTAATTCATCAATATGAAGGAGAGAAACTTAAACCGTGACCTCAGATTCAACTCAAACAGTGACATCATTCTTGGCCTGTAAACACACTAAATGACTTTTTTTTTCCGCCCCCAATGTGACATCATAAAACAAGACATTGGACTAGAATTACCCAGGTCCAAATCTCTGTAGAGACTCTGTAGGATTATCTCTACTGTCAGAGAGATCTTATTTTACAGCTGATGATCAAACATGTGCATGCAAATACCTAAGGTGAAAAAAATAATAGACCCCCTCCCCCTCCCAGCATTTTAGTTAATTAATAGCAGATACGACATGCACACAAGAACTTTTTCCTTTTAGGTGTTTTCTATTTACTTTCAGTTGATGATACACATGGCCACTCGGTTGTAATATAAAGCATACTCACATTTTACTGACCAAACACAAAAACATTTTAATGGGTAGAAACAGCCACGGGCCAGTTCATCTTGTCCTACTGGGGAAAAAGGAAGCAGGGTCAGGCTCTTCTTTAAGGTTATTAACATTACTAGGAAGAGAGAGATTATTTCCTAAAAAGTAACTTAGCAGTCATATCCTCAGAGGCTTCACACCACTCCGTTGCTAAGGTAGTGCCAGTGACACTGTTTCCAGAACTCTTCTGCTTTGCTGGAGCATGCTATTATACTATCGTATGAGCATAATATTGTTAAATACAGAATCTCTCATTGAATGCAGTGTTGGATTTGAATTTTAAGGGTGAGAGGGGTGATACTTTTAAAAATACTGTATGCCATGTACTGTATACCATCTATGACAATAGAATAGGAGAGGCAAGGGAACCTTTGGCAGCAGGCTGGTCAGCTTGGCGAGGTGGGCTTTAAACTGAAGGACATGGAGGGGAGGATCCAATGTGACAACGCTCATGCCATCGCATCCAACTGTGGAGTAAGCCAGCCCAACCAAAGCAGCGATGCATGTTTCTTAGTTGCCTCCCAAGATGAGTACCAGAAGGCCAGCCACCTCAAGGGTGTACATCACTATGGTGGATTGTTTTACACCCCTCCTGGGAAACCTGCGTGCTTGATTACATCTCTGAACTGCCTATACACCAACACACATAACATGCAGAATAAACAGGAAGAATTAAGAGGTCTGTCACAGGGCCAGGGTCTTATTGCAGTTACAGAGACATGATGGGATAGCTTGCACGACTGGAATGCTGTCATGGATGGCTATGTACTTTTTAGGAAAGACAGACCAGCAAGGAGAGGTGGTGGAGTTGCTCTTTATGTGAGGGAGCAACTGGAATGTATTCAGCTCTTCCTAGGGGTGGATGCAGAACGAGACAAGAGCTTATGGGTAAAGATTAAAGGACAGGTCAACACCGGGGACACTGTCGTGGGCCTTCTACAGACAATTGGAGGTAGTCTTACAATCACAGGCCTCGTTCTCATGGGGGACTACAGCCCCTCTGGTATCTGCTGGAAAGACAACACAGCTAGGTTCACACAGTTCAGGAGATTCCTGCAGAGAGTGAATGATAACTTTTTGACACAGGTGGTGGAGCAGCCAACAAGGTGAGGTGTGCTCTTAGACCTTGTCTTCACAAACGAAAAAGGGCTGGCTGGGGATGTAAAGGTTGGCTGCAGTGACCGCCTGATGGTGGAGTTCTGTATTCTACATGGAGGAAGCAGGGCAACAAGTAGGATTGCAACCCTGGACTTCAGGAGAGCTAACTTTGGCCTCTTCAAGGACTTGGAGGAATTCTATGGCTTAGGGCTCTAGAAGGTAAGGAGGTCCAAGAGAGCTGGCTAATATTCAAGCATCTCTTCCTCCAAGCTCAAGGTTGGTGCATCCCCATGAGTAAGAAATCAAGCAAAGGGGCCAGGAGACCTGCATGGATGAGCAAGGGGCTTCTGGCAAAACTCAAGGAGTCCGGCAAAAACAAAAGAAGGATGTTTATGGGATGTGGAAAAAGGGACAGGCCACTTGGGAGGAAGATAGGAATGTTGTCAGAACATGCAGGGATGTGACAAGGAAGGCTAAGGTCCATTTGGAATTAAATCTGGCAAGAGAGGTCAAGGACAACAAGAAGGGCTTCTTCAACTACATCAGCAGGAAAGGATGACTAGGGAAAATGTGGGCCCTCTGCTGAATGAGGTGGGTGCCCTGGTGATGAAGGGCACAGAGAAGGCAGAGTTACTGAATGCCTTCTTTGATTCAGTCTTTACTGCCCAGGCAAGAGAGGAAATCTGGAGGAAGGAAGACTTTCCCTTGGTTGAGGAGAATCAGGTTAGAGATCACTACAGCAAACCTGACACCGGCAAATCCATGGGCCCCGATGGGATGCATCCCCAAATGCTGAGGGAGCTGGCAGATGTTATTTCCAAGCCAATCTCCATCATCATTGAAAGATCATGGACAGGAGAGGTGCTTGAGGACTGGAGGAAAGCCAGTGTCACTCCAGTCTTCAAAAAGGGCAAAGAAGAAGAAACTACAGGCCAGTCAGCCTCACCTCTATCCCTGGAAAGGTGATGGAACAGCTTATGCTGGAGGTCATCTTGAAGCATGGAGAGAAAAAGAAGGTTATTCAGGAGTGGTCAGGATGGATTCACCAAGGGGAAGTCATGCCTGACCAACCTGATAGCCTTCTCTGATGGAACGACTGGCTGGGTAGATGAGGGGAGAGTAGTGGATGGTGTCTGTCTTGACCTCAGCAGGGCTCTTGACCCTGTCTCCCACAGCCCCCCCCAGGTGCGCGCAGGCCGTGTGGGCTGGGTGAGTGGGCAGTGAGGTGGGCTGAGAACTGGCTGATGGCAGAG
>JAVJGI010000057.1:38122420-38132747 GCA_035590275.1 Ibycter americanus | reverse complement strand
ACCATACTGTGAATTGAAAGCCTCTTTTAGCTCCATTGAGTTTGCTCAGCAAAGTTATTTTGGTGATGCTACAATGCATGGAACAATTGGCACAGGAGTGAAAAGGAAGTGGGAATATGGACAGAATCGGCCCATAGCTGAAAGGTATCGTGAGACTCTAATTCAACTATTAAACAGTTGAGTTTATTGCTGGTAGGCCCTCTATTGAAATCAGACTATTAAAACACTTCCAGGGTTGGGAATAAAGAGCTGTGGTGCACCTCTGGGTTTGCCAGAGTGGTGAAATGAAGTCACAAAGTAGGAAAAATTGCAAAGAATGATTGCAACCTCAGTCTGCAAGTAGACTTTATGTCAATACAAAGCATTAGGAAAATCAAATGGATCTTTTTGTCACTGAAGAGATTGCAGTTCCATTGAAACGTCAGAGTTGAAGCACCTACGCGTGACAATAATACATAGAAGTTAAATGGACAATACAGATGAGAAAGCTGCCTTTTTATACTGAACTGTTATGTGAGACTAAGTTTGTAGTGTAGGACTGTGATAATGAAATTTGTGACTCATATGGCAAAAGATATCCCACAGAATCAAGTAGCATGAATGACAAAGCAATAATCCTAGAAGAACACAATTCTTAAGGTAGTAAAAGGCAGCTTTAAGATTGATAATATATTCAAATTGTTGAACATATTAACTAAAGTTTGTTACCTTTCACTTGTGAATTTTCCAGTTCTTTGCATCACAACAGAGATCTGAAAGAGACATGTGGCCCAAAACAATGCTCAAAAATGTAGAATTAATAATTCATGTTCCTGTAAAGTGTCACATTTACTAATGGGAAAACATGTAACAACATTAGTGTTTGTTTATCAATCTCAACTAAGATGACATCTTATGTTTTTTAAATTTTCATTAATTTTAGGTAGGTTTTATTTGGTGTTCAACTCCTGCTTGATGGGTCAGGTTCACTCATCTTTTAGAAACTGAAAGATTTCCAGTCTCACTTCCTGAAATAAGGAGTAAAGCTACCTAATTCCAGCAAGATACTCTGCTTGAGCAGGATTTTGCAGAAGTGTCATGCTTTTGTCCCCTCTGCTCCAGGATCAGAATACCTGGGGAAACGTTACTCCAGTCATTTACATTTTATCCAGCCTGAGCTAACCACACACAGAGCAGATCTGGATGATTTGGTGATAAAAAAAAATCTTAGTACCGTGTTCATGGGTGATTCTTACCTTTGCTGAATGGAACTGGTGGTAGCAGCACATAAAGTGCTGGCAAGCATATCTTTGATAAGACAACATCAAATTATCTAGGCTGTCTTCAGAGGATAGGAGAGTAATGCCAGAATCCTCTCCTTATTACTGGTAGGACATTGTGGATGATCATAAGAAGGCAGAGGGGAGCAGAGCTGTAGCAGCCATCAGTACATGTTTCATCATGTTGCTATGAAGTTATACCAGTTCATATTGCTAGATAATACCCTGGATTGATATGGGAGATAGCTGTCTCAAGAGTAGGGGAAAAGATGGATTTCATCACAAGGCGATGGTCTTGCTTTGGCAAGGTGTGTGTTGCTACCTGTGGAGTGTGCCTTTGGGAAACATACATTTGATCACTCTGGCTCAGATTGTTAATTGCAAATAGAGAGGAGGGTTAAAATTCTCAGCAGTAAGATTGTTGTCAAGTTGTGTTTTCCAATTATTTATGAATTTAAATGTTTCAGTATTGCAATAAGGAGCAAAAGCTTCAAACAATTTGGATTTAATGTAGGGGGCACAAATTCAGCAGGAATGAAGAATGTTATTGCAGTATTAAAACACCAGGCTTTTAAAAGCCAGCATCGTGGACTTTAGAGCTTAGAGAAATTCAGATGAGAATGTTGTTATGGGTAATGTTGTGTTTCATATTGGCAATACTAAGTGTTAAGTTGTCAAACCTCATTAGTGAACAAAAAGATTTTGTTAGCCAAAGAGAATAACACAACAGTTAAACACTGGGACCAGGTGAGTTACTGATGTCTGGCTGGGTACCCATAATCTGCACAAGCGCTCTGAGGACAAAGAATCAATACTACTCTACTTAGTTGCAAAATAATAGGAACTGTCATGCTCTTTTCCATGTTCAGAGTTTACTGGAGGTTTAAGTTAGTTATTAAGTAATGCAGTATTTACCACTGTGGACCCTCTATTTAATGGCCTCAAAAAGCTTTTACACGAGCAATTCTTTCATCTTTAGCTCAGTCAAAATCAACAGTCGCACTTCCTATTTCGAAGGATCTTGTTGCTGGAAGAGTTAGAACATGAGCTGAGTCATAATGTGTGAGAGGGCATAGCAACATCTACCTTTAGCATCTGCCTCTGGAGTATTAAAAAGCTTCGTGTAAACATGAGCAAATAGTCCTACAACTTGGAGCTTTTTTCAGGGCTTTGTGAGATATGAAGTTGCTGTTCACTGACAAAGAGTTGCATTAGATCCTGCTGTAATTAGTGTTCTTCTAACTGCTCATCATGTTGTTGTAAAGTTTGCACAAGTTATCTGATATTTTGTTTGCTTAATGGTGATTGAAATCTGTACTTGTAGGGGTGCCTGGTATATTAGTTTTTGCTAAAACTACATTCCCCATCAGCAAAAATTACAGAGAAGTCTGTGTTGCTTCAGCAGGAAACAAGAATAACTTTATTGTGTTGAGGCTGCATCAGACTTAATTTCTCTTGTGACCCAGCGTGGACTAGACTGCAGTTCACGATATACCTAGACCTAGAGGAAAACCACAGTGGTAAAGCCCCATGAGTAGAGCAATAATGGAGTGGAATTGCAGCTGCATTTTGTAGCAGGTTTCTCCCTTGTCTGCACCAAACCAACCCAACACCTGAAACACTTGAGAAGGTAGGGTGAAAAGTCTAATCATTCTGAGGAATAGCAATCTAAAATTTGGTGTTCCTCTTCAGCACATGGAACAGTGGCCTGTGGATGATACAAAACCAGCTCAAATCTGAACCTTGGGTGACTGTAACCTAAAGATGAACAGCTTAATACAGAGCATGTTCAGACAGTATCATGTGAATGTATGTGGCCTTCCCCTTGTACTATACTGGTCAAATCCAGTGCTGCTGTAACAGGAGACAATAGTTTTTCAGTCAGCAAATTTTGTCATGTAATGGTAATTTCTCTTCATTTATCTTCAATAGATAGAAATTTTTAATGAAGTTAATTGTAACATTAATGGGACTGAGTTTTATTTGTGAAGAATAAAAACTTTGTTAATGTCTAATTCTATTACTATATTAGTGAGATAGTTGACTTTTCTATTAGTACTTAAAGAAACCCTCAAAAAATAATCACTGAAGCTTCCTAGTGGAATTACCTCTTGATATTTTATACTAAAAGCAGAAAAATGGCCAGTAGGAATTCAGTGTAACATAATTTTAGAAAAGAAAAATATCCACTGTCAGGGAATATGGAAGTGTTCCTTGTAATAAATTACTGTGTTTAATTGCCTACACTTACATTTCCCTTTCATCGTGATTATCCCAATTGTTAGCACATGCCTCAAAGGGGTTTCGTGCCCTCGATACTGCTTATTGCATGTGCATTAAAAAGAAATATTACATATCAGAACATTCCAATTTTCTGGTTGCCAAGTCACTTTACAGAACTCCTTGGCAATGATAACCTTGCAGTTAACTTTTGGGCAAGAATTGAAGATTAGTCAAGAGGTTTTAACTAGCTCACTTCCTAGTTAGTCTAGCAAATGGTTTGAAGAATGAAAAAAACATTATTCAGCAGGACTATTCAGCAGGACTGCATTCTCTTGCTATTTTCATATCATTATTTTCTTAAGCTGGTAATAAGATGGGCAGGGAAATTGAAAGGTCACAGGATAGCAAGGAGTTGGGTCAAGATTTCGACCAGTAGTATGCTGTGAGAAACTTCAGTGCCCCACCTTTTTTATCAAGTTACCGCAACATCACAGCAACCAAGTGTCAGACCATTCCATTGTCAATATCCCATTCTAGCACTCAACAGTTTATAGGGATTGTGGTAGAACTTCTATTATGGTCTCTGGACTTCAAGGTCAATGAGAAAGTTGTTAGCTGACTCTAAAGAGGCAGGCAAGGACTCAGCCATCTCTCAGAGAAGTAGTTAAAATCTTCTGAGACAAGAAAATTCAAAGTGAGGCAGATTTCATTGGTGTCTTGAATTTGATGTATCTGCAGCCTTCTGGTTTTGGAGAGGCAAAAGCAAAATACCCTACATATATGCAATGGCCTGGAGCTTTGCAAGGATCTCACTCTATCAAGAGGGGGGGAAAAATGGAACCCATTCTGAATTTTGCAGAGTAATCTGTGTCTTGAACATAACAAGTCTTGAAGACTTCAAAAAATCAGCTGGATTGTAGCAGGATTTTAGCTTAGAGTTTTTTAAAAACATGGGATTTTTCTTTTTGAGAAATCGTGTTCTTTGACCTCTGCACTTGGTGACTTTGGGGCTTGTGCCAATGGGACTCCTTGGCTTTTGCTTCATAGTGTGTATTCTGCTGTTAAAATACATTCTCTTTCCAGTAAATGTGTCAAGCAGAGGTTAGGATCAGTGGCAATATTTGAGACTGTAGTCTAGATCTTGTTACAGAAATTTGTTTAGGAACCTTCAAAAATACATAGAAATGTTCTTTAGGAGTGATGGAGAGGAAAACTCCCTTCAAGGGATGCTTCTGCTATGTAGAGAAAATATTTCTGAAAGTGAATGTTATACAGTGCTGCATTCACAATTTAAGATTAAGAAATGTAACATACCTCTTAAATTTATTGAATTTGAGGACAGATTAGGGAACAGAGTTTTGTACATGTTTTCCCTTCATGGTCACTAGTGGAACCTCAACAAAAAACTATGTTTAAGTATCTTAAATCCTAAATCTAACCTGCTCGTATGTGATAGTGGTCACAATTTTCTTGTGCAGGCAGACCTTTACTGGAGCTGCAGTACTAATCCCAGCAATGGATAAATTCAGAAGAATGTTTTACTAGACCTAACTGCAAATTTAACACTGGCTTTAGCATTTGTCATCTTACTTATGTACTTACTTAAGTACATAAAAGTACTTAAGGTATAGATAATTCATTGTGAATATTTGTTTTGGTTCCTACCTTACATTCTGTGGATATTAGAGCATTTCAGGAGATCATAATTGCTAAGTTGACTGTGCATTAATGAAATAACAAAAACAAGGAGGAAAAACCTCTGTCCATCCATTGCTTCATCAGAGGATACTTCAGCATCACAGCCATGGAGGTAAAGTTTGGAGAAACTATTTGGGCAGCATGCACTCCAGTATAGGGCAGCATGCTATGGGCGTCTTCAGCTGGTGATTGATTTGAGCGAGGACTAGTGGAGATTGCAGCCACTTTTGCTGAGAGTGTATGCAGGTATATGCAGCATGCTGCGTAGCAAACAATTAGGCATTATTGGGTTAAAGTTGTGTAGCCTGAGTTATCTAAATGCTTTTTAAAACCTCTCCGTTCTGGGTTAAGATTTTCTCAGCACCTCTCCGTCAGAATTTCTAAACATGTGGCTGTTGCTTTGTTGCTTAACGGCACATCTGCCTGGTTGGCTTTCCCCATGCAAGCTGGGAGTGCTCATCCTCATTCAAAGTGGGACCGTTAATGCGGGACATATAATGCATATGCAGCCAGGTCACATAGGTTTGTGCAGCTTTTTTTTTTTAAAGTGCAAATGCTACATTAAAAAACCCAAGGCAAATCCATTTGCGGCGTAAAAAGGAAAAGGATGTTACATTCCTCTCACAATTCAGGAACTGCTAAAGGATTTTGGTCAGCCTTAATGATTGCAGAAGCACTTAGGTAAATCTATGTGTGGGAAATTTAAACCTGTAAGATGACTATTTCATCATAGCAGTTATAAACTCGTAAAAGCAGAGCATTACAAAGGAAGCTGCTTGGCAGTGCTTAGTCCACGGATGCTAATAGGTGTTAATAATATTTGAGTTTCTTTACAGTTCCAGTAAAGCAGTGCATGGATGGTCCTGTGTTTCTAAGCAGCAAAGTGGGTTTATAGGTGAAAAATGGTAGGGCAACTAAATGTTTAAAAAAAGGTAAGGAGAATGAGTCCTTTCATTCCTAATCTGTGTTTTAAGAGCTTGCCAGGGAAGACAGAAGCTCTGGCAGCTGTGATGGTCTTGTGTTGTACTAAGTGTGCTTTTGCTGTTGTTAGAGTCAATTTGCATTGCAAGTGGCAGAGAGATAGCAAACTGCTGTTTTGGCTACCAGGCTATAAAATTGCTGGATATCAGAAAGAGTCAGAAGAGGAGTAAGTGGACAGATCCTAGTTTTGAATCAGGGAAATCTGCACCATTCTGGAAGAAGCTGATCCTGCAGAGCCAAATGCCAGAATATCAGAGGGGAGAGAGAGAGAGGCTGAAAGAAAACACGTTTTGAAAAGGAGCATCTCAGAGCAGACTGTCTAGGAATGTGACAAAACAGCTTCTACATATCTTTACCTGAGGGGATCCAGCTTCATCTGATATTGGTGACAGTGGTTATAGTGCAGGATATTCACAGAGAAATGGATTAAAGGTTTGTTTTGTTTTATTTTGTTTTGTTTTAACCCTCTCTTGTATTTGGAAAACTTTCTGCCAGCAATGTATGTTCCTGATGTAAAGCATCAACATTTTTATGCATCTGTCTGCCTGCTTCTGACAGGCAATGCAATTATGTTTAATTCTAGTGGTGATTATCTCACCCAGCTATTCTAAATGGTGAACAGCAAGAAATTGTGATACACATAGATAATTTGTCATATCTAGCATTACTAATGGGTAATTAAAAGCTGGAAAGACATCCCTCCCCCAAACAAAGTAAAAGAATCTCCCCTTGCCCAACTTTTTGTGTGTAACACCCTTCTTCCTTTTACGATCATTTAAAAAAATCAGTGTTGCTGGAATGCCGCCTATTTTCCATGGCTGACGTGTTTCACTCTAGCAGATCCTCACCATCCTGTGAGCTGCAAGTTTTAATGGCTCAGAGGAGGTGCCAAGCATCTATGTCCTGTTCACAGCTGTGCTGCTTGAATGTGTGTGACCTTCATCATACTTCACTCTTTCATGCTGCTGACTCCCTACCTGCTAAATGGCAGCAGTGATAACAGCTGAATAAAAAGTTCTCCAAACAGCAAATACACAGCAAGTACTATCTATTTTATTCTGTGGAGTTGTATTTCTCTTGGTGTCACACAGAGCATTTTATGAATACAAACAACATTTCAGTAAAATAAAATGCTCATGTTAAATCCTTTCCATATAATCCACTTAAAGCAGTCATATCCACTGGTGTGTTGACTGTTGCTTACATAAGCTGTGTTTAACCTAGATTGTTGTTTGACATGATTTTTTCTCCTTTTCTGAGGGGGAGTAAATGCTGTCGCTCCCATTGATGCTGAAGTTCCAAATAAATACAAAGGCCCCAATTCAGTTTGTCTTTGTTTTTGTAAAGGATCCAAATTAAAACTTTCTTTTTAAGTATGTTTACCAAACTGAGACTCAAGCCACTGGTTAATCAGTAGCTGCTATAACAACTTGGTGTGATCGTAAAATAAAATCAGAATTTCTGAATTCTAAACAGTTTTCTCTTTTCCAGGGTGTTCCTAGGAAACTATTTCTCCAAAATACTCCTAGTCTGTAAGACCAAAAGGAAACATTGTGGTCATTCAGTCAAACCATCTTTGACCAGATGTCATATGGCTCACCAGAATTAATTTCTATTTGAAGCGGAGTGTAGCATTTAGAAATATTCCAATTTTAATTAGAACGCTGCCAGCATGGAAAGTTTCCAGAAGTTTTTAAGATGTTCTATTTTTTGCTTTATCTGAGGTTATCTAGCTTTAACTTCTAGCTATTTCACATTACTATAACTGTCTGTGAGTGTGAAGAATACTCCTCTATAGCAGTTTGATGACGAGCATATGTGTTTGGACACTGTGACTTAAAATGCCCATAAAATTCCCTTTCCTCAGCTAGGAACACCTCCTAGAACCACTTTCTTGTGGATCTGTTTTTCTCTTTTCATCATTTTTGGGCTTTTTTCCTGGGTCCTTGCTGTGTCAACACACTTCTCTTGCCTTGGATGCAGGAAGCTAGCAGTAAGGTTTGCAATCCTGCCCAGTGCAGATGTATGGTAACCTTGCTTGACCTTTTATGTGCCCAAGTACACTTTCACGAGGTAGCCTGAAGAAGGCATTTTGGTAGTTTAATACTGTCACCTTTGTGAGAGACTGAGATTTTTTTACTGTCTCCTTTGACTTTCACACTGTCCTGGCAAGTAGTGGAAATGCAGTCAGGAGGTTTTAAGTTGTTGTCTGATGGTAATATATGTGTTGTTAATCCACCAGAGTCCGGTTTTGTCCTTCAGTCTCTCCTATTAACAGGTAAAGGAACTGGACAGAAGATTAGAGATAAAATAATAGTACTAACAGGAAAGTTTATGAAAGCTGTTACAGTTTTTGAAGCTCCTGAAATGTCTTCCCTGGCAAGAGCAGACATCTCTGTAGCACATCCCAGATTATGTCAAACAAAGCTTATGTTTGTATACTTCAGAAGATGCATGTTTGCACATTTGAAGATTGGCTTGGTCAGAAGAAAAAAGGTTATATTGGTACAGAGATTATTCATAGCCAGTAATCATGTACAGAATCACATTTCTATTAGGCCATTGTAAAGTCCTTTTATCCCAACAGAAGGCAAAGTAGAAATAGCTCATAAAGATTGCTATCAAATGACATAAACATAGATAACAGAAATTTTGGCAAGACTGTAGAGACCGCATTGCAACCTAATACAAGCGGTCTGAATTGAGACCAAAAAGCTTTAGTATATGCAGTTGAAAAGTGTATCCCATAAATGATAGCCATGAAAATAATGCTTTTTATTTTCTTTTTCTCAGTTTAGAATATGACTGTTGTGAATTATGAGCACAGAGAAATGAATCCATAACTAAGTGACTGTTCTTGGCACATTTCTAATGTCAAAACGTTCACAGGGACCATCCAGCAGTTGCAAAGCTGAGATGTTGCCCTTGTTTCAGCCAGGACTTTAAAATAAATAAAAGCAGTAACCAGCAGGTTCGTTAATCAAGCATCACTCCAGCTTTTATGTGGTCTGACTTCCAGAAATTGAGAGATACCACCTCACTGGCAGTACTGTCAGCAATTTGTGAGGTGTGGGAACAGTACTTCAGTTGAAAAAACATTTGCTTTTCTTCAGCCTAATGAATGCAAGAAAAGAAAGTTCAGTCCTTTTTCATTTGTCTGGGGGTTGGGCTCCAAAGTTTCCTCAGTCTGGCTGTATGTGTAGCTCTTTGCAGGTAATTTCAGATGGGGATGATGATGATGTTTAAGAGCTCCCTGCAGAACTCAATATTTTAATAGCAGAAAACTTCACTGACAGCTGCAGGACTGCAGTTCAGGGCAAAAAGAGAGATGCTGGATCATGTGTCACAGTCTGAGGAGAAGAGAGATTAAGCCAGCAGTGACTTTAAAGGACACAGGATGTTCCCCTTTTCTATTTATATTTGGGGTTTTTTTCACTACAGCTTGTGCCAGAGGAGACAATGCAAATTCCCATCTCTTATTTGAAGTGATAGATCAGAGACAAAGATGTTGGCCATGAAAGAAATAGGCGTGTCTATCAAGTTGTGCTACAAGGCCATCTGAAATGTCAAAGAACTAGTGAAATGGGGTGGTGTAAAATATTCCGCTGATACTTCCATAAAGAGCAAAATTATTTTTAATATTTCAAAACTCTAAAACTGAAACTTGATATAAGTGCTTTTGGCTCAATTCTGGATTTTAAATACCTACTTTTAAGTATATGGTATGCACAGAGTAAGTTTGGAAAAAAATAATTGATCTTTTTCTTATGATTAGGGTTATACTAAACAGTAGTGATACAGGCACAATCAAAAAAACTCACAGGGGATCAACTTTTCCTGTGGCTTAAAGTACTCTGATCAGAAAACTGCTTGATTTCATATTTAGTATATGCTTTGTGACGATGAGTTTTTCCATGGCGGATTTATGTAAAGTTCCCTTGTTGGCAAAGCATCATTAAACAAATGTCCTGGAAATATACTGAGTAGCAGATGGTAGTTTCTTCTTCTGTAGAGAGCAACAATAACGTACGATGGCAGTTTCAAGGGGGTTTTGATCAGTGAATAGGCTACTCAGGAGAAGTATTTGTTTTGGCAAGACCAATATACCAGTTGGATATAATATAATATAATACTTAATTATGGAATACTTTTACTGTCTCACTAAT
>JAVJGI010000057.1:38061434-38072242 GCA_035590275.1 Ibycter americanus | reverse complement strand
CTTTCCTCTTAATGTTTCTTGTTCTACCTGATAAATAATAATAAAGAAAAGAAATGTCTCCATCTCCTAGCAGTCCTAGCTTATGTGATTAAATTCCCTCTACTGTCCTTTAAAACACCTTCACTAACTTCTTCATGTTTAGGTAAGACTGATACAATATAAGGTGCACGGAGGTGATTGCGGTTCCCCAACCTGATCTCTTGCTTAGCCAAGTCTGCAGGACTTCCCTGAGTCCTTCAAATCCAGCAGTGCCGTCAACACACCAATAATTTTTATAAATACAATCAACCTTGCTTTCAAAGTTTCCAGTGACAGAAAATCCACTCAAATTTAGGGCAAGTGGTTTTGATTACTCATTGCCATTGAAAAAATTCTCATTTGCTATCTGAGCTCCTCTAGCTTCAATTTTTAGGCATTTAGTTGTGTCATAGATTTTATTGCTAGTATGAAGAGCACTCTAGTTGTCTAATGTCTTTCTGTCTACCCATGTAGCCTGATCAATTAATCCCATTTGATAAATGAAGGTAAGCTTCTTGCATCATTCTGTATAATACATGTTTTCTTAGAAACCCTCTCCCATTTTATGAGCTCTGGGCACCCAAACTGGACACACCAGTAAGGTAGTAGCAGTATCAGTGCCAAATGCACAGGAAAATGTGTCTGTGAGTGCCACCTCAGTTCCCCTTTCTTTATACATTAAGCCTTATTGACATTTGTTAGCTTCACTGTCATGTAATGTGTCAACATTGTGTAATGCCCAAGCCGCTTTCAGAGCTGCTGCTTCTCTTTTGCAGAGTTGGTGGTCATAGATATGACAGTAGTTGTGGTCTTATTATTGCACCATTTACCACTGGCTGTACCAGTTTAGTACTCAGTCCAGACCAGCTCTCACCATCAATTTCTCTGAAGTTTCTCCAAGTGTAACATTCATCAGAAGGTGCTGATGTTTTCTTCCAGGTCTTTGATAAAAGCTTTAGATCATTTAGATCATTTAGATCATTTAGATCATTTAGATCAAAGGCCAAGAACCAAATTGTAGAAGGTCTGATTAGAAACAAGGCTCATTTCTTCTACATGCTATAAGAAAATATATATCATTTCTTTGCTTCTAATATATATCTGCTTTCTTACATATGCTTACATTTTGAGACCTTGTAATTATTGCAGTTTAAATCTACATTTTTAATCTCTTAGATTTGGGGTTTTTTTAATGTGCAGTATCACATTATGTGTCTTGTAGAATCTTGACTGTACTACTTTCAGCCAAACTGGTGGCCAGAAAAAAATACTGCAGTACTTTGGCAAGCTCTCTTTTCCAGCAGCTTATGTTATCCATCATTAAATATACTACTAGTTAATTAATTTATTAATAATTAGTTTAAATCCTGTATCAGCTGTTTTACACTACGTAAAAACTTGGCAAATAGATGAAATTATTAGGACAATACTGCTTACCCTTTCAAAATATTGACACTGTGTGGGTTTTCTTTTGATCTTCTGGAAATTCTCCAATGTTCAAAGACTTGCTAAAATCAACAGTACAGTCTAACATGTTCCCTCTACAGCTTTTGTAAAAGTCTTTGGTGCTTCCAAATTTTCTGATTTAAACTTGCTGTTTAAAATATCTATAAATAGGAAGATGATTTATCATCTTTGTATGCTCTGAAAACTTAATTTAGACTTTTTTTCCAAAAAGGAACATTCAGTGAAATAGCCGTTTACTATACACTGCTATTAACTATTCTATTATTTCTGGACAATTAAAACAATATTGTTTCGGGGGTTATTTTGCTTCTGATACATTTGAAAATAAAATGTCTTTGTACTTCTGGTCTTGTAGACTTCACCATTTGACCTATGTCTTTCCTTACCACCTCTATGCACCTTCTGTGTTCTAATTTTTATTCATTGCTATCCACTTTGTCTTTTATTCACTTATATTTGTTTATTTATTACTTTTGGCACCTGTCAATACTTGTTTTGTTGATCAGTATACCCTTGCTTATTTTTAAAAATCTAGTAAAATATCTGTTTTTTTCTCAGTCCTTATTTGTAGTTTTCTACTTAGCAGATTTAATCTGATTTTGTAATAGCTGTAGTTTTCTAAATGATTGTCTTCCATGCTTTTCAACTAGCATGGACTTTCTGCTTTTACATAATTACTATTTCAATAAAAGACCAGGCTTATTTCTGACATCACTTGCCTATGACTTACTGTAATATCAAAAACACCTGGAGGTGATCTCACCTTTATTGGTAAAGACTTTCATACGAAACACAAGAATAGATAACTTTTATAGTTTACTAAAGTATAATATTTGTCACTTCTAAAATTCATGCACTGTGCTAATACTTGCAGTTTTATACTTTATTGTAAGATTTTTAAAAGTCATAGTTTATGAAGGAGAGATTAATGATGATATATAGCATGAACAAGCATTATCCCATAATTAGGGAAAGAATGAAGAGATTTTACATAAACATTATTGAAAAGTTTTAAAGATATGTATTTTTAATGTGAAGTCTCCATTAGAGATCTCACACAGGCTATCAGAGATAAGTAAAAATAACTTTTAATTGAAGTCAATCAATTCTGTAAGCACTGATTGCTTTTACTAACCAGATCCTCCATTCTTTTGGGAGCAATCCAGTTACATGTGCCACTTTTAGATTATTTCTACATAGTGCATCATTTTGCACAGTGAATGGTAAAAGCATAAGTATACTGAGGAGCCATAAGAATTAACCCAAGTTTTTGTTTACCAGACTTAGTTTACCCTTGACTATTCGTGATCAAAGCAACTTTGAAGTTGCGTGTACCATAAGATTCACTGATCTCACATACTTGAATATCAGACCATAAATATTCCCCCTGAGAACTTTTCCTGTATACATTATCAATTGACTTCTGAAACACACAACCTATCTGGGGGTGTTTTACTGCTTGTACTTGGCATTTAAAGCCAGGCAGGCCTGTTCCCCCTCCAGACACCTTCAGAGACAAAGCAGAACAGTGTACACTAGATGCTGTCAATAGCTTTCTGTTTGTGTTGTGTGTAAACCAGTTATCCCCATACGGGATAACAACTACATGCTTCTGTTATGCTACAGCCCAGGGAGAAATGACGTGAAATTGTGAAGCCAGCTTTTCAAACAGTATTAAGCAGTTCTTTCAACATGCAAACACATGGAGACAGGGAAATTGCTCTCACCTGTGTGACTGTCTTGCTCATAGCCTGATTTTGAGAGCAAAAATGATAGTAATCTCTTCTCTAACTTGTCTGCTAGAATCCAGTCCTCCTAAAGACCTGTCAAACCTCATCTACCTTGGAAAGAAGTCTTGTTTGAAACAAGAACTGAAGACAGACCTGAAAATTCTGGAGACAAAGTCTTTCAACTGCTATAAATCACTAAAACAGTCTAGAATACAGAAGATGTGTATTTGTTTTCATTGTTGTACTACACATACTATTTTTGTTTAGACTGCTGCTCTGTTTAAGTCAGAGATTGTCTTCATATCTTTCGCCCAAAAGCTTAGACATTGCAGTAAGTTTAGAGAAAAATAATAAAAGAACAGTAGGAAGATTATTATTAAATTTAGTTTCTCCAGATCCTATTATGCATATAAATTTATATGCAATATAAAAAACAGATATGAAGGACTTAACTTCATGCCATAACATGAAAAGAGTAACAATATTTGATCGAGGCATATAGTAATTTGGTTTGTTGGAGTCAAACGCCTATGTTCAAGATAGGAAACAAAAATACTATTGCAGTAAATCAGGAAGAAGTGACCTGGCATGGGATTTACATTCAAAATCAAATGAACTCATTTTTTTTCTTATTTTTCATGTAACTTGTAGCAATCTCCAATATCGTGTTGTCGTACATAAATACCAATCCATGGTTAAGGGACAGTGAAAGGTTACAACTTTATAATATGATGTTCTGCAGTTACTTCATACTTTTCCTTGCAGTTCTTCAGTTTAGTATCTCTTTTTCTTCTTTTCTGTTTTTCTATCCAAATGTTCAGAATGTATTACAAGGTAGATGAAGAAACAGTAACCAAATGTTAGGCGCTCATTGTGTGGAATAAAAATTCTTATTAAAATGTTTTGGTTTCAATATGGACTAATAGAAGCACCCACAGTTTTATAACTACACAATAGGTATTTTTTTCTCTTTTCATTACTATGTGGTTTTGTGATTGCTTGTTACAAATATAGGATGTAACATAATTTTAGAAGGGTTTTGAGTTTGGAGGTTTTTTTCAGTCTTGTACAATGATAGTTTAAGAACATAATTTCATCTAAACAACTCTGTTTTCCGTACAGAGCTTTTTTTACTGACTTTGAACTAAAGTAAATGGAAGCAAATTCTGGCCTGAAATAATTTGAGCTAACAATTACAGTTAAACATACACTGATATTACTTTCTTGCATGACTTCCTTGTTGCTCAGGAAGGTTCTTCAAGTGTGCTTGAATTTATGCTGTACCAAATTTTATTGCAGTAATGGTTAGCCCATTATGGACCAAGTTTCCAACCTTGGATGTATTAACATGCCCAAAGTGTACAAACATTTCACAGATGCAGCTGGATGTATGCCTTTTATGTAGACTCTTAGGGAAAAGAACTAGAATTACTTTTAGTAATTAAAGAGCAGCTGCACAGTGCTGGCATATGTATAGGCATAGAAACTCACACTGTGGAACACAGGCAAATCAGCAGTAGGTAAAGAGTATAAAAAAAAGATGTACTTCTTTATCGACATTATCTCTCATAACACAGTGAGTGCAGAAGTGTCAGCTAGTAATACACAGTTGCCAAGGTATTTTTTCCTATTATTCTCTTCTCTATTTTGAATACCACTGGGCAATGCTGGAAGATAGCTTCCCCACTCCAGACCATGCAGCTAGGGTAGGTTAAGCAACACCTAGTATAATTATCTATATAGGCCTTTCATTTATCAAACATGTTGCAGAAATGCATCCCATTTCCTTTTAAATCCTTTTTCAAATTATTTCTTAAAGCACTAAGGAATTTACATATGAAAGTCCCTCACATATAATTTATAAACCTATTATATGACTTAGCTTCTGAAAATAACTTCTCTAGGTACTGTTCCACCCATTTCTTTGTTTCCTTAAAAATGCCAATTCATCTGCTGAGTTTCTTTCTTATCTAAGATACAGTTCTGCCTTGCTGACTAGCTTCTACTCTAAGCAGAACTTAAAACAAAAACAACAAAAACACCCATCTCCTGCCAGTTCTTAAAACTTGCTCTTGTTCAGAAACTCTTTCAGCACATCAAGACACACACAACATGGCACCTTCAGTTTTGGATAGATAGAGATACACAAAGGATGTGAGAAGGAATAGCAGATTTTTGTTAAACGCTTGACACTTCTAGGGACACAGGTTCATAGAAATCAACATATCTTGAAGAACTGTAGCAGAAGATAAAAAAATGGTTCAATCAGTTCAGAAAGCTCATGTCATCAAATATGAAATAGCAAGAAATGCAGATACTTGGGAGAAGAAGAGTGAGCATATTCTCTGCTAAGAGAAATCCTATTTTTTACCTTAGTCATTAACCTCCCAATCGGTAAAACTATGGAAAGCCTGATAATGCAGGCTAGTAATGACTGTGCAGAAATAGCATCTCCTTGATTCTTCAGAGCAAGTTGCTTCCATAAAACTATTACAGTGTCTAGATTTTTTTCTTAATAAATGTGTGGATGTCCTGAAAGCTGTTGGACTTCTGCATATAGCAGGTATTACAGTGGATTGTGGTGATTTGTATCATTTTTGTCTGCCTTTCAATAGGGTGTCTGTCCTAGGTTGCTAATTTCATGTTGAGGCCAGTACTAGAAACATTGTCTTCAGTGAAATCTAGTTGATTCAAAGGATTTAGGAGCTGATAGAACTCATGACCCTCGAAATATTGCATGGACTTCCCTTGGGCGGTCTGATCAGTATTTTCACAGATCAGCCATTTTTACAAAGGCATTTGAAGCAAATAATTGTTTTGTACTCAACAAAAGATTCAAAAATTTCTCCTCCCCACCCTATTGATCAGAATGACACCTAATACACACTAATGTCAGCTTCATGGTGCTGTCATATACCAAGCCCCTTTATTGTGATTAATGACGTTGCCCTCATGTGGTTCAGGAATTTGGGGCACCATTTTTCTTCTTGAAACTAGCTCTCCTGTTGGTGGTCCCGTACTCTTTTTTTCTCAGGGTGGACACAACACTTCTCTGACAGTGAATCCCTAGCGCATGAAAACAGGCCTCAGATCTTGGAGGTAATTTACACCAAAACCTCTCAGGTCCTGTCAGTAACTTTACTTTGAAATCGCTCAAATGGGATTTCCACTTAGGAAGCTTTCCCTACACATTTTCTGCTGAAATATTTGCTGAGTGAAAGAGAAAGATAAAGGTCCTTAGTTCAAACTGCTGCCACAACATCCGCTCAGAACTTGAGACAACGTTGCCAGATGAAGAGGCATCGTGGTTTATTGTGGTTGATATCTGTAGCTGCAGTACAATAAAAACACTCTGGAAGCATGTTCTTCCAGAGGAGGAGAAACACAGCACCATGCAGTGTGCTTTTCACTGTATTGAGAGAGGCTGTCTCTTAAAGACAAGCTGCTACAAGGGCAATTCTCGCTGCCTGAGCTCCTGTAGTCTTTGCTGCCCTTTGGTCCTCTGCGGAAAGTACCTGCTGCAGCATTTTTTTGCAGGGGACAAGGTACCAGACTACAAAAGAGACAAGCATGTGTCAGTCCCTTTTTCTGCCCTCTTTCCTGGCGTTCTTCCACTCCTCACCACAGCACTGACTAGTGTTTTTTCCAAATGGCTTACCTGAAGCTTGTGTGTCTCTATGTGGGTGCATGTCGTCCTGTAGTCCTTGGACATATTAATCCACCTGCAAAATCACTACTTGCATTTGCACATATGGGCAATATAGTATTAGCTGTTCCTGTGGCAGTTCCATCTCTTACTATTGGCAAGGACATTTATGGAATTTGCATGCATAAGGATTTTCCCAACATTAATAATTTTCATTGTCTAAATTAATACACAGACAAAAGGAGAGAACACATGAGATAAAGAGATTATATGAACATTTAAGTTATGGGGTTCAACTTTTAGCTGATGACAGATAAAAGAAAATATTTACTAAGGTGTGCATTTATGGAGGATATTAAATAATAGGGGAAAAAATGGTTCTTTCTAGACTTGATTATGCAAGAGATCTGGCCTTTGGTAAATTCACTAATTTAAGAGTATGACATTATAATTTATTAAATCCATCTCTTTCAACTTCTAGAAGCTTCCACTTTGTTTTACTTGCTCACTACTTGCTTTCAGCAACCATTTTCTGCACGCTGTTAGCTCCTTCTGTATTAGAAGTCTCTTGTGTTAGCTTGCGTACACTTGCATGTCATGAGAACTGTCACCAGCCATGTACAAATTATGTAATTCGTATAATGGCTAATGCAAATGTGTGAAACCTAAACCTCCTACATGCAATTACTTGTATTCTGGCCAGATGGGATGTGGCTGTTTTTTCAGATCATTTTATCTTCCAGTTTCAAAGTTAGACAGGCACTTTTACATGTGCCCTGTGCTTTTTCATGATTTTTTGATCCTCTGATCCTCTCTTTCTCCCATCTTTGTACATATCTGTGTTGCAAATGAAGTATAATACTAGTGATTTAGAGGAAATGGAGGCACAATAATTCTGTATGCTTCAGTAAGAAGCTGTGTAATCAACTTCTCTGCCCCTCAAGCAGATATTTTATGTCACATAGAGACAGAATCTCAGGGATCAGCTGAAATGCTGAGAATAAGATTTGGTGTCACAGGTCATTCACTCCACCACTTTCAAGGAGGTTTCTGTGCTGTGGACTGCTGTCTGCTAGCAATTGTTCTCAAGTCCACATGGGTTTTGCTTGAGCTTCCATGATGTAGTGGTGACTTCCTGCCTCTACTGTCTTGCTCTTGCTGGCAACCGCTTCTTCAGGAAGAATAGCAGAGGTTAGAATCACTTTAACATTGCCTGAAAGAAGCAGAATTTAGAATAAACACATTTTTGTATGTGATTTACTGTCTTACAGAAAGAATTTGCCTAAAATTCATTATGAGATAGGAACATCCTAACACCAAGTAGAAGACAGTGTCTCTAGTTGGTATTGCACGTTACAGTTTATACGTCCACTTAGATTACATGTAAAAATACGTGGCAGCATATAATTAAGCAATACATAACAATTTAAAGCTGCAAATAACTAATTGGCTGGTGATGTCTGGGCCAAATTTGTGATTACATCAGGATTTTCCAATGAATTGTTACTTAATTTCATGTGAATTATTGCATAAGGCATGAAGGAAGGATTAAACACGGTACTTAGCATGACCCCAACTGTTTTCTATTCTGTCCCGTACTTCCAGTGTGACTTCAGGCAACCTAATTAATCCCTTCATACCTCTTTTATAGTCTCTAAAATGGGCATAAACAGTCTATATATAAGGAGCGCTGTAAGATTTAGTAAAGCACTGTTTGTAAAGCACTTTGAGATTCTTGGGTGGAAAGTGCTCTATAAATGCAAATAGCAGGGCAGAGTTCTAACTGTGCAGTTTTAAAACCCTCTGCATGTTTTTCTAATTTACAAGGCTTTTTGTTGGTCATGCCATGAAAGAAACAGACACTAGCATGTTTTCAGTGCAGTACAGAGAGCACTTCTCCAAGTTCACAAATGACTTCAGGCTCAGAACATCTAACATCATGTATTCAGACACCTCTTTTTTTCCTCTCCTTGCAATGACAGAAGGAAATATCCTCCACGTACATGCGACTCATTCAAGCAAATGAAACCTGTTCTGATTTCTGAAGCTGTGTTCTAAATTTCACACATTCAATTTCTTCCAGATCACCACAGACCTGAGGCAGCGTTGCACAGACAGCCATACTGGAACCTCAGCCTCTGCACCTATGGCTGCAGGCATCATTGCACTGGCACTGGAAGCAAAGTAAGATCTGAGTTATACTCTGGGGAAAAAAAATATAAAATAAACATAATGAAAGATCTTCCTCAGTCATCCAGCACCTTTATCCAGGGATCTCAAAGTGCTTTGGAAACGTGTAGTAATTCGCAGCGTCCTCTGAGGCAGGAAAGATCTGTGTGCTTATTTCACATGCAAGAAAGGTGACACTGTGGAAATGACGAGAGTACTTGGTGTTGAAATAACTTGAAACGGTATTGAACACATTCCACTAAATGATGTGTGGCATCCTCACAATGTCTTACAGTACCCTCACAGTGCTGCCCAGATCTGCTGTACTCTGCAGGCTACTGTAGGTCACCTCTTGCATTTATCAGGCTTTTCTTAGCGGTATCCATTCTTGAATGCTGAAGAAAGTTTTTAGAATGGTGTTAGGTTACCATGAACAGAAATTAATATAGTATGAAAAGTGAATGTTCTCAACTTCTGCATGCTGACACAAAGCTGTTTTATGTAATGGGTTAAGTTCCTCAGCTGTAAAAACCATGGATAGTGTAGCTCCATAGTCCTTTTACCTTTAGCTCAGAAAACTTTCCATCTTACAAGCATCTTCTCAGCTGCAGGATTTTGTTCTTTGTGTCTAGTATATATCTTTAATGTGCTTCATGGAACAGCAGAAATACTGAAGATTTATCAGGTAAATCTGTGTTTCAATACCTTTTGCATTACTTTGTGCTGTGTTGGATAAAATTTACAGGTCTAAGGTGGAATGATCCACCCCAAATCCTGCTTGAAATCAAATGTTTCTAAGTGGTAGGAGATTGATTCTGTTATATTCTAAAGAAAACCAGTTTCCTTTGGTGGCAGCCACTTCCTTTGAAGGAAGTAAAAAAATTACACACAATAGTAATTTCAAATCGTATGTGGTAGAATTATGTTTCCATCTTTCATGTTGCTTTTTTGAAGAACCCATGGGCCAATATTCAACATAGAATACATTTTTGCGATTGAGTTATAGTCATGAGAACAAGTTAGTAATTGAATAGCTCACATAGTCTGAAGTAGTGCAGCACTTGTATCATTATAATTAGATTTTCTTAATGCAGTCAATAGAAACAAAGATATTTTGAAAAGTTAAGATAATGCTATTGTTTTTAAAAAGGCCTTTTTAATCTCTTCTTAATCTGTTTTAAAATCCTTAAGTTCCTTAAAATTCTAAACAATTTGCACGTGCACATAATGTGTGCATGTGCATAAATTTCATTCTGCTGAAAATTTTTGTAATTATTTCTTAATGAGCAGATTGCTGGAATTTATTGTTTGTATTTTATATATTTTGTGTGGATTTTCTAGCAAATGATTGTTGTAATTGAAAGTTTCAAAGAGTTATAGCATACAATACGTATAACTGAAGTATTGCTGATTGTGACATCTTAAAACACGCTGAGAAACTTACACTTCATGCAAACTTTTTTCTCTGTGAACTTTGGTGACTATACCAATGGGAAATCCATATTAGTGCCTATGGACTAGTCTGGGTGTGTTTTTTTCTCAATTTAATAGTTGCTACAATAGGAACAAAGACAAGATTGTATTAAAGCTTCATATGCAGTGATGAAGACAAAACGTGCCAGTTACTAAAGATCCTGGTCACTTTTTTGTATTGGTAATACTCTGTTGCATGGTGCTAACAAGAGATTCAGGGTGAAAATGTATTGATTTTGCCTTCTTTCAGTGTCAGTATATGGAGGGCTCTTACTTATTTCCAAATCTTAGACTATCTATTTGAA
>JAVJGI010000057.1:38030103-38043072 GCA_035590275.1 Ibycter americanus | reverse complement strand
AAGAAGGCCAGTGTCACCCTGGGGTGCATCAGGAGGAGCGTGGCCAGCGGGTGGAGGGAGGTGATCCTGCCCCTCTGTTCTGCCCTGGTGAGGCCGCACCTGGAGTGCTGTGCCCAGTGCTGGGCTCCCCAGATCAGGAGAGACTGGGAACCACTGGAGAGGGCCCACCGGAGGGCTGCCAAGGGGGTGAGGGGACTGCAGCATCTCCCTCATGAGGAAAGGCTGAGAGAGCTGGGCCTGGGCAGCCTGGAGAAGAGAAGACTGAGAGGGGATCTCATCAGTGCATACAAATATCTTAGGAGCTGGTGTCAGGAGGACAGGGCCAGGCTCTTTTCAGTGGTGCCCAGCGACAGGACAAGGGGCAACGGGCACAAACTGCAACACAGGAATTTCCACGTGAACGTGAGGAAGAACTTCTTCACCTTGAAGGTGACAGAGCACTGGGACAGGCTGCCCAGAGAGGCTGTGAATTCTCCTTCTCTGGAGGCATTCAAAACCTGCCTGGATGTGACTCCATGAGGTGAACCTGCTTTAGCAGGGGGTTGGACTAGGTGATCTCCAGAAGTCACTTCCAACCCTGACCTTCTGTGGTTCTGTGATTCTGTGATTAGTTCACATTCAGCTGGACATCATATTGGCTATTTAATTTCCCAAAGAGTAGTGTTGAGGTGATGTGGAGAGCGTGCACAAAGGACTGCATTACTACCTTGTTCTATTTTTCCTTGCCAATACCTTCCACTCACTACTGGGACAGGTAAAATCCTATGGGAAGAGGGGACTGATGATCCGGCAATGAAGGTGACAAAGGGTACTATCTCTGCAAGCAATGGACCCATCTCAGGGCTCATGCCAACCCTGCAGGACAGTTTACACCTGCGAGAGCAATCTACCCACTTGACAAATCACTTTCCAAAAGTGCATGTAGAGGCTAAATCCAGCTCTACTGACCTCACTGAGGTCAGTCCACATTTTTAGTCAATGCAGTGGAAAGCAGAGTCCTTGGGATATGTTTTGCCTGGTCTGCATTCACACATCTAAGTTTTCTTCTGCCAGAATTCTGTAGAGCTCACTAACGGGGCCCACCAGGAGAAAATTCAGTTACAAATCTATGAAAATAACATGCTTGACTCCTCTTTGTACTAAGCTATGGTTTTACTCTATTATTTACCCACTTCAGAGTTTGACCTTTTTGCTGTATTCCCATGATTGAACTCTGGTGAACAAAATACCTTTACACAGTGCTCAGCTGGCAAATGATACACACTTTGAACAGAGCCAAGCTGGAGTGATGATTGTAGGACCATCCTGCTCAGTCACCCTTATTAGTCTTCCTTTTTGTCTCTTGTTTCTCTTCTCGGTTTTTTTTCCTGCAGGTTTGACTTTTCTTAACCTTCCAGATGAGCATTTAATCTCCACATCCTTTCATTTCTGCTTGAGTTGACCTTTTCTTTCTCTTTCAGAGTGTGGGTAGGAGGGAGAAAATGAGTTAACTTCACTTCAGGATGAGCACAAAGCTGATCTAACTCTGAAATGAGTGCCAGGAAGATGGCAACATAATCACTTCTGTGATGTCCAAGGAACATCTATAGGGAAAACTCAAATATCCTCATTTTTCATTTCTTCAGTCACAAAGAACAAGGTCAATTTGGGGCCTGGTGGGGTTTCATTTGGCCTTTTTTGGGAGTTTTATAACTCCAGTTTGTTTGTTCAAGCCATATGGTTTTGCCAAAAAGAATTTGCTTGTGTTTACGAGGAACAAACAGTCAGTGGAGCAAGCATTCATTGTGATAAATAGTGTTTGGCATGAAGGGACAAATCGGAGGAGGACAACCACTGTAAAAGCTGTTCTTTTTCTCAAAGTGAATGCTAATGACACTTGTTCAGTGATAAACTAATTCAAAACGCTACATTACCTGAAAGAACTCCTTGACTTCCAGAAATATGCTTGTGTTGCTGTTGGAGTCAGAAGCTGGCAAGACCAACACTGACATAAATATTTTATTAAATATTTGCTTCTTTGATGCATATTTTACGACCCCAAAAGAAGTCACTAGAGAGTGTCCTAGTCTTTTTTATTTCAAAATGGAGCTGTGCTCTTCCTATGATCTACCAAGTTCTTTCTCTGTTTTTTAAAACCAATAACCAAAAAACGATCAGCAACTCGGCCCATCATCAGTGATGTGTTTACATATCTGAGTCTAATATTTTAGCTTGTCAGGCCAAAAATCCATGTTTTACAAGTTTCCTAAGGATATATTTTAAAATTCAGTGGTTTGGATCTGCATGTTTAAAAGGCTGCATTTTCCCTCGTGCTATACTACTGCAGTTGTATTTAGCAAAGGTGCTTGGGCTAAAGCCTGCTTTCCTCAATAGGTTTTCAGCACAGCATTTTGGTGTGAAAAGTCCACAAAGGTGAGAACCACCTCCCCTCTTTCCAAACATCCGAAATACATTAGCATTCAGGACATGCTGCCAAGCTTCGGGGAAGGGGGGGTGGGGGAAGAGAGAGGGAAAGAGAGAGAACTTCATAAAGGTGTCTCTTTGTATTTTTCTGTATTCAGATTTTCTCCCTGGCTGGTTATTTGCTGGATGGAAAGAAATTGCTGTTTTACTGTGTGGTGTCTCTTAATTTGTACTATGCAAAACCCCCAGGTTTTTAAGGATTGAACTCAATCCTCCAGAGTCAGCACTGGACTGAAGTTTCAGAGCCTGAATTCTGCCCCCTTGTGCTCATGTATAATGGTACATTCTTAAATTACCACATGCTATTATTTCACAGGACTCCAGCCTCATTCTGTGCACCGGATGGACTGCCCTCACTGAATGACAGCTATTCAGTACTCCTGCACGATCCTCTTCATTCACTGTGGCACATGCCTTATTTACTCTACATTATTCATAACACCACTGTGAATACAGCATTATTAATTTACTTTTCGTGCCATTCATCCATTTCACAGCTATTCTGCAACATTCTGAAACCATGGGACTACTGGGATCAGTGCCAGAAGTTGCAGAATTCACCTCCAGTGCTGCATGCCCAACCACTCCCCTTCCATCCCTGTCATCCCATGCCATGTCCATGTCAGTTCCCTCTCCTACCTCCAACTTTTGAACCCTGCTTCCAACCTCTTTAGTCAGCAAATGCTTTTCTCCTCCCTTTGTTACTCCCAAATGGCAACAACATCATGACCTGGTGCCCGTGGGAGCAGTGAATGCTGGTAAAGCCCTGCTCAGTCGGTCCAGCAGCGTGCACATTCAGCGCAGATGGAGTCTTTGGAGAACTGGCTGCTAAACTTTAACAAGCCTCTACTGAGCATGTGAATAAGATTTTTCAAAGGCTTATAACTTGGCCAAATTTAGGCAGTTTTTCATAGAGATGAAAAAGCACATTCCTGTCACCAAGGCAACCCACTTGCCTAATTTCAAGTTCCTCTGCCAAAACATTGCAGCACTAGCACTTCTCAACGAACACTTTGAAAGAATTTATCTGTTTTTTTTCTTTTTTTTTTTAACGTGGCTAAAACAATACAATTTGCTGTAATCCTCTTCTCAGAAACAGCCAAACCATTTTAACTCATTTTTTTCAAAGACAGGCTGAGTTAGAAATTGAGCAGGGAAAACTTAAGTCCCAATCACTAAAGTCTGGCAAAGCTACAGGCAACTAGAAATGGGATCTTTACTCTGAGAGGTGTCAGGCAACCAGAGATGTAGATGAAGCTACCAAATGCACCTAGAAAGAAAGGTATCTTGAATTTTGGAGGTGTTTGGGTTTCTTTTACACAGCTAACAAACAAAATGTTCCCTCAGTTTCGCCTCTTAGTTGAGTTGCTGCATTGCTGTTCTTTACTTCTGTGATTAGAGAACAGGCATCTGTCACAAGATAAATCACACTAAAGATCCTGAAGTAGCTAAGCAAAGGGCCTGTGAAGAAATAAAATGCAGCTCTGAAGCCGATTGTCTGGGTATGAAGGCATGAGTAGGGGCTGGCCACTGTTGGCTATATCTTTATTAGATTTATAGTGCTGCAGTATTCGTGCAGAGATGGTAATCACAAAGCAGAGGCCTGGTGTGTGAGCTCAGTCCAAACCTGAAGTTAATAACTTACTCCTACAGTCTAGAGCTTCCAAGATACAAAAGGAGGATGAGATAGCAATAGAATAACCCAGACGCTGCACAATAAACCACTGGCTCTGCTTCCCTTCCCATCCGTACAGGCTGAGAGCAATTTTACACTCCAGGCACACAACAAAAACAAGACACCACTTTCTGTTGGGAAGGCGGTGAGGAGGAAAAGGGATGCATCTTTATAATGTTATTTTTATGAAGAAACATGCACACTTACTTGGTGACAGCTGGAGCACAGTTCGCATCTCCTGGCCTGCATCTGCTCAACTTAAAACAAATGTGACAGAATTACTGAAGACAGGGTCCCACTCCCACAGCCTGTCACTAGCATCATCAGGGTAGAGTAGCTGTGGGCTGTGGCTCACTGGCTCTTTTTTCTTTCACTTAACAGGCAAAGGAGAGACCATATACTATTTCTAGCAGGGAAGTCACCTCATCTGAGTGCAATACGAAGAGTCAGTGAGTGAATGAGTCAATTCTGAAATGCTTGGAGTCCCTTTGCCTCTTGCCTGAAGGCCAGCAATGTGAAAAGGCCTCACTAAAATATTGATAAAGTTTTCAGGCTGGACTGGGAGTGATGAATCCTAGCTTCTATATATTACAGTATTGATACATGGTGTGTAATATATGCATAGAGGACAGAAGAAAACAGGGCAAAGGCAAACATGCATCCTGCCCCACAAGGTGAGGAAGCTGAAGACATGTACATTAAGTTCCTTCTTTCAGGTACTGAGGGTCCCAGGCAGACCCACAGCAAAAATCAGGATGGACCAAGTATTTGGACTGCACAGCTGAGCTCTCTGAGTTCATGTGGAAGGGGGACATATTTCCAGGTGCAAGAGAATACTTGGATTAAAAGGATGAGAAAACAGCTATGACATAGAAAAAGCATAGTAGGACCTCCATGAAAAAAGCTTGCATAAAATGACAATCAGAAATCTGAAGGCAATGCACAGGAAGAGATTCAATGTGGAGTGTGGGCATCTGGCTATAAAGTCAGAGAAGAAAGGTAGGAACGAGGATGCAATTTTGGAGCCTTCCTCATGCACTGACTTATTCTTTAGATGATTAAGTTGCATAAAATTAGATATTGTTAATATCTTCCTTGCCACAGCCTGCCATCCTTCCTTCCGGCTGGCAAAAATAAGTAGTCACAATCAGTCAGTGGTCAACAGCAGTAAATATTTTTAAGTTCTCCCACTCCCACCCTGGGTAACAATTGCTTTATTCCACTTATTGTCTTGTATTTTTTGATTTTCCAAAGCCCACATGCCTTAAATACATCAATGATAGAAGCAACATTTCTAAGACTTCTCTTTCTGTCAGTAATAGCAAAGACAACCATTGTGTATAGAAGGCAATACATTATTGTTGCAGTACTATAAAACTAGCCAGCTCCAACAAGGTTTTCCCACACAAGGTTCCAAAAGTTCATCTACTGTCTGTGCTGTTTCTTCATCCTCTTCAGGCCAGTCCACCCTGCTTCTTGCCTCTGCTGCGTCCGGTTTCCTAGCTTCTCCTCCAGCCAGCCTCTCCTCATTCAGGCCCCCTTCTTCTCTCAGCTTCTCCTAGGGCCTCTCCTCATCTTTCCTATATCCCTGGGTTCTTCTTCATCCAGTCTCTTCACTCAGTGCTCCTCCTCTTCTGGGCTCCTCAGTGCTATTTAGCTACTTAGCCCGAACAAGCCACAGCTGTACACTATCCACATCAGCCAACCCACCACCCCTGAAGCAAGCTCACAACTGTATATAATCAATGTTAATTAACCCTCTACAAAAATTGAATTGGTACTTTTTCAGTGTTTTGTATGTTAACTCCAAAGAAATTGCCAGGTATCTGAACTCTGCTAGCCTGAGCAAGACCTAAAAAATTTCTTTAGGATTTGGAGAAGGTAGCTGGGAAATATATTGACTTCTCCAGCCTAGATCATGGTTATTGGGGTTTTTTTTTCCCCTAGCGCAAACTGAGATCCACACAATGTTGCTTCCAGTTGAAAGACATGCAAGATCAGGAATATATTCATATAGTTCCAGAGATGGAGACATACAAAGGAGGAGAGGGAATCTCTCAGAGAAGCCAGGGAGGGGTCATTACTCCTCTCAGCCTCAAACTCTTCATTATCAAAGCTTTTCATTACTCATCGGCTCTTGCAGCACTCTGTTTTCTACTGGCTCTGAAAAGTGAGGAATGGAGCTGTGAATGTAAAACTGAGTCTAAGCAGAAACTTCAGGTCCGTGTTGGGATACATAAAGAAAAGTAGATTGACATTTTGTGTTACAGTTGGTTGCTTTTCTGGGTTCATATATAGTGAGTCAAACCTAGACATGTTTTAAAATGTAAAGTACATGGCTCTAGAGCAGGAGTACAGCACAGAAAAGGCAAAATTAGGCTTTCAATTTCTGTCACAACAGCACTCAGAATTGTCACCAAATCACGATCAGCATAGCAGACAAAGAATTTTAAAAGATAGTGCCTCTCCTCAGCACCTGACAGACTTGATGTCCGTCTGTCCTAGATATAAAGCTATGCACAATTACTATGCTCTACAGCTCCTAGTATTCCAAAGATTGCCAAGTAGACTGACAGCACTAACAGGATGCATGCCATGGGAATGATAACCTTTAGCATTATTTTCTTTTAACAAGCCCAACTCAGACCTTTAACAGAACTCTGTGAAGGATTGCAGGGCATGGAGGAAAAGGAGGAATAGAAGTCTTCACCTATGGACTCATAACCTAAGAGTCTGCCACTTAATGTGAAATGTACATTTCTATTTTCCAGTATTAAGAAAGAAGAGCCAGGATCAACAAATTTAAAAAGTGAATCATACAATTCTCCAAAGCAGAATGCTTTAATTCTAGACAATGAAGAGTGCGTTTTAAAATATAACATATAACATATAAAAGTTATATGCATTTGCATGACCTCTTTATATACTAATTATCAAAGCAGTACACTTGTGAGAATGTTCTAGGCAAATACCTTGCCATACTTGTATACATCCATGGCAATGACGAACATCTTGTGCACAACGTTGTTCTGTGGTTTTTTTAAAGAACAACAAGCATCTGCCTTTGGGAACACTGGAGCTCTTCATTACTGTTGCATTGCTATAGTACATTTCAGTAATTACAAAACTGGCAGTTGTTTTGTTATCAGAGTGTGTCCAATTTAGTGGAACTAGGATTCAGGCCAGTTGGGAAACAGATCACACCACCTACTATAGGGTATTTTTAGCATTTCGAGCATCCTGTCAGGACGTAGAACATCTAGAAATGATAGGGAAGGATAGGGGCCTACACAGGACAACTTAGATCAGTTAGATGCCTGAAGCTGATTATAACTGTTTTCCTTCCAGAAAAATCAGCTGCTACGGGGTTGCTGTTAAGTCAGGGGATGCAGAAATTCATTCAAATGCTGGTCTATTACCAGCTTTATTGGTCCAGCTGTTTGTGTAGACTTGGCTTATTGTTTAACTTCCTTTTGCTTCAGGTTACTGACCAGAATCTACTACATAGCTGTATGGGAACAGTGTGAAGTCCACTTAGTTAATTAATAATATCTCTGCTTTGGGGTGAGGTTGGTAGTTTTAGTTCTAAAAAGGACCATTATTATTATTAAATAATTTGCAAAACACTTCGTTATGACTTTCTGCATATTTATGTATACACTTCCTCTGCCAGTATCTGCTGCAGCCCTGTGCTCACTCAGGTATCAGTTTGCGTGTAAATATCCCTCTGGAGCACCGACACTGCTGAACAGCCACAGCCGCTGTGTGAGACAGAACAAGAAGAATGTTCTGTGCCATGTGTCTGATATACCTGACAGCACAGAAATGCTATCTTTGTGTCTGCTGCTAACGATCTGTCAGCATTTCCACTCACAGTGCCTTTGACTCATCTGTCATCATCTGTTCCGTGATGAAGCCTAACATAGAGGCTCTCACCAAAAGATGTTTGTATAGTTTGATAGGGTGAAATGACATTTGGCTGGTTTTGAGTTATCAGGGAATCCTAAATGTACTTCTGAGGGGAATTTGCTCCTAATAGAGGAAATGAGTACATTTTCGTAAAAGGTGTTCCATGGTGCAGTCACAAAATGGCTTTCTTTGTTTAAAGAAAATTTGCAAGCTGCCATGTTTTTCCATGGATTTCTGTGCTGTTTGGAAAAAAAGAATCCAACATAAAAAGACTATCACTAGTTCAGAAATTATAGTTTCTATTACTGTAGATGCTCTTTAGCCAACTTTATTTCATCAAAACTTTTTTCTCCCTTCTAAATGCACATAATCCTTAGATTTATTCCATTCACATAAGCTGGCTCATTTCAAGTGATATAAATGAACGTCTTCAGTAGAGGCTTTATGATTTACAGCCAAAGGCTGCTGCAGAGAAGCAGCAGCTTGTCTGTCTTAGCAATCACCAGCCAGCAGCAAAGTTTTCTGTTTCTATCACAACTCTACTCCTTCAGAGGCAGAGAAGTAAATCAGTCTTCCTGGTCACTCTGATGAGGTTTTCAGCAAGGCTCACTGGTATTTTCTCTGATTCCGGGGAAAATGTCCCCATATACAGGGCGTAGTAGACACCAGGTGCTTGAGGATTGCATTAACCCGGTTTACTCATACCTAAACAAGCTCTGAGAAGTAAATTGGTAACTGATTCAGGTCTTGCTGCAGGCAAGGGAGAACTTGGCATGGCTGTGCTGGGTACACACGGGTGCTCAGTGCTGACCATGGACTGTGGGGTGGCTGAATCCTAAGACTAATGACCTTTGCCCAGAGGCTGCTGACCCTCATGAGAGGGGGGAAGTGGATGGTACTTGCTGTTGCTGTTAGTAGGGTCTGACTGTGATGCCCCAAAAGCGTATTTCACTTGTAGTCCTTTTTGTCAATCAATGTCTGCTTAATAACCATATGTGTTTTAAATTCCTGAAGTAGACAAATACTTCAAATAGACAAATAGAATGCAAATGTGATCTCAGATTTAATTCCTTAATGTTTTAAGATGGTGTGTTTTAGTATTTTTAAGTGTCTGCAAAGTCTCATAGCAGGTGATGGAGTATCAGAGTTACGTACAAAAACTACTCATAAATCTACACTGGCTACTCAAGATTCAACTTCTACTAGCTGACCTGCTAGTGTTCCTGGGCAATCTATATTTTATTTTATCAATGAATAGGAGCTTTCTTGCAGACAGAAAGAATGTAAAATCCAGAGGGCTGATCTTTTTTGTCAAACCTATTATCAGGTAAAACCATGGTTAGTGTATTACTGAAGAAATTATTTGTACTAATATAAAAATCAGAAACTGACATAAACACAACTGGAAGCTCAATAAAAGTAATTTTTTAAGTATTCTGTTAGCACCTTTCTGACCATGAAAATGGTCCGAGGGCTGGAACAACCTTACAATGAAAAAAGGCTGAGTTGGAGTTGTTCAGCCTGGAGACAAGAAAGCTTCAGGGAGACTTTATTGTAACCTTTCAGTATATAAAGACTGCTTATAAGAAAGATGGAGAGAGACTTTTTACCAAGGCCTATAGTGACAAGTGGCAATAGTTTAAATAGAAAGAGGGTAGATTTAAATTGGACATAACAAAGAAAATTTTTATGGTGAGGGTGGTGAGACACTGGAACAGGTTGCCCAGAAAAGTTGTGGATGCCCCATCATTGGAAGTGTTCAAGGTAAGGCTGGACAGAACTTTGAGCAACCTGATCTAGTAAGATGTCCCTGCCCATGTCAGGAAGGTTGGATTAGATGAGCTTTAAAGATCCCTTCCAATCCAGACCATTCTGTGCTTCTGTGACTGTGTGATATAGAGGCCCTTCAGTGTGCATCTTTGTAGCTGCCACTTTTAAGACAAGTCTGTTCGGCAACTCTCTGTCCTTTAAATCCCCTGGTGTGATGGGAAGAGTAAGAACTCAGTCTTTTACCATCCCTGGTAAATAACTGCATTTAAGGCAATTCTGTGGCGAGGGAGGACCAAGTTTGCTGTTTCCTTTGTCTTTAAGTAGAAATATTTAGGGATTGGTTCCTAAATTGGGATAAAATATAGCACAAATAATGTGCTTAATCTAAAAAGCATGAGAGAGTTGGTTTTACAAGAAAGAATGAAAAAGAATGTTCTTGCATGGTTCTGCTATTCACTTGTAAAACAGTTACGTGTTTCAGAAATAACATCCAGTTATCACAAATTGCTGGTCATGGGTTGACACAAAAAGGGAATATGGCTGAAATAAGATGAATTCTCATTCAAGATCAACATTCTTTTAGTTAGGACATGACAAAACAAAATTAAAATAGTTTAAGTCATGTGTCATCATAACATTTCTCCTTTTTTGTCTCTTAATTTCCGTTAGACAGTTGTCTTTCCTGGTTGAAGCATTTTGATATACTAAGCAAACGACAAAAACCAAGTAATATAGAATTAGAGCTTTATATTTGTAAATAAAATGTCAAATTTGAAAGAAATATGGGTGTAGGTCAGTTTGAGGTATTTATAAGATGAAAGAAACTCAGGAGTCTCACATCTTCTAGTCTTGCTAAGCAACATTTAAGAAAACCACAAGATAAGGGGTGTTTTAGACTCCTGTTTTGTCAGACTCATTTTGGGTGAGACTGGATCAAGATCCTAAACCAGCATAAATGAACAAGTCATCATAATTTACATATCAAACAGCTGAATCTAGTTTAGGAAAGCTGCAAATTCCTCATTTGACAAACAGAAGCTATTACCATTTCTCTCCTGATTTAGTATTTGATATGTGTGTACAAAATATTTATATTTCCAACACTGCTTTCACAGTATAGAAAATTAAAGGCCAAAAATATAGTAGGTAGAAAATATTCTGCCATGTTTTTTATCAGATGAGTAAAATAGCAAGGGAGGCTTAGCATCTAAGCTACTGATGAGACATCTTGATGGCAGGCAATGAAACTGAGCCTAACAAATCAAGTTTAGCTGCGCTGAGGCACTGGAAGTGCTGTGTTTTCAGTGTCTGGGGCCAGTTTTCCTGGACTCTGCATGATTCTGTGTTATGATTTATCAACACCAGTCATTCATATTTCTCTTAGTCAAGTCAAGTGGGATATACATGCTGCCTTTAGATTTTGGGGTAGCTTTACGTACTTTTTGTATATAGATGAGAAGGTTATTGAATTTTCAATAGCAGTTTCAGACAAAAACAAAGGGATTATGGAAAAGCTGGGGAAGTCTATCCAGCAGCTGAGCAGGCCTTGATTTCATGGTGCACTAATAGAGGAATTACTCCAGGGAAAAATAAATGTACTTTAGCCCTAAGTAATGTTATTTCCTTTAATGATAAGAAGAGTAAAGAGATCAGCTAAAACTCAATATTTACTTTGTGTTGCAGGAGACAAGTTTTTCTCTGAACATTGTCATGTTTCTGTAAAGCTCTGCGTGTGCCTGTGATTTTGCAGAAATAGGAACGGAACAGTTTGCATTGCTGCATGAGTAGAGAGAGGATTCAAGTCCAGTTCTGCCCATGGACACCTTGATCACAAGGAGATCACTGTTTTCAACCCTCCAGCTCAACCAGAGCAACAGTCTGCTCCATAGTCATCAGCTTACATTGCACCAACCTCACATTCCTGTTGTCTCTGAAAGGGAAAAATCTTCTTACAAAACAGCCCCATACACCTTCTGACATGCCCAATGAATCCTAGCAACAACCAAGCCCAGCAGCAATTCACAGCAGCGATAACGTAGAGCACGTAAGTGGGTATGTGCAAGGTCCTGGGGCATTTTGCACTTGCAGTCAGCTTATCTCACGCTGCAACCATCAGTACCTTTCAATTATTCCTTTTCCATCTGGGTTAGCAGAAGTGAGCTCAGTACCATTAGCATACAAATCTGTGGCAGTTCCAGATGTTTCCCAGAAGACATTTATGGCCTCATGTAGACACTGAGGTCATTTTTAACCTCTGGGAGAGGCACCCTGGCATACAGTTCACAGCAGTACTAGCATATATACGGACGAAGGGGCACAATTTGAAGGCAGTAGGAAACAAAATCTACTTTCTTCTCTAAGATACATAGGATCAACTACTTCTGTTAACTCTGTCATTATTTCCCGAATTGCTATTATTTAGTCTTTGGAAATTATGGGCCTCTGCTGGTACCTGCATCAGATAACAAACCCACTAGATCAAGGGCTTTGAAGTGCAAACATTGCAGACAGCCAAATGTCAGCTGCCTGGAAGCTTCCCATGTGGAAGGATTTAGGAACACCCCTGACTGTCAGGAAGTTTTTATTTCAGTGGGAAAGCCTTTCAAGGAAAAAATGTACTTATGCTTCACCTGTGGGGAAAAAATAAAACAAAAACAAATTAGCAGGTGCTGAACTTCTCACTCCCATCTCTGCTCTCATGCAAGATAGTTTAAGCATTGAATCATGGACAATTGACACAACCACGTAACCCTGGGTGGTAATTTTTGCTCCTGGATGAAAATTGAACATAATTCTATCTTCCAAGTAATTTTTAAGATAGGAAGGATAGAAAGTTCACTCTCTAGATGCATATTTTAGTGTGCGTATTAGGAAAAAAAATATATAGGGTGAAGTGGCTTAAAAGCCACTTAAGTTTTCACCAGAAGGTCACTGCATGGTGGTGGCAATGTTAGGTGCTCTTCTACCCATATTGCTGCGTGAGAAAAGGTGAGCTGAGGAGAAATTTGGCTCTTTTTTTTAGCTCAGTATTTGGGTTGAACACACAGCATCTCACAACTGGGCATCCTGAGTGCTAAACCAATGCAAGTTGCTACCTGTCAGGAATTAAAAATGCATTTTCCATGGTTAGCTCAAAAGATTTTTCCATTCAT
>JAVJGI010000057.1:38004568-38020443 GCA_035590275.1 Ibycter americanus | reverse complement strand
AGTACTTACATAATACTATATTATTTAGTTGCCACAATGACAAAGAGAACTATTGCTGCTTTGACAGATTGACAGTGTGTTCAGAAAGTAATATATTCGTTATCAGCAAAACACGGTATGACAAACTGACTGTCAGAAATAACCTAGCTAATGATTTAAATTGAACATAGCCATGTGCAAACACAGGGTAATAACTGCATAATAATTTCTACCCTTTCAGTAAATGATGTGTGCCATGTGTTTGTGAGATGTGCAGTATTCAAATAACTGTTTTAGCAGTGACATGAAACAGGCCAATTCTGCTGGCAGAATGTATAGGCACACACAGAGAGGCACAAAACCTCATCACAAGAAAATCTCACCCAACTACCAGTCACAATAAACCCTAATTCTAAATATATCTCTATATTTTAGTTTAGTTTAATTAATATAACACGAATAAAAAAGAGTACTATTATAGACACTCATTTAAAATGGAAGAAGGTTGCACAAATGAGAGCATGAAAATCAACTTTAGGCTGAGCACTCTAAAGTGCACCAGGCATGCAGGTCCACGCAGGTCCTGTTGCAGTAAGTGTGGTATGCAGTACCTGACCCTGGGCCTTTGACTGACCACAGTTTTCAGCAATAAGCATGGCATTTTATTGACATCCTGTATGGCGATTTCTGCCAGAAATTGACACATACATTGCTACAAAAGTATCCTGCTTTCCCAATGTTTACTGAACTTCACAACCTTTTGAGTCTAAAGCTTGAAATTAGCTTAGAAATTGATAGTAAAGAATCATGTGAGTGCAAAATACAGTATTTTTGTAGTCTAATACTAGATTTTTCTCTGTTTTATGGAAAAGGATTTTAAATCTATTGGATTTTCTACTGTAGAGATCTTGTTTTAGGAAAAATACTTAAGCATAGCTGTTACCAGTGGAATTTTCAAAATAAAGACCAAATTAAAATAGTGATAAACATATATACATATATATATATGTGTATATATATGCATTTATAAAAATATATATGTACTTATATGGATGTATCTGTATAGAAATATAGATACATGCATACATGTGGATGTGTATATATATATGTATTTTTCAAAGCTGAGCTGTGCCATTTTATTGGAGGCAACAGTCTTGATCAGAGTGCACCTCCCATCAATAGCTTTGGGGTACCAGGCAACACGCTGTGAGCACTAAATAAAAGTGCAAATTTTCTTGTGTCTTTCCAAAATCTCATTAATAAATTACAGTTTTAGATAATAAAATCTCTGGTCAGTCCTGCTTCTCCTTTCCCCATGGGACCAGCATCACCTTACAGCTTCTGAACTGGGCCCCCATACTAGAAATTACCATAATCCGGGCCTAAGCTCCAACCTCTTCACCTACAACCTAGGTAATTAAATTATCTTAATGTTGTTGGCTAGATTAAACCATTAGATGCCATTAGTCTCTCAGTTTCACCCAAACCCAATTCTGTCAAGTGTTTGAACAGTGATACCTTAGTCATTTGGGGATTAAGACAAATGTCTCAGTTACATTTATGTTCTCAAAAGAAGTCACCCATATTGAATTGCTAATATTGTATCAGTAACTTAATACTTTTTATTGTTCTTAAAACCCTTTTAAGTATTCTGATCCAAAGCCAAAAATAAATATTGCAGCAATTTTCCATCTTAAGAGTTGTTTATATTTACATCACGCTGTTAAAGCAATGGATACGCTGTATTGTGTGCACTTTTCCCAAGACACATGAATCCTATTAAACAGGTTCAGCAATTATTTTTTTTTTTTTACAATGCATTCTATTTCCTTTCTCTTTCACGTTATGACAAATGATGGCATGTAATGAATCTTTTCCATCAAAACAATAAGGAACTGTTGAATGTACTTGAAATATGTGTGGGAAAGCCATCATGAGTAGCAGTATGTAAAGGCACAGATGAATGAACTAGCTAATTAGTATGTCATTCAAGACTTTGCAGACTTGGAGGCTTAGCTCCTCAAATAAAATGTCATGATTTTTTTAAATCATTATTAAAATTTTATTAATTTTAATAACTTAATAAATAAAAATTAATAAATAAAAATTAGTATTAATAATTATTAAAATAAGGTCATGATTTGGTTTAGGCTATTTGATCATTCCATGGAAGGATTCAAAAACTGGGAGTTTATGACTACTCATTGCTGGAGCGAAAACGCAGCAGGTGACTGGATCTTGGAAATCTGTGACACTCCATCTCAGCTGAGAAATTTCAAGACTCCAGGTATGACTGTAACCTTTATTGGGGCTTTCAGTTGCTAATACTGCCTTGATTGTTTTCTACCTTTTATTTGCAGCTGGAACATCTCACTGGTTTTAGTGTGAAGGCAGAGCTGTGAAGAGCATTATTCTAAATTTCAGTTTTCAATACACTCTTCATTTTTACATTGCTTTAAGATATGTGGTTCTCTTTTACTCTGAATTTACTTCTGTTTTCCATGGGGAATTTCACCTTCTCAGGGGTAAACTGCCCTCTTTCTTGCAGTCACGTGTGTTGCTTCACAGTAGAAAAAGAGGGTTTGGCCATTTGGAGCTACACCATACCAGACATGAACTCTTCAAGCAGAGACAGACCCCTGTACCATCTGACAGGTTGCCAACGGTCGGTGCTTCAAAGAAAGCCACTTTAAAGAAAGCCAAATTTTCCTAGATGCAGTTTTCAAGGACAAAGCTACCAAACTGCATGAAACTGCATGTACCACCTTTGAAAGAAGTTTAGTATCTCCATATGCAGGCATCTGTTTTCTTGGATGTCGAATATAGATTTATCATACAGGTCTTCAACATGTTAAAGGAGCCCGGAGTTATTCTTCTTTGTTGATATTGCATGTGACTTTCATGGCTGATACAGGGCTCATATTTTCTTGGCCTGTATCAGCTATATAGGGCCCAGAGATTTATTTACAGATTGTTTTTCTTTGCTTTGTATTTTTTGTCCTACCCATATGAAAAAGTGGCATTTATCAGTGCTTACACAACTGAAAAATCCCACCATACAAGACAAAGAAATTCACAGCTTGCTGCCGCTGGTAAGTTGCATCGTGGTCCCGTGTGTATGGGCAGAGCTGGCATTTGCCCACTTACAAACTGTGCTCCTAGTAAGAATTTTTGAGGCTGCGGACGTTCTTCTGCTTTCAATTCCCACTGCAAAGTTTCATTCACATATTTCATTATGAGCACTCTGAAAGAAATGGAGATTGAGAGAAGGGCTTTCAAAGAGACTCACAGAAGTACATGCTTACTTCTATTTGCCGGTTGTGAGAGATGAGTATGTACTTGCCTTTGGACTTACTGAAAATTTAAACCTTAAAAACCATTTTGAAATAGATACATTATACACAGACAAAAATACCACTGTTTATGCATGGATACTGCCTGTAGTCCTTCCTTTGGAGTCTCACATCAAAATAGGTAGAAACCCTTTAATAAAAATAATCAAAGATGAAATATCAGATAAAAAAAGAATCTAAATTAAAACATGTTAGAGAGGCGAATACTACTGATGTATTGGAAATCATTTATCACTAAATCTAGATTAATACTCACTCTGATTGGACAGCATGTCAGAATTCAATAATATTACATTGAAAGTGACAAATCTAGTTGCTGCTTTCTGATAGAGAACAGTTAATTATAAGAATTCTGGTATGAAATATATTTAGGACTACAACGACATTTGCAATAGAATTATTTTATAATTCAGTGAAATAAAAGATAGATTCCATCTCAGGCAGCTAAGTAAACTTGGAGTAAAAGTTTTCTAATTGATTTGCTAAAAATCAGTTCTGAATTTTGAGACATAGATGTTAACTTAAAGTACTTGAAGCTATAAAAATATATCTTTGTAAACTTAACAGCAGGGGATTTTTAAGTATGTTTGTTCATGAATTAATAGATTATTGGAAGTCATTAAAACTATTCAAATGAGCCTTGCTAAGTACTTTTATTGTTTCTACTACATGAAAAAGCACAAAGAAACATTGACTAAAATGCAACTGAAGTGCTTAAGAATTTGATAGAGGGGAGATATTAAACAACAACTGAGTAATTTAATGAGATTACTGAAAAGACAACAATCAATATTTTTCAACTCCATCTTGTACTTGTTGGTCCTGACACAGCAAAGAATATCTCTGGCTTGAAGGACAAGTTCAGGTAGCTCTTCACCTCTGACTGTACCAGAACCCCGTGGTTCTTCCAACAGCCAAGAAGGAGAGCCACAGTGCGATACATTTCAGCTATTACCATCTTCTCTCTCCCCTGGCACACTCCCTGTACTAAAGCCTAGAAAAGAGGTAGCATGGAGCCATTTTGCAAACTGCTCATCCAGGCTATTCTCCAGACATCCTTAACAGCCCTTCTATGTCACCAGGACAGTCTAGAAGTGACCAGCTACATTTCCAGCTTTACACTGTAAAGCTTGTTCCTGCACACTCCTCTTTTACATGCATAGTTGATAAGGTCTTACTGATTTATAGATTTCAATACTTAATATATACACGCTTCTCAGTGCTACAGTGGCTAGTATCACGTGACTGATTTCTTTTGCTCCTAGAGGACTAAAGCCTAAAAACCCAGCTCTGGAAGAAAAGGGGCAGTAAGGCCAGGGGATGTGGGGAAAGTAGACCTGCACAACCAAGGCTTCTGGAAGAAGCTGATACACTGAAGGAGTCCTGCTGTAAAGCTTACTCTTTAGTTCTTTTAACCACAATGTGAAACAGTGTTTGAGACTGGTTAGGTTTTTACACACATTTGGCTTTGAAAAGATGCAGTCTGATTGTGAATTTGCATCCTGGTTCATTGTATACTGTTTAGTAATATGTCCCTCAACTTTCTAGAGTGGTGCTTGCCCTGTGTTGGAAGCTGTTCAGTAATACTTCTGTTCAGAAAGATTTGAAAGTGTTTGCCAGGTATTAGGTGGATAAGCTCAGCTGGGCACGTTGGGGTTAGTCTCCGCACTGAACAGAATGTGAAGTAAACAAAAGGTGCTTAAACACAGTTCATGGTGCCTCTCCAGTTTATCACCATAGCCTGCAGTTTATCGCACTGATATCACCATCATGCCTGTTTCCTGTTGTGTGCATTTGTTTAGCTATTGAAAGGTCTTATAATTAAAAGCTGCAGTTTTCCTGTAATCAAATTGAGAACAAAGAGCCAACATGTCATCATATCGCTGCATTGGCAAGGTAATGCCACATCTGTTACCTGTAAAGGAATGCAGGGTCCAGTTCATAAAAGTAGTGCATGTGATTTCTGCATTTAATTCTATAGAGTTTATGGAGGTGGACATGTGCTTGCTGTGCAACAATGTGATACCCTTTCTCCTATACATACAATATGGGACCTTTGTTGCATACTAAATACAAGCAGGGTAAAGGATTAGTCCAGCCAAACTAAATGATGGAATTGGCCAAAAATGGGGAAAGAAAGATTTTGGCTTAGATGTGCACACTTTGTTTATCCATTATGAAAGTGTGTGTGTGTATGTATATATACTTAGTTATTGAAATATTTTCATTGTGTAAATTAAACCTGCCTTGAGGCAGACTTCATTTATTTGCTGGCAAGTCACATGAATTTTTCCCCTCTTTATTTAGTGAACCATTCTTAAAAGGAAACTAAACGCCTGAGAGACCCTGTGTTATCCCTCTCACTGCTCTTTGGCATTGGATATACATTGAAAACACCAATCCTTCCTGCAATAATGTTAGTACAAGCCCTTCCATGTGTGTACAGCCCAGACACAATACACTGTGTCTGAGGATCATCTTTACCTGTGGTTATTTTTAGTGGGTCTTTGCAAATAGTTTTTTTGAGTATTCAGTGTTTTTACCAGTGTTCTGGAAGTATAAAATCAGCCCTTGGAAAGTTTAATGATCTTTGGAGCATAATAATGACTAGGATGTAAAGATCTGAATAACTTAGCAAAACACACATTGATTGCATCCAGTACTTTATGGTTCCTGCGGTATTGAAGTGGGTTAAAACACAAGGACAGAAACTACAAGTGGAGAAGCTTTAGCTTTGAAAAAGGTGTAGAGATGACTGCATATCTGGTGAAAAATGAGCTCCCTACATGACTTCTTTCCTAAAAAGTGCTTTTAAGGACCCAGGTGAATCACTCTAAAGAACACTGAGATATAATTTGATCCCCATGTGTCCATAGAGGAAGAAAATATGTTATCTGGGTCCTTTTAATCTCATGAAGACTAAAAAGCTACAAAGCTGTGCGCTAGAGGTAGGAAAAGACAAATTGAAAATAAGGTGCGTGCAGTTTTACAGCCAAGGTAATTAGCCAGTAGTCTGGCAGCCAGTGTGGTAGACTCTTCATCAGTTAACTTTTTTAATCAGGATTGAATGTCTCTTTAGAAGAATTAATGCTTTGCTTTAACTGTGAAAAGTCATGTGATGCAGTGTCTTGCCCAAAGCTGCTTCTCAAAAAATGAGTATAGAGCAGAGAAAGTTTCATATGAAGTGTAGAAATTTCTGTCCCAGAAAGATTAAATTGGCTTGGCAAGAGACAGAGAGATAACAGAGATTCCCATCTTTAACCCCAATATAAACCATTTAAAAGAACTAGGTGATCATCTGTCAGGTAGCAGTTTTTCTTATTGTTGCTTACTACTTGAAGGATGAAGGTAGAAGCAGAGAGATAATGTATTGTCTTGCTCATGTCAATGAAGAATACCAGATGACACTGGGAAAGATACAGAAAATCACTTTCAAGGTCAAAGTAATTTGCTTGCATGGTTGAAAAAGTCCAAGTGAACAATATGAAAGTTCAAATTATTGAGTATTGTTAGAATGAAAGAAGAGGAAGATTGCCTGAATTTAATTTTACATGAGGTACACTAAATGATTTTCTTGAGAAGAGACATACCTGGATTACATTTCCCTTTAAATAATAGTTCTAAAGGAAGACTATTTTAACCACAGATCTGCCTCCAAAACAGGATCTTTCAAATTCAGAAAATAAATACTGTCTGCTCCTCTCCTCTGTTCCCTTACTCTTCTGATGAGAATTTGACATTTAGAACTAGCTACCACAACACAGATAAATATAATCAAGAGAATAGGGTAAGACCAAACTTATTTTCCATCTTTTCAAGCAGGGATGTGGTTTTTTATGCATCATTACTTAAAGTGTTATTTCAGGCCTGAGACCTATTGCCCTTTCACAAAAATTTATTCACCAGATAGTATAGACAGAAAGGTGAGGACTGGAAGTTCACACTTCATGTCCTGACAGCCTGAACTGGTGACTTGATATACATTTATCTCTTTATTCTTCCACACAAAAAAAATCCCCAAAAAGTCAGATAATGCTTCAGGCAGGCAAGCAATTTTTTCTTTCTTCACTCAAATACTAAGATAAAATATTAGTGATGTACACAGACAATGCAGTGATACATCTGCCAAATAACTAGGGCAAATAAATAAATCATGCTGGTTTGGGAGGGGACCCTGATATTCTACCATGGAGATTTTAAAAGAAGTTTTTTCATGTTCATCATGATGTGTCCTGTAAGCCAATGAAAAGTCCTTTCTAAGTAATAAACAAAATGTAACCACTTTCTGAAGTCAGAATTCTAAATACAGCTAGTTAGCTAAAAGATCTCAAATAATAATTAATGGATAATTAATGTTCTGAGGGAAAGTGAAATGTAGAGAAAAAAACTCCTTGTTGAGTATCCTATATATTTTCCAAATAACTGTATGGACAAATGTTTGGTTGTTTATTTTTTATATTGAGTTCAGCCCATGGCACAAACTTACTAGACCAACAAGAGGCTGCGGTGCAATGAAAATACTGTGTAAAAATCTGATTGAAGAAAGTACGCTTTCTCAGTTCATAGTGAAGCAACAATTGCACTATATATATTAAACTGAAGACACTTACTTGAAAAGCAAGTTCATACCTACTCACAAAGTCATGTTTACAGGTGGTAAGTTTTTATAAGACACAGAATATAGAAATGGGTTCTAAAACTAGATTTTCAATACTTAACTTCTAGGCAAATTGAAAGAGTGGTCCTTAGTACTGTACGGAACATCCATCCAGCCTTACTCACCAAGAAATGATTTTCCAAAAGTGGAAAGAGTACGCTCTAGTCCTGTTGAAGACCCTACAGAAGATTATGGAACAGATGACTATTCAGGTGCGTACATTCATTTACTCCGCACATTTACTGAACATGTAATAAGTTGAAGCAGTGACCAGAGACTCTGCATATCTAAAATGTTCAGTGAAGTGGATTCTTAACTTCTTGTTTCATAATTCAAAGTTAGATATTTTCATTTCATCCTTATGAGTTTGTAAGCACAGAGTTATATATTTTAAAGCTACACTTAACATACTATGAAGAATGCACTGCTTTTCATATAAGTATATAAAAGTATTTATACACACATAAGCACACATATTTATATATGAAGAACATTATCTTCTACATCTGTGTTGTTTCTCACTGATCCCTATAGAAATTTTCCAACCTTAACATTAGACCTTAGCAGAGTTAGATTTTTGGCACTACAAAATCAGTCAAGTTGGCAGTTTCCTACATGTAACCCTGCATTAGCAGCATTGTGTAGATGATTAGGGCTGATGAATCTCCAGTATAGCTCTGGCAAGCAAACAGCAGGATAAAGTTCAATGCAGTAATTTCTGTTATTACAGTCTCCTGCCACAGCATGTCAGACCCCCAATCCCTATTTTAGATTGAGAGCTGCTGAACTCCTTGTTTTGGTAGGTGATGAAACACTAATATCTCTACTGGAAAGGTCGCTAACTTCTTGACTTTTCTGTGAAGCAAACTCACTTTTTTTAGGAGAAATTTCCAGGTGAGTGGCAAACTCCACACATTTCACTCATGAGAAAGCAGCAATCCTAAAAGTTATAACTTCACCACCTGGCTTTGTTTACCTACATAAAGGCAGAAGTGGATGGTTCTCTCCTCCCATAGTGGGAAGGACCTATTAGAAAACTGTAATCATAGAATCATATAATATCTCGCGTTGGAAGGGACCCATAAGGATCATCAAGTCCAACATTAGTGTGAGTGAAAGGCAGCAAGTATTAATTGAAGCCCTTGCAGGACATAGCAGCACAGAGGGAAGCGCATCTGGGCCCTGCTGGCTGGTTCAGTTGGGTTGTGGTAGCCACTTGGACCAGTTGTTACCCAGCTGGTAACCAGAGTAGCCACTGATCATGTTGTTCATCATTTATGCTGACCTGCTTGTTATAAGCGATTTTGCCAATAATTCCTTTTTATGAATTACAGAAGCTTTTACACATTTCTGAGTAAGATTCAGAATGATTTGTTACTCATCAGGAAAGCATCTGTTTGCATTCAGAAATAGTTTCTCTTCAATAGATTCCATAGAGGATGCCACATTTACTAAAAATCATAAACCACAGTGAAAAACTACTGAGACCAATATTTGCAAGGTCTTCAGGTACTAAAAAATATTTTTGATGGAGCCAAATTACTGTTTGGAATTCACATCAAACAAGGAAGCAGAATAATTGCCTTCTGCATTTAAATACAGTGTTTCAAGGGGTGCTAACTACTAAACAAGAAGTTTTAATCCCTTCCCACCCCCCGTATTCTCATTTTATTATAGGTCCCTGCAATGCAGAATGCAGTAAAGTAGGGTGTGATGGGCCAGGACCAGATCATTGTACTGACTGTCTGCACTACTACTACAAATCTAAGAACAACACACGGTAAGACCAAGAGAAAAAATCTTTACTTCATAGATTTCTTGGTGTATATCTTAACTTCCTTTCCTTTTCTCTTTGCTGCAGTCATGGATAATTCATTTTCCACTGAATTTGACAAATTTTCTTAGGAGTTAAAAAAACCCCAAACCTAGCTAATCAATTTAAAGTACAGCCTTCAAATACCCTTCTCTGATTATTTCCCCATCTCTTTATTATTTTTTCTAAAGGAGATATATAGATAGATTAGATATAGATATAAATATAGACATAGATGATATAGATATAGATATGTATGTAACTGTGATAGCTACTACAGCTTCTGTGATTGAGTTTGAACACGATAGGAAGAAATGTAGATGGTCAAAAATGATACTGTATGGCTGCCTGACGAGGCATTTGCCAGTGACATAGCATTTGCTGTAGGGAAATAAAGGAAAGAAAAGAGGCAGCTTGATGCAATGCTTTGGAGGGTTACATCTTAGTAAACACATGATCATTAGAAAAGCAGCAATGCTGAGAAATACTTCTGCTTTGCAGTCATGATCCAGGAATGTGGTGGCAGGTTATTTCATTAACAACTCTGCCTTCTCTTCCCTGCTGTCTGCAGGATCTGTGTTTCGACCTGCCCACCTGGTCACTACAATGCAGACAAGAAACGCTGTAAAAAATGCTCACCCAATTGTGAAACCTGTGTTGGAGGCCATAGTGACCAGTGCATGACCTGTAAATCTGGCTACTACCTGAATGAAGTAACCAATAGCTGTATTACCAACTGCCCTGATGGGTTTTACCTGGATAAGAGTTAGTATTTCTTGTTGTTTCTTTATTGTGGGCTACAGAGTTTGATCTGGGGATGTTGCTGAAATGCTTATGAGCAGGAAAAGTGTATGCTGGTGCACCTATCTCTTATCCTATTCCTCTTATTAAATTGTTGCCAAGTGTGATCAAGAATCTCCTCAAAAATCTTCCTTTATTTTAAAAACAATGTTTGGTGGCAGAGTGTCTTTTCTGTCTGTGGCTGGGAGTAAGAGTAGCAGAATGAGGGCAGTTCAAGAGCAAGACAGCTGCAGGATAGAGCAGGTTACCCCTACTCCAGCAAGAGACAGACAGCACCCATATTCTGAACACGAGGCATTCCCCATTCCCCCAAATTCAAATGATATGGCACCAGATAGAAGAGAGATCTGAGGAACTGACCATGGCCACTGAACTGGAGCTCTAAGACAAATAGGCTCAGGTGTGAAACATGGTTGCAATTAATGTTTCTGACAGACCTAAGTACCTGCAGTGATGTGATGACCCAAGAGCAGAAATTCTCTGCCATGTGAGGCACCTGCCTTCAGTTTCCTCCTGTGATTGCCAAGTAGACCGCCCATGTTTAATTTCCAGCTTTGGCTAGCAAAAGAATTCAAACATACTTAAAACTGCAGTGACTTCAGTCATCTTTAGACACATCCTTAGAAAAGAAATATGTGCTCAGGAGCTTTGTTCATCGAGGTACCTGACCTTTGGCTTTCTGCATCTTGAAACCCTGTGTTCATTTTTGAGAATTAGTAAAAACAGGTGCTACTTTAATTCTTCCATTTTTCGCTGTGTGAGAACTACAGTAAAGGGAATTTCTTTCTACTCAGTTAATGTGGATAGATTAAAATTTAGGATTGAATGAGAGCATCAGTTTTTCTTTTCAGAAAGGTACACGATAATGCATCTCAAAAGACAGCAGGTCTGAAGAGAGAGAGACATCTCTTAAAGTAGGGAGCTCTTGAGATGAAAAGGCAGGTGTTAGGTAATTTATGTATTGACTTTGTTAAGATTAGACCTGTCCATGTGGGTGTGTCTTTAAGCACCAAATCGGGATGTCAGGACAGGCTGCTTGCATAGAAAGTGTAAGAGGTAAATTGCAGGACAGTCTCTGGAACACATGGCAACCATTACTGCATATCACTGCTATATGAAAAGATTATTTAAGTCCATATTATAAACAGTTAATGTAGATTTAAAATGTTTATGAAGATTTTTAATAACCTCAAAGCATACTTTTCTCACGGTACAACTATAACTTTAGATGTTTAGAAACAGATCAAACTACTTGATGTTTGATGGAAAAAGCTAATGATCGGCAGAATTTAGCTGTTTCGGTCTAGCTTGCTGCTTCCCTTCCTGATGTCAAGCTAGAAAGCGAAGTCCTGTAATAATGTATCCATACAGTTTTGTTAAACTTAACTGACCAAGATTTTCTGGGCTGTTTTCTTCTTTTCCTTTGTAGATAAGATTATTTGCCGAAAATGTAGTGAAAACTGTAAGACATGTGTTGAATTCCAAATCTGCACGGAATGCAAACATGGCCTAAGGTAAGGAAATTATGGATGTTGCTTAACACAATACCTGAAGAGGCTTACATGACTGTGGATACACAATGAAGAACATCAGACAGCTATTTAACCTTGAGTGGCCCTCATTTCACATGTTCCATTCCTGCTTAGTTTGTAGTATAGTATTTTCTTGTGCTACTATATGCCAGTTTGGCTAACTGGATTTTGAGGTGGCCTTTCATTTCAGGTAAAATAAAAGCTACAGTCATATGGAAAGCTGGCTTCTTGACATTTTTTGACCTATAGTGTGGCAGTCAAGGATTATTTTAGAGGTAGAGCTGATGAATCATATTAATCTTTCTGATTCATTCCTGTGATAGTTAGAAACTGTTTTCTTATCTTTATTGTATTTCTTCATATATCTGTTCATTCATTTATCTCAAGCACCTCAGGCTCAATTCTATTACAATATAGTGTGCACATATTTTAAACAGCAGTGGATATTTTTTCTTCATAGAGGGACTTAATCATTCTTGAAACTGATAAGTAAAATGTAAAAAGCAGCAGTACACATTTCAAGCTCCTTTATGAATAAATGACCTTTTGATCCAAGCAGCAGAGGTCAAAAATCTTATAAAATTCATGACGGAATGTATGCTGGCTTTATGCCACAAAAAATATCAAGTCAGTATTCAGTGTCTGTAGGGGTTCTTCTTGCAGAATACAAGTGTTCTGTGAATGTTTTAACACTGAGGTTTTACCTTCTATCAAAGTGGATTTTCATCTCTTAGTAACAGCTGAATGTTGTTTGCTTCTAGGACATCAATAGCTGGATTCCTTTACATTTTGCAAAGGAATTCTTATTTCTGCATATTTATGTTGCATCTAGATTTCCCGAGTGTCTGCACAATTTTTGCTGCGAATATTGCTATTTTTTTAAAAGCAACCCTTTGAAAAGGAAGTGTGATCTCATTGGAAGGAAAGCATGGGGTTGGATAAGAACATTGGTCTATTTACACTCTCTGTGAAATACAAGTATCTGCTTCCCTTTTAAAAAATTTATTAAATTTGCAGTCCATGTTGAGATTTTGGAGAATTTTAACAGCCTTAACATGACCTTCTGTGTATCTGCAAAATCAATTTAGTAAATTGGCAGTTTAGAAGTTCCTACAATGGGCGAATATGTCAGGTGACCAAAGATTACATGGATTTGGGACCTTGTAGGACACAGTTGCTATAGAGAAGTTATGCTGACATTTTCTTTATTTCTCAGGAACTGAATTGCCCTGTCCATTAACACAAATAGCAGCTTGTAGCACTACTGAAGAAAGTAGATAAGTCCATTCAGTGTGAGAAGAGAAGAAGAAATTTAAATATAAAAAATAAAAAGAACCCAAACTTCATGTTTTCTTGAGCAATACTGAGATTGATTTTTGGTAATGGTTTGAAAAAAACACAGTCTGTGTGGGTGTGCCAAACAAATGGAGCATTGCAGGACATGCATTTCATATTCCCTAATTGTTCTAAACTTGCTGTATTTTCTTGGCAGTTATTGATGGGCTGGGCTCTGGGTGGGACTTGGGAGACCTGCATTCCAGTTCTGATCCTGTTACTGGCCCATTAAATAAACTTGGGCAAATTATTAGTTTTTCCATCTGTAAAAACATGATAATGCTACCTGCCTTGTAAAGCAATTTGAGGTATGTGACTGATGAAAAATAATAAGAAAGCAGGGGTTGTTAGGTTTGTTGAATTGTTAATTTAAATTTTTTCTAAACTGGGACCACATAGACTCTTGAAGATTTCCAGTGGTGCTGAGCACACACAACTTTTGCTGGATCCGGTCTGTAAAACAGGATTAGCACTCGCTCAGGATGGTAATCCCCAGAGCTGAAAAGCATTTGTAGAGAAAGTGCTAAATTGGATGAAAGCTGAGGTTCCACAGAACACAGAAGATGGTAAACATGACAGAGAAGTCCTAGCTTAAAAAAAAACAAAAAAAAAACCCAAAAAAACCCACCCAAACAAAAAGAACCAACAACGAAGCAACCAAACCAAACCAAAAAAAATGATGTAGGCACCTGATAACATGAAAGCATAAACAGATACTTAGAGGGAAGCATAGAAATGTGAGGCTTTATGCCATTTCTTTTTTCTCTGTTACTCTTTTGTGCTTTCACTCAAAAGCGCCTGCAGGCAGAATCCCTCTGGCCTTAATCTTGACAAATCTCCCAAGCCACTCAGAACTGGTATTCAGTTAGGAGGTTTCAAGAAAAACTTCTATTGCAGAGAGAGGTGGTGATTTCCTTCACTGTGAAACTATTCTTAACCTGTGCTGTAGCATAGTATCAGGAGATGTTGCTGATCTTTAAACAGAAGCACGAGATCTTGTTAACAAGTCCATTAGCATTTTTTTTACTACAGTAATGCTGACACTGTGCCAAACTCCTCATGGGTAATTGCATTTTACATGCCAGAATTTTTAGTACTCTTTGGCATTGTTCATTTTTTTTCTGTCCCCTACTCCTTGGTAGTATTTACAATGAGTTTGTTAATAGCTTCTGTATTTCACCATGGGCAAAACTGCACTTCATTCCCACTTGAAGTGATTGCTGTCTGTAAATTTATAAAATATGACCAATGAAGGAAGCTGGTGAATCCTAATATATGGGCTGTTCTTTCATTAAAAGAGACAAAACTGGTTTGTGCATGACCTTGTTGTCCTCTGTTGCTGTTACCTGCCCAGACACTGTGCTTTTTTTCTTTTTACATAGTTTGCATGGCACTAAATGTGCTATCCGCTGTGAAGAAGGGAAGTATCATAATGGTAGAGAATGTGAACCGTGTCACCGTTCCTGTGCGACATGTGCAGGTACTGCACTGACATTTAATTGCACCATTTCCTTTCCTCTATGTTTTTTGTGCTGATTTTAGTCTACTGTATCACAGTTACAGATTAACACGAATGTTTACGTGTAAAAACTGAACTCTTTTGATAGTTCTTTAATATATTTTAAATACAGCAGACTTTTCTCAGCTGACATGCAAATCTAAGTTTTCTAACTGAAAGGGGGCAAAGAGTCTTTTTTTTTTTCCCTTTTCTTTTAGTAGAGCTCATTCTGATTTCCAGTAATGCCCTCCATTTTCTTTCTGGGATGGAATAATGACTGATAGATTTTGTGTGAGCTTTGAACTACCAACAGTCATTTTTTTCAGAAAAATATATACTGAAATTACGTAATGTTGTTTACTCCAACCATGTACCTTGATTGCTTGATGTTACTGTTTGAAAGAAAGTAAGGCAGGTAAAACACAGTCTCTAAAATGATGAGATTTTGCTGCAGTTAGAGGTGGTGTCTGTTAGACAACAAGAGCAACTAGCCAGTAATACAGTATATTTTCTCTCTGGTTTAAGGTGCTGGAGTAGATGCCTGTATAAACTGCACACAAGGTTATTTTATGGAAGATGGAAGATGTGTGCAGTCCTGCAGTAGCGGTTATTACCTTGATCACTCTACTGAAAGTGGATACAAAAGCTGCAAAAGGTATGATCAGCAGCTAATATATGTGTCTGATATTTGGCAGTATATTAGCTATTATTGTGTTGGAAAAGATCATACTTATGAGAACATAAAAGACTGGTGACTTCAAAACAAGGCAAAAATATATTGCATGCTAAGCAAATGAAGGAAAAGCCGGGGGGGAGGGTGGGGGGGGTGAGGGGGGGAGGGGGGATGTATTTTAATCTTGGTTCTATTCATGCAAGTCTTCTATAAGTGTTTTTTGGTTGTACCTGT
>JAVJGI010000057.1:37963183-37986572 GCA_035590275.1 Ibycter americanus | reverse complement strand
AATCATGGTAAACTTTAAATGGTTTCATAGACTATCTGACGAAACTGATCTTAAACTTTGCAGATATCTTTTTCCTCTCCTTTCAGAATAAATCTGACAATGACCACAGCAACTCAAATTTATGAAGACATATTGCAGGCATTGTCTAATGCCATTGGCTGGCTCCAAGGAGGCATGCACTACCTTAACGTTATGGCAAGCCTACAGTTCCCTAGGTGTACAGACAAGACGACAGTCTCAAAAGCTGTATTAAGATGCTGAATGGTGATCAGCTTCTCTATAAATTCATCCCAAGTCCTCAGATGTCAAGCTAGTCAAAGCAGTTAAGTGCAGAAGATTACAGTCTCTCCTCTCTTATTTTCCTAGTATCGAAAACACTGTCAAATTCTAGCCAACTTGGTCTGTATTCTTTTAATAGTCATATATGTATTGATGCTTTTCTACTTTTCTCCCAAACAAATTAAAACCAGTAGACGTTCTGTACCAGTGAAAAATGGACCAGAAATTTTCATCACATAAAAGGACTCTGTACCAAATATTTCATTACCTGGTAAAAGGAGAACAATTAACAACAAAACTCCTAAATGTTTGCAGATGTGCAAGTCTAAAAATACAGCTCCTAAAAGCCAAGATTCAGATAGGTGTTTGACTTCACGTACAAAGTCATTTTGCTGAAGCCGTAGCACTGTTCACAGGAAGCCTTTAAAGTGAAACTAATATGAAATTTGAACAGGCATATCATTCCTTCACACAGAAAGACCAAGTCTTTCTTTCCTTCTAACAAGCATAAGTAACCACTGCAGGGATTGTGGTAGAAGGACAACTAGGTACAGGACCAAAAGGTTCTTTTTCTCAGAAAAATCTCAGAAAAAACTAATCTCTGAAGTCTAAGATCCAAGTTCAAAGCATGGTTGACTTTTCACTTAGTAAATACTATGAGTAAGATCAGGAAAATGAAGGAGTAAAGTGCAAGAAGTCTTGTAAATAGAGCGAAGGAAGAATATCTTGGGTTTCTTGTTAGTTTCCTTTAAAGAACAGGTAGTGGCTAAATTTGTAATTATGCCTGTCTCTACCTCAAAAGAGTCTTTGACGATGGTCGCTGTGTTATGGAATGCCCCAGAGGAAAGTTTGAATTCAAAGGACAATGTCATTTGTGCCATCATACCTGCCTGGACTGCAGTGGAACTGAACCTAACAAATGCACCGTTTGTGGAACAGGTAAGAAAGATTTCCTCTTGCAGATTTTTCCCCTTTCTTGGCCTCCAAGTTCCCTTTTCCCTCTGCTCTCAGGACCAGTTGTTAGAACCAATAAAATAAGTAGTGCTTTTGCTACTGATCTGCATCATAATCTTGTTTCAACCCTGAAGGGGGTTTGAACTCAATTTATTTTTTAAAAAGTTCAAGAAAACACAACTCTGCGTTATCCTTGTGTTTTTATGCATTTCCCTTGACATATTTTGAATAGGAGCTATGTTAACAGAAACAGAGAGTAGCACATGAAAGTAAAAGGACAGAAAACATACAGAGTCTGCCTCTGGAAAAGAAAACTCTATACATGTCTTCCCCAGCCACTACACAGTATGTGCTACACTGAAATGGAGCAAGCTTGCACAAGCAGGCAGGGAGCCAGGGTGCTGCCTGGGGAAGGCTAGGAAAAAAGCATGGTGGGTTCCACAGCAGACTGCTGTGTCCCTACAGCTGGACAAACAGGGCTTGCAAAGAGAAGCTTACCACTAACACACATAAGAAACCTGTATTTTTGACACATTTTTATAGACCTTAGGTTGAGACAGAGAGAAATATAGCTAAATTTGTGGTTGTTCCAAAAAACAACTCTTATCCTTTCGAAGCTCCATTTTAAAAATTATTCCCTCTCACCTTCATAACGCCTGATGGGCAAAGAACTTAAAGCTATTATACACAAGTACGTGTAACTAGCCTGAACTGCCCCTGGAAATTAGTATTTAAGGTTCCACTTTCAATTCATTTAATAAAGAGGAATTTTTGGTGAGCTTTCTCTGAAGTCTCATAATGGATTCACATTCTTTTTCCTTTTAGCTGCTTCTTCCACTTCATTCCTAGCCATTAATGACCCAGGTTTTAGTAATAAGTGTTGAGATTACAAGAAAACACTAGTATGGCTGGCATTAATCTGTCGTACCGGTGATGAGATTGACTTTCTCACTTTTGGAAATGTGGCTGAGCAGATGATTTTCAAATGGTACTTCAGGTCCCGTGTGAGGGAGAAGTTTGTATAATTGTTCCCTAAGTCTCTCCCTATGATGGACAGCAATATAAATTTCTGTATTTCTGTGTGTCAAGAAATGAAGACACTGATGAAAGTCACACCCTGAGAAGGCTGGAAACCATCATTCTAAAGATTTGTACATGAAAAGTGAAAGAAACAAAGTCTGAATACTTCTGCTATGGTGCAGCAGTTATTCCCTATTATAGCTGCTTTCTCTGCAGTTTCATAAATAAATTATGGTAAGCAAATTCTTGCTCTATAGTTAAAGTAATCAAATACACTTAGCACAATAATGTATATAATTTATACTGTAAGGTAACCCATTAGAAAACTCCCCATGTTGTAGCACATGGAGTTGTAAGCATTTTCACAGGTTTCATTCAGAAGGACTTGAAAGAGGGGACTTCCCTGTTCACCATGCACTAGAGAATGCTATTGCTCTGATAGCAAACAGATGCATGCTTGCTATTCAGATTCAAATCTATATGATTCCAGAGTCTTGCTGTGACCAGGATGAGGATTACAGTTTAATCTACTATTGACAAGACTGATCCTTTCCAAACGTGAAGTGGGCAGCTTTGCTTTCCTAATGGCAATTCTACATCTGCATGTACCATACTGTACAAATACTTGTATGTTTACTGCAAGGGAATTCAGTAATGGAAATATCTTGATCCTTATTTTCTTAGGTTGATGGATGTAAACATTAATTATTCATTAGCATACCACCTTTATATGGCATAGATCTCCAGGAATGCAGAAGGTTTGAGGTCCTGAAACTTTTGCACATTTTAGCTCATCTGGTGTAAAACCATACAAATCTAGAAGTCAGTGAACAATACTAATTCTCGTCAGCTGCAGCAGCAGTGCTTCATAAAGCTGCTTCTTATGTCCAAATGTCCTCTGTTGCTCCCATCTTTTTCCTATTTTTTTGACACGCAGATAGAAGAGGGATCGAACGATTCCTTTATCATGGGGAGTGCAGAGCAAGCTGTCCTCCAGGTCACTACCATTCAGAGCATACCTGCATGGCTTGCTTTGGCCACTGTGAGGTGTGCCTGAACTCGAGCCACTGCAAAAGATGTTTCAGAGGCTACTACCTTACTCAAAATGGATGCCAGAAGCATAGCTGTAGAGAAGGTAAGCATCCTTCAGTAGGAGTTAATAAATATTCTATTTAATTTGTTACAGAAATCTGGTTAAGTGTCTTGGTTCCAATTTTGAAATATAGCATTACACTCTGATTCTCTTCCAATATCCTGCTAATGTAAAATAGAAGTATATTCCTCAAATTGAATGGGGTTACACAAGAACAAATGAGAAAAGAAATTGCTGTGAATCTTTCTCCTTTTTGGATTTGGATAAAGTTTATTTCCAGAAACCTTGCTGAGTGCTTCCAAATGTTGGCCTTTCGTTATCTAGAATTAACCCAAAACTGGTGATTTGCAAAACACAGGTGAAGTGGAAGATCCTGACTCTGAAGATTGCATACCATGTTCAGATGGATGCCAGAACTGCAAATTAGGTAAATAGTCCCTTTATGAACCTTTATCCTTATTCTTAAAGTAGGAAAAAATTATTTGCTGAGCAATTAGTCACTGCTGCATTCTCTCTCCAAGTAAACTGTATTTTTCCCAGTGTATTTATTTTTGCACACCATTTCTAAATTCTATCTCCAGCATAAATAGGAATAATTTCTGAATTAACTTAGCTATTATTCTTTGCAGAACTGGGTTTTTTTCTGCCTGAATGCCACACTTAGGCTGTGAGACTTACTGACTTACTGAAGTCATTATCAGACACAGACTTTATCATAGATGTTCAAATTTTCTAGACCCGAAAACAGATCATTAGTCTGTGCTTTTTCTTTAGGAAATAGACATAAGGACAGACCTTAAATTTCAATCAAGAGCAACTCATTGCAATAAGAAATGCTACTGCCCTAAAAAAACATTAAAATATTAATTCATTTTCCATGCTGGATTAAAAAGATAAGTTCCATCTCAACATAATACGGTCTTGGCAGAGAGTTTGTTGTCTTCAGATAAATGCCATTTAACTTACTGAACTTAATTGAATCTGTATCTCAATAGTCCACCTTCATAGAGGATTAAAAATATTCAAAAGACATCACAATTCATTGTTTCCACTGTGTTTACATTAAGAAATTTTTATTTCCTGTGGCTATACGGACAGGAGTACAGCTGATCGGTAACTCAAGACCCAAAGGCAACAGGGTTACCCATCAAAAAGGCAGTCTTCACGTATGACGTCTTAGACTATTTTTCTTAAGAAAGCACAGAGTTTAGATAAAGTAGTGCCCAATAAGTACTGATATGCCAAGACACTTCAGGTAGACCATCTACATTGCAGAAAATAAGACTTCGCTAAAATTTCCTTGAAGGTTTATACAGAAGAAAAAAATAGACCTAAGCTTTACTTATTTTGGTGCAAATCTAGAGCAAGTCACTGATCTGCATATAGTTATCTGGAGTTACTACTTGTTAAAAGAAAGGAACAAATTTGTCTTGTTATATTTCCAAAGACCATTTTTGAAAGTGATAAACCTAGAGACTACCAGGACTATCCATCCCCTCCTTGCATTCAGGCAGATTTCCACAGGCAGAGGAGTCCATACTGGGGTTTCTTGTTTCTCCCACTTGCTCCCTAATGTCTTTTGGGGCCTGGTGTAACAAGAACCACTGTCAGTACCAGGAGACTGAATGTTGCTGTTACAGAGGAGAGTGAATAGCAGGAAAGAAAACAGTGAAAGCACCCCAAAACAAATCAAAAAACCCACCAAAACCAGAAATCAATTCCCATCACTAGTCACTAGCGTTTCGATGTTCATTCTGCTTTTGTGTCAACATTTTCCTCTGGGAAAAAGGACTATCATGAACCTTCATGCATACCAAACTGATGTAAGGCTTTTCATCACATGCTACCTTCTTCTTTCTGCCAGTCATTGAATCTAACATGTCATACCATAAAACTCCCTGCGACTCCGGTGACCAGCCATTCTGCATGAATGCAGTCAAGCTTAATGCTTCTTCCTCAGTGACTACACTGAATTTTGCTGAATGAAGAGCTGGAGGGAACAAGTTTTAACATGATTACAACTACACCGTGGTCTTTTTTGGTATAGCATGGTATCCAGATTCATGACAGCTGTCTGCTTTGTTGTGGGGAGAAAGAAGAAGAAAAGAAATTAAGGGAGAGAATCGCTTTCAATACCAATCTTTACTGATGTCACTTTCCTGTGGTAATATTTTCAGTGCTCTTCACAACACTTGTGACTTTAAAATCTTTCTCTCTCTTCTGCAACGGTTTAGTGCCAATCCTTGCTTTGAATTAGGGTGAAATGCACTAGGAATAGCAACTTCTCTTAAAAATAGTTATTGCAAGTAACTCAGAGGATGATTTTCTTTGTATATGAGCTTAGTAAGCCTGCATAAGGAGACTGCAAGACTGTTCATGGGCAGCTGGAGTACAGAAAAAGGGTACTCATTTATGTTTGTCTTCAGAAGATCACTCCTCACCTAAACATTAATCATCTGTAATATCCACTACATATTTACTCTCAGGTTCTTGCACTCAAAGTTCTGACTTAAAATAGGTTTTTCAAAAGCTCCAAAGATCAACAGAATGGATTCAGGTAAAACAAAGACTGAATTAACTTTCATTGCTGAGTAAAGTTGGAAGTATTAAGATGCCAGAGTTTGGTAAGGGGCATATTATTAAGGAAACTCTTTGGTGATTACAGAGCATATTTGAGAGTCAAAGAGACTGGTTTAATGGTAGCTCTATTTGGAACAGAAGTACAGCAGTGGGCTAAAAGTAAAATCCCAAGCAGCTTTTGCAAATTACCATGTGTTCCTGAAATAAAGCATGACCTGTAAACTTCAAACTGTTAAAATGAATCAGGTAGAGATGCTTTAGCTTGTGTTTCTGCTCTTAAAATTCAATGAGGTTTGGGGCATATGAAAAACTTAATTCATAGATAAGATGTGCACAGTAAGAGGTTTCTCCTGTCTTATCAGAAAATTGACATATTTAAAGAGTTCTGAAAAAAAACCAATCAACCAACCACCTGAACTGCCTGTCTTTTAGAAGAAATGGATTATTTTGAAAGCTGTAAAGAAATAACACTTCCCTAAAAATAACTTCAAAAAGTAACATTTCAAGGTGAGAACATATGGAATCTTATACATTTAGTTTCACTTCTTTCAGGACTTTCAACAGACTCTTTTTAAAATTAAGCAAATGCTGCATGATTTTGCAGTCTCTCTTTGTCTTACCTTCCTTTCAACACCACTGAGGAATTTAATCTGAGTAAGAACTGTAGAGCAGGAGTAGGAGAAGCATTCCAATGTTATGAACATTTCTACTAGAAGTGCAACAGAAAGCTCCAGGGAATGCTCTACAAAAAAAAAAAAAAAAAACCCAAACAAAAAAAAAAGCAGAAGCAAAGTGTAGTAATCATAGCAATTGGAATCAAAATTATTTAGTACACATACTGAAAAGTAGTTATTCATACACAAATGCAAATACATTTTGTGCATACTTATGGACCTGCAAAAGACTCAGTACCATTATCTCACAAAAAATCATCAGGCACCTGCTCTTTCTGAAGTGGTTTGTGATCCTTTGATATAAGTTCTAAGAGATAAAAATAAACTTCTTTGATTTATACTGAGTGCAGGGTCACTTATAGAAGCTGTATGAATTTAAAAAAGAATATCAGACCACAGTGATGTTACATTGTAAACTGGGGGCAACAAAGTGTAAGTGGTTCTCTTACTCTCTTCAAATTACAAAGGTTAATTGATATTTTTTTTCTCTTTTTTAGACACAGATCTAGTTTTAGAAGGGATATATATGATAATCAAGATAACTGAACCACTGGTTTTCCTACTAGCCTGAAGGACAAGCAATTTTTGGCCAAAAATTTTTTTCACAGGTCACCAAAGAATAGATTAAACTGCTGCCTTCAGTCTTGGGCAACCTTGTCCTGCTTTGTGCAGGCAAGAAAATGAGTAAGATTTAGTCTTTTTTGACACGATGCCAGATGCCAGCAGACTACAGCAAGTAGTGGGGGCAGTCTCAGTCTGTGTGCATAATCTCTCTTCTTGAGGAGTAGTGGCACTACAGACAGATTAAGACACAGGTATCATTCTTTTATATTGGTTTGATACTTTACATCCCACATCAGACATTGCAGAGGAGAATGTAAAACCCACCCAGTAAGTAACAATGCAGGTTACTGTTCACGCAGCAAAAGGATACTGAGGTGGAAGATTGACAGTGTTTGTAATATTTTCTGGGATCCTCAGGGAATGAAGTAAAATCTGTTTTCCTCCAAGTTTGGACCCAGTTTTGTTCTGGGGCTCCAGTGTTGCAATATGTCCTTACTGCACCTACATTAAGGGTCTAAGAGCAAAGATAGGAACTGTCAAAAAGACTTAATCAAGGACAGATAAGTCTTTGTAGTTTAAATACAGATGATGCTTTCTTTTAGATTCAAGTGATACTTTTCTTCCTGATTCACTTCATTAATTCAGAGGCTGCCCTTATTTTAAGGAGACAGAGAATCTTTAATGCTCACAGACACCATTCTGTCTGAAGACACTGCCAAGTCCTGAGATATGTAATAGGAAAATTGCCTTAGACAGCACTAATCCCAAAACGATCTATGGCTTTGTGTACACAGTGTCAAAACAATGGCTATGCACAGCAGGGTTTACCTCCCTACCTTCTTCTGCCCACATGCTCCTGAATGCATCTGACTCCGCTTGCTGTCATACCAGCCCAATTGGCATGCTCAAGCACACAGCATCCCACGAGATCTGAAAGGCAGACTCTGGCACAGGCAATGAAAGCTGAAGTGAGAGCCAAAGTCAAGTCTTACAGGTGACTTCAATATGTATAATACTAAATCCTTACAAGCTTCAAATACATTCCTACTGCTGTGCTAGCAAACACAAACACAAAATTAGACAGACAATGTGTCTAAGAACGCATACTGAATAAATTTCAAGTCCACATTTCCAAGATTATCTTTATGACTACCTCAGCTCTAATAACCCAGTTTTGGACACTCTGGGCCTACTTTGTAGAGCAGCAAGGAGCTATTGCTCCCTCTGATGCAGATAGATCCATGGGAACCACAGGTCCTCATCACCTCTGACCGTCAGGCCATGACTAAATTTTAATGACTTCTGGTGGGCACCAGAAAACACCACGAAGTCTACAAAATTAAATCCAGTTTCCTCAACAAAGGCAGCTTTTGAAAGAGAAAGTTCTACTGAAGCAACGACATTAAGGAGGAGGATTTTCTTTGTGTCATTGTGACATCTACCTTTCACCTCTCCATGTAAGTTCACTTACAAATTGCGATCACTTCAGAATACCACTCATATTTTCTCCAGACTCTTAAAACTGTATTGAGTTTCAGAAGCTTTCTGCAGAGTCAAACTTACCTTTCTAGAAAGCAGCCAGCTATAAGGAGAAAAAAATAAAGTAAAACTGCAGAATTTGAGCCACTAAAAGTAATTATTCTAAGAGAATTTCAGAGTCAATACCATGCAAGAGGATAACAATCCTGGCTCTTACTTGATATGTCCAAAATACAACACATGGACCAAAATGATTTCTTAAACACTTCCAGCACTCGCTCTCTTTATGAAACAATTTGCATTTTCCCTTTTGCACCTGCACAATGAATAGACACAAAATATGAGTACTTACAAAGGTGATAAGTGACAAAGTTCTCAAATACGCAATACTACTGACTTGCATATGTACACTTCACAAGCAGAAACTGCCACACCATTAACTAATAATACTAAATATGAGCACCTAGTTCATTGAGGAGCTAAATATTTGCAACACACAGAGCTCAAGTGGATCATTGATAAATTCATAAGAATCAACAGAAGGACAGGTCTTCACCTCAGAAAGGTTTGTGAAAGTCAGGCACTCCCCCAATTTGTTTGCCTTCCCGTCAGTGTCCTCCCATGGAGCCACACATTCCTGATTCAATTCTTACTCACTTACTTGCTGATTCACTTCCACTCACCTCATCTAGCTTACAAAAGTACAACATGTTATGATATGAATATTTCTCATGACTTCCCAGAGATTACCTCATCTGCATGTAGCAAAACACCATGTGTATCACCTTTCAACCCACCCAGGTTTCTGCAGAGAGCAGCACAATGTGGCTTTTCCAGCCTTTGCACAAGGACTGTTTACAAAGGCTAACACTGAGAATAAAGTGCTCTTCAGTGAGTGTGCAGAGTAAAGAATGTTCAGAATAGCCATTGTACTTTTCTCTTTCAAAGATACCTCACGAAAGAGACAAACATGGAGAAACTCCAAGGAGCAGTGCCTCTGAGAATAAAAGCCTACAAAACAGGCTACAAAATGGCTCTTTGTTTTAGCAGGGTAAAGCCTGAGCAACTCTCAAAGGTGACCCAGAACCTAATGATTTCGTTTGGTCTGGCTTACAAGGTCTATGTGCAAACGTACCACTATAAAGGCAGAAAGTGAGACAATAATATGCAAATTCCCCACCAGATCCATTATAAAGAGTGAGATGGGGGGACCGGGGTGGGGGTGGGGTGGGGAATACAGTGTATAAAGCAGTGGGAGTGGAACAAAAAGTATTTGGAGCAGATTTAAGGAACCTGTGAGATAGCTAAAAGGGCAACACTGTGATCAGACTCAAGCTCACAGGTACAGATTGCGATTGTGGCAGTTCCACTCATTATTAATGAGTGAAAAGCGATCTGGTTCCCATAGCAACCTAAGAAACACAAAGGAAAACTTCATTTCTTCAGACCTTCTCTGATGATGAATAGACCTTGGCTTTCAAAATACCATAGAAAATTATGATAAGGAATCTTTTCTATCTTTGAGTAAATCTTCCTCAAGAGGTTAATGTTGCAGAATGAGGTTTAGATTTGCAGATAATAGGACTTGTTTCCACAGGCTTCTGGAGTGAGAATATGCAATCTGTGCAAAAAGAATGCCCAGCAAGATTTGGAACTGTTCTCTGATTTTCAGTACTGACATTTCAGTGTAGGCAGAACATTACATTAGAGGATGTTGTCTTTCCCAGAGTATAGGTAAAAGAGAATTTCCTTGCATGCACAAGATACAAGATGTAAGTACTAAAGAAAACATTCTGTCTTCAAAATTTTTCTTTCTCTGAGAAAAAAAATTACTTCCTGAGTAAAATCCAGGCTTGGGGCAAGTCACTGGAAAAACTTAAGATATAAGATTGAACCATGAGTTCTGCAAACACAGAATACTCCAGATTTCAGTTTAGAGTAGAAATAAAAGCACAGAAGAAAATCACTGGATCAGACCAGAAGTTCATCTAGCTGAGTAGCCACTGACCAAACAATGAATGTACTCCTAGAATTACAAAGACAAGCAAAGCATGTACTGCTACTCCTTCAACAATTTGTAGTTCAGGAGACTCATGAATCAAAACAGCAAAGAAATGTTAGCTGCTGAATCATTCTGCTGGAATTACTGAAGAACAAATATATTTAAATAAATATAATCTAAATCATCTGCACACCAGACCCTCTTTTCAGGGAAGTTTGCTGCTTCCTTAGGGCCCAGATCAGGGATGTCACCAGAAAACTAATGAGGTTAGTGCAAGCCTTCCAATTACTGCCTGCTTCTGTTCTTTTACGTGGGTACCAGTGATGTTTCAACAAGAAGACCAAGGTCAATCAAAAGAGATTTCAGGACCCTGGGAAGAATGCTGAAGGATTCAGAGGCACAGGTAGTGTTTTCCTCAATCCTCCCAGTAATGGGGAGAGACACTGGAAGAAGCAGGTGAGCCCAGGACATCAACACCTCGCTCCAAGTTTGGTGCCTCCACCAGACCTTTGTTTATTTATAATCACCAACAAATGCTGGATTCTGCATGTGGGATGGAGTAGCGCTGGACCAAGTATAGGCTGGGAGAGGAGTGGCTGGAGAGCAGCCCTGCAGAAAGGGGTCTGGGGGTGCTGGTGGACGTTAAGGTCAATGTGAGTCGGCAGCGTGCGCTGGCAGCCAGGAGGGCAAACCGCACCCTGGGGGGCATCAAACACACCATAACCAGCCGGTCAGAAGCGGGGATTATCCCGCTGCATTCAGCGCTGGTGCAGCCTGACCTTGGGTACTGTGTGCAGTTCTGGGCCCCACAATTTACAAAGGATGTGAAGGTCCTTGAATGCACCCAGAGGAGGGCAACAGAGCTGGTGGGAAGGGCTGGGAGGTGTCCTGTGAGGAGCGGCTGGGGACTTTGGGCTTGTCTAGTTTGGAGAGAAGGAGGCTGAGAGGCAGCCTCACTGGCCTCTAACAGCTTCCTGGGGAGGGGAAGTGGAGAGGGAGGTGCTGATCTCTTCTCCCTGGAATCCAGTGATCGGACACATGGAAATGGTTCAAAGCTGCACCAGAGGAGGTTTAGACTAGACATTAGGAACCATTTCTTTACCAAGAGGGTGGTTAAACACTGGAACAGGCTTTCTAGCGAGGTTGTTGATGCCTCAAGATTGTCAGTGTTTAAGAGGCATTTGGACAGTGCCGTTAATAACACGCTTTAACTTTTATGGTCAGGCCGTTGGACTAGATGTTCATTCTAGGTCCCTTCCAGCTGGAATTATTCTATTCTATTCTATTTTATTCTATTCTATTTTATCCTGTCCTGTCCTATTCAATCAACCCAAACTCTGTATGTACTAGTTTCAGTTCTTTGGGTTTATACCAGCCTAAAGCTCAGGGTCCTGATCTTTCAAATTAGGAATTGTGTTACGGAACCACTTACTGACTGTAGCACTGTAAATCTTGGGCTGTCCTCATATAGAAAAGATGTTTCCTATATGAGTCCTGCCTGCATAAATATGTTTTGTTAGTGGAGGACCGATGGAATCCAGCTATTCAAATTACTGGTAAAATCTACATTGATGTCTGTGGTGTAAACTTAGGACAGTAGGTAGTGGGTTTGCGTGGCAAGGGTTTGGTAGCAGAGGAGCTGCAGGGGTGGCTTCTGTGAGAAGATGCCAGAATTTTCCCCCTTCAACAGAACCATTGCCAGCCAGTTTGCTAGCAGGCCTTGTGAACCCATGGGGGACCCACGCTGGAGCAGTCTGTTCCTGAAGGGCTGCACCCCGTGAAAGTGACCCACACTGGAGCAGTGTGTGAAGAACTGCATCCTGTGGGAAGGACTCACATTGGAGAAGTTAATGGAGCACTGTCTCCTGTGGGAGGGACCCCACGCTGGAGCAGGGGAAGGGTGTGAGGAGGAAGAAGCAGCAGAGACAGGGGATGGGTAACCCCCATTCCCTTCCTGTTCCCCTGTGCCACTCGGGAGGAGGCAGAGAAATGGGAAATTAAGTCAAGCCCTGGAAGAAGGAGGGGTGGGGGCAAGGTGGTTTTTTTTTATTTGAATGGTAATAAATTAAACTAATTTTCCCCAAATTTAGTTTGTTTTCACTGGGACAGTAATCGCTGAGTGATCTCCCTGTCCTTATCTTGACCCACAAGCCTTTTGTTACGTTTTCTCTTCCCCCCTGTGTGGTTGAGGAGGGGAGTGACAGAGTAGCTTTGGTGGGCGCCTGGCATCCAGCCAGGGTCAAACCACCACACTGGCCCACAGCCTGTACTCTTGCTTGTAGGAGAGCACTCTATGGGTAATGCTATTCACTCAGAGGAGCTGCATGTGTAGTAAGAAACTATTAAAACATAAGGGACCATCTCAGCGTAGTGTGTTCAGAAAATGCACCTCAACACACAGAAAGTTTGTTTTAGTACGCGTCTTGAAATCATCACACTGAGATTTTGATAGGTGGAAACACTGAGCAGTGGAGTAAGAACAGCATCCGAGTGATAGAATAAAACCTAAGACAAATAAACTGAAGCCCTTTCTTAATTGTTAGAGAGTACTGCTGATGTCCTGCTTTTATGTGTGTGGAAGTACTCCTACCTTTTATTTCAGTAGGAGTAAGAATGAACCGCTAGCTCTTTTTGGTAGCCCTGTAAGAAGTAACTTCTCTGGCTGATATCACATTTTAGAGCTTCATGTGTAAGCAGTGTAAATCTCTCTCCAGCACTGGTTAACTGTCTGGTGAGACACTAGAGTGTTCTGAGCCAATATTTATTTTTTAAATCAATTTTTAAAAATTTTCTTTTCCTAAAAGTTTCCTGATCTCACCACTTTCCCTCAGTGAAACCTCTCCCAAAACTTGATGCATTTATCAACATACATACAAGTGTTTACATGTTTGTATACATTTCACGTCAGTCATACAAACCATGGAACTATTTCAGAAAATGCATATTATAATGCTTATCTTTGGCTTCAATTCTTCTTATCTGCACTTCAGTTTTACTTCTAACTACAGCATATTAAAATCCTTTTTTGAACAGGAAAATATGTCTCACTCCCTTTATTTTGTCAATGAACTACAATAACAGCAAGTGACATCATTCCTCTTTTAGAGTAAGGTAACTGAGATTACTGTTGTGATATTTTTCAGTTAACCAGCTTTACAGCAAGAATAACACTCAGAATATTTTTGGGTTTTATTTCTTTCATTTTGTATCCTAAAGGTAACTGTAACTTAAAACAAAAAAATTACAAAAACCTAAGTAGAGGTAATTTTAGTAAAAGTATATTTTTGGAAGAGATTAAGTCTATTCAAAGTATTTTTTTTCTTTTATGCCTTAAAAATACATATATTTTTAATTCATTAAATACTTTGGCTGAATCAAAGTTATAGTTTTTGGCCAAAGCAAATATTGACATCATTTTCTCCTCATATAAATCCAACTGACAACAGAATCCAGCGTTTTCCTTGGTTAAAATTCACAACCTTCTTTCTCTTGCTTCACGATAGTATCACTTGTCAAAATAAATTACAATGCCAGAAATGAGAAGAACAACGATAAAGCTGGTTTACTGACAAAACAGAAAAAGAAAAGAAAAAGAGGTGAAAAACCAACAAAAAAGATACAGACAGACAAATACGTTCTCACACAAACTGGAACATCCAAACCAGAGTTGTTGGTTCCACAACAGAAATCTTCATTTTTAAAGTTTACTGAAAGCTGGGGTTTCAGTTGGACCCATGTCTAGTCAAAAATCTTATTATGTTTGTATTGTACATTTCAGTTATTTTAATTGAGATGCCATAAAAACTAAAGAAAAAATGGTCTAAGGTAGTTAAAATATATAATTACTCTTGTTGGTGATATATTACAATTTATAGTACTTTTTTTGTAGATTATTGTAAATTATTGTTCAGGGGAATGTAAAAAGCAAATAAAATCTAGCAGTAACTGTTGAAATGAAACAATTACTGCAGGCTGGCCCTTAAAGGAAAACTGCAATGTAATATAAAATCATTTTCCGTCATTACATTTAATTAAACTGGAAAAGAAAGGTAAACCACGCATTAAGTCCCAGGCAGTGAATATCCTGAACTTCTCCTGAATGTAAAAAAAGTTGAGTGTATTCAGCACATTCTAGGCTCACAGCTGAGCCAATAAATAGTTCAAGAAATTTAATTTCAAAAAAGTCCATAAACAAAACAGGAAGCTAAAATAAAATTTACAGTCTAAATACAGATCCTGCAAAATGTACCCTTGCACTTAACTTCAACTCCCAGCTTTATTGTACACACTAGATAAAGTCAAGCATGCATACGAGTCATTGCAAGATCTGGGTCTAATTAGGCGGGATACTTTGAGTAAGTGCTACTCAAAAGTACAGTGGGCTAGCCATGTAAAGTTGCCAGAATTAGGATCTGCCTAAATACCATGAACACTCAAACATAGTGAAACAGCGACAAGGATTTCCAAAACACTCTGGAGTTCATTTTTAATATGGATGAACTTATGTACTAAATATTTCATTAAGCCTCTACAGTAATACTACAAAAAACTCACTTACAGTGTTCCTTTACATATTTGAACAAAAATACCGTTCCAGCTCAACAATGCTATGCTTGTAACACTAATGCCCATACTTCCTTCCCCGAACAGAAAAAAACACTAATTCATTTCAAATCAGAGAGCTCCAACAGTATGCATGAATATTTGGCCTTTGACCAATATTTAATCTTTGCACATACCTTTTCTGTATTATAACATAACTGCACTCCAGATGTATTGTACATGAGAAGGGTAAGGGTGAAGAAGGGAACAGGAGTATCAGTTTATTACAGACAAGGAAGGAAACCAAATGACTTTTTCTATGAACTCTAGATGATCTTTACTTATCTAAGAAAACTGCAATAAAACCAGAAAGTCACAGAGGACTTTTTGTGTCGGAGACCTTATATTTTTAAATTGGTTGAATCTTGTTTCCAATGCTATCAAGATCACTTTTGTTTCTGTCTTCAAAAAGGTGGCATAGACGCAACGTAGTGGAAATCAACGCAAATGGAAACCGTAAAATACAGATAAAATTTTAGCTGTTCTCATGACAAGTAGTCTTTGGGAGCATGACATACCAACCAACCCACTTTGCATCACAGACATCTCATTATTTTATGGGCAAATGAAGGTCTCAGTGAATATAGGATGTTTGTTACTGCTAGTCCAAGAATGGATTGTGGCCGATTTTAAAGGAGCCACTGGTGAAGAACTACATATATAGCCATAAAATTCCCTAGACTTGGTTCATTCTTAAAATTCATTTCCAAGATTTGGAAACATAGCATGTATTAAATATCAAATTCACTATTGCAGGAATAGTTGTATATTCAGTGTTCTCTCTGCCTGCTATCAGATGATTGCCATCTTTGCATTCCTTTCTAAACTATGTTCATTATTCCTCAACAGTTTAAATTCAGAAACTTTGACTAAGTATAGAAAGTGGTAGACCTTCTATTTAGTTGGTATGTCATTAAGAGAAAGAACAATGGTTCAGTAAGTGTTGAGATATATATACACACACATACATATATAAAATGTTGATAAACATAATATGGTATACAAAACAGCAAATGAACTTCGGTCACAGTAGCCCAGTGACTGCATGTTTTCAATTTGCAAAACTGTCCAGAAATTCTCCACCCACCTTCAAAATCTTGAAGAAAGACTCAGTGCATTCCCAAGCGAAATATTGCAAACCAGCTCTTCCTATGAAAACTGTGGCCTTCTAATAAGGCATTTACTATTACCCCTTCTGTCTAAACTTTGTACAAGCAGCAGAATGCAAGTGCTATTTATGGTAAAATTTCTTTTGCCCTCTTCACAATATGTATTCCAATCCCCAATTGAAAGAAACTATTTTTACCCATTCTTTCCCAGATACTTTCTTTTAGATCCTAAACCAATGCAAAATATGTGGTCTTTACTTAATGCTCACTTACTTAATACTGAATTTTTTTAATCTCTTTCCAGAAGACAACCAGACATTGTGTCTTTTTTTTGCAATTAATGCTGAGATCTGTCCCAAATCAAGCTATATAGATAGTCATGCATACAGGCAAAACTGAGAGGGCAGTTAGGAAAGAAAAATGTCCTCAGAACCTTCCACAGGCAAGAGAGGAAAGAGTTCTTTCTTCATAAAAGGCAGAAAGTACATGGAGAGTTAGTTACTAAACCCACAAGCAACCCCAGCAATTTTAACATCTCTTTCATGCATACTCTATTCTTTCCATCATAAAGACTGTATGTGCCAATACCCTAATAATTTTCAAAAAGTATAAATACACATATTTATCATCATTATCAGCCTGGCTCCTAACAACAGTCTATACACACTGTAAGCAAAAAACCCACACAAATGGATTGGGGGGAAAAGTGTCATTATTCAGAAACAAGATTAACATTCCAGAAATCATTCAAAAAGAAGCCCTGGACAAACCAAATGTCTTTTATCTAGAAGTAAACAAAGTCTTCGTAGACAATATTTCCATATTTTAAGAGTATTTCCTGTCTTAGCATAAAATCTAATGCAAAGAGCACTAGATCAAATGGTTGCTGTTTCTGTTTGTGCTCTAAGCAGTAAAGAGAACATTTTCACAGATCTGCAACATTTCTGGGAAAAACTTTACACCTCATAAATAAATTGCTAGAACTACTTGCAAAACCAAGTGCATGTTGCCTAATAAGTTTGCAAGCATAAAGTGTGATTTATTGTAGACACAGTTCAAACAGACTCAGTGAAAAATTTGCCTTATAAGTGCTATTAATATCAAAAGTAATTTATAGGCATTTCATAGTAGAACAGTTTATAAATACATTCATCCAGGTTGTTCTGTTTCCTTCCATCCTGCTGCCTTTGGGATATTTAAGTAAGGTAAAAGAAATCAAAAGCTAATAGAAGATAATGGAAGGTTGTAGAAAATATTCTTCACTTCATGTGAGCTTCTTCTGTTCATTCAACAAAAATTTTGAATGCAAAAATTAATTTTCTGAAGAGAAAGTTTACTCAAAAGACTTGTCTGCCCTCCCCCCGCCAAGCATAGAAAGCTGTTTGTCTAGCTCAGGATTAAGATGAAACATATGTTTTTGAAAAGTTTACTTTTAGAGGTGCCAAATACTTATTAACTTATCTCTGCAACAAATAAAGAAATAGGATGAAACTCAGATTTGGATAACTCCTTTTAAGAGTTCATTTTGCCCAACCTGAGCTCCTGGAAAGGTTCTGCTTTTCAGAACAGCACTTCCTAAGCACTCAGCACCTTCTAGGCACCTTGTGCTGAGAACTCAAAATTCACAAGTCACTGTGAAAATACAGGCCAGGACCTGATTGTGGAAGAGTTTATCTTTAAAAAATGTAAACAGATATTCAGAGACAAAAATGTTCTAGTTAAGGCTGTAGTGATTTTTATGTAAGAAATATTCACATAAAAATGGTGTAGCAACAACTCCTTTTAGCATTCTGGTTTTAACGCTGAGTATTATTTACAGAATTTCACATTTTTAATTTCAGATGACCCAAGAATCTGTATAACATGCATTCAGAACTATTATATGTAAGTATAGCTATATAGCTCTTCATGCTTATACATTTTCTAAAGCAAAAATGTGTGCTTCACTCCATTGATCTGTGGTGTGTATGCTATCCCATTCCTTAAAAGTACTATCTGAGAACAGTAACTTTAGAAAAGAGGCTTGGGAAATGTTGAAAAACTAGGCAATCACTCACTATCAAGGCCTTTTAAAACTTATGGACTGATGTGAACTCTGTATATGAAGAGAGGAATATGGAACAGAGAGGTTCTAAAAGTGAAACAATGTGCCTGGATTTGAAACTAGTATGCTCTTAGTATATTGTGTCTAGTTCTTGTATTTGCAGTTCAGCAGGCACACTTTAAAATGTACGGAGGTTAAGCAAAGGAAAAACATGTAGATTAATTGAAAGTTTAACTTGAATGGAGGGAAAAGAAACATACTGCTTTTCAAAGAGACAGTAAAGAGATCTCTATAAAAATTACCATGACAGAAGAAAATGTTGACTAAAAAGCTATTAAATTTAACTATAAATAATGGGATTTAATTATATATTTTCACGAGTCATCAACTCCTTACAACTACAATATAGTAATTTCTAATTAAGCATGCATTCATTTTTGTACTACATTTACAAAAGAAAATCAAATTAGTTATACTTAAGAACGCTGAGATTATAAAACATGACTTGTTAATATCTACCAGCTGAAGAAGTAACATAACCACAGATACACTTTGAATCCATCATTAGAGGAATTATACCTGTTCATTAGGGTGAGAATAGAGCTTTACCATTACCATACCTAGAAACATACAGAACACAAACTGAATGACCTCAAAATAAACTTTTTAATGATGTTCTACTTTATCTTACAGGTATAAGCAGCACTGCTATAAATACTGCCCAGAAAATACCTACACAGATGAAAATTCTCTGCAGTGTAGAGAGTGTCCGAGCAACTGTGATAGCTGTGACAACGACAAGTGCAACTCATGCAAGGAAGGCTTTTATCTCTCAGGTAAGCAAAGTACTAAGTATATACACATCTACAAAAGTATTTTAGACTTTTTCTTTAGAGAAGGAGTCTGGACCCAAATTCTCAAATTCTTAAATCTCTTCTATGACAAACAGTGGAGGCTGATGGGAATTAACCCTTTGCAGAATTGGGTCCTTTGAATTAACATAAGGTGGTTATGTTAGCCAATGGTGTTGTTGTTCAAAGGCTGCATATATTTGACTATATGTTCCCACTTTCTTTCCCCCTAATTTTGTTTTTAATGCATTTCCACTATTTTGGGCAAATACAAAAAATACTGTACTTGATTTAGACTTTGTGAAAGGAGGGGTGTTTAACTCACAGAAAAACATGGAAACATTTCCTTACTATGTGCAAGTCTAGTTTGACTTTCAGGTCCGCATAAGGTAACAAGCCTTAAACACTCTGAAACAAGCTCAGTTAAAACCACTAAATTCCACATCAGTTTCACACAAGCTAGGAATCTCTTAGTTTTATTATGAAGCCATAAATCAGGCATGTCTGATTCAGACATGGTACCAAAAATGAATCACACACAGGAAATCCTGAGGTTATGGTATTCTTGTGCATTGCCTGCTGAAGGTGCTCAGTAGTGGAATACAAAAGGATCACACTCATGGAAAACTCTGTGGTCACACCTGAGGTGATCTGTTGGTCTACATTATTTTTAACTGAAATTGGAGGAAGCTCAAAAAGCTATCAGTGTAACAGCTTCTAGGGGCTTTGCTGCAGTATGCCAACCCTTAAATTGAACCAGATTTACTTGAATTTAGCTTTATATTCAGCAGAAACTAGAGATTCATCCAGTCCTCAAAATTTGCATATATCTAACAATTTTAGGGCATTCTGGACTTAGATTTTACATTGGGCCAGTATAATAATTGGGACTCAAACATAAACTTTTCATCCACATTCAAACTTTTGTAAGATCTGTATGTGCCAGGATTTAGGATATGGAAAAAAAACTATCTAGATATAAATTTAAGGGCAGATTGCTTTGAAGTTTGTGGAATTTGTATGAGCAACTGATCTTAATTTAGGTTTCATATTAAAAAGACTAAATTTATATAGCTACAGAAAGTTTCATGGCTTCTTATGTACTCTTTTTTTTTTCTTAAACCATTTCTTGCTGGAACAGAGAGATGCCATAGGTGAGGTACCTCCCTGTCAGGATTGACACGGATCAGTAGACACGATGATGCCAGACTTTGTTTCTGTGGCAGGTGGCACATGTCTGAGTGAGTGCGGAGATGGCTTCTTCACTGATGACATCTCTAGGGAATGCGAACCTTGCCACAGGAGCTGTGCAACGTGTGTTGGGTACAGCTATGAGAACTGTACTGGGTGCAAAAACAGTTTCCAGCTATCTCACGGGCAGTGTCTGAATCCAAGAAATTCTCCACCCAATGGGAAGTTCTGGAGTGGTAAGTTGCAACAAATCCCTTAATCTTTCCTGTTTCTCTGAAGGCTACTAAAAATTTTAGAAAGAGGATATCAAGATCTTGCAGCTTGAGTGAAACTGCACTTTTGCCAAACTTATTGTCATTTTAAAAATATACTGACCAAAACATTGGTTTCAGAGTGTGAAATTCATCTTTCTGCAAATAGCTTAACATTTTAGTACAACTTAGGTGTTCCTTATCTGGGGGTTATCTTATCTGGATAGATAAAAACATGAAAAGATAAAAAAGAAAAAGGTAAAAGATAGACAACAGATTAAGGTACTGGGAGTTCCTTACCTAAAGTATTGGCAGCCTTACAGGCTATGTTTTAGACCAGCTTTGTGGCTATCGATTCCCTGCGCAGAAGTGAATGTAAGTTGGAGGAAATGGAAAATAATCAAATATGTGTCTGTGTGTCTGTAGTGTGTGTATAAAAGTAAGCTCTTTTTCCCATTCTTGCCCCAATGCACCACTGTCTAAGGGACCAAACACAGGATGTAGAACTACATTCTGGAGTTCTTGTCCTACCTTAGCCATTTCCACAGCCTTCACAAAATAATCAGTTCTTTCTTGGTGCCCTCATCTATAGCAAGTGAAAAATAATTCTCTGTTCTCAAAAGAAATAAAGGAAGGAAAGTGTTTTTAGAATTTAAAGCTGTTGAAGGGAATGATTTGTATTAATTTTTTTAATTATTTTCCTCCATAAGTATCTTCCAATGCATCCCAGTACTGTCAAAAATTTCTTGTAAAAAAAGTGTTAAATGGAAAGTGCATTGTAGAATATTTGTCATTCCAACTAAGTCAGTTATATAAAGTACAATTGAATAGGTTATGTTAATAAATGAGGAATGGCTAATGGTGAATTTATCACCCAGCACACAAATTAAAACTCATTTGCTACGAACATTCATTCTTTTTAAGTGAAACCTGTGCAGCACATGGAACCTCAATAGTTAGGACTGCAAATGGCACTTTTTAATTGCATGTATGCCATACCCTCCAACAAAGGGTAAAATTTCCTCTAGAGTTTCAATACCTCCTTTGTTGATCACTGTAAACAAAGAGAAAAGTCAGTGTCATATAATCCTTTCACTCTCTTTACAGTTGTAAAGCATCAGCTGGAATAACATGTTCAGTTTTGGGCCCAGTGTTTAAAGAAGTAAGTGGGACAATTAGAAAGCAAACAGTGAGGATTACCAGAAATCTAGGGAAAAAATCATTTACAATGAAAGACTGAGATAAATTAGGAATTTGGAACTGATTGAGAAAGTAAGAGGAACATAGTCACAAAAAATAATGGAGTAGATCTGGTCTCTGTAAGTCTCGTGGTAAACAGGACTTCAAATGCAGAAAAGGAGTTTTAGGTTTGGCGTTGGAAAAATGGGACTTTTAAATGGAATAATGGAGTAATAGTAGAATTTTTGAGGACATTTGGGGATTTCCATCACTAGGGGTCTTTAAGAACACAGAAAAAGCATCTGACAGGGATGTTTACAAGACACTAAATTACTTAAGGTCCCTTCCAGCTTTATTTTTCTATCAAATACAAATTTTTTTTCTATGTCTTTATTTGACTCAAATGCATCGAAGAATTACTATCTTTAGATCTATATGACCTTGCATTAAAAACTAAAATACACTAACAAATATTTTCAGAAAAAATATTGACCATTTCTATTCATTGCCTATCTATGGAGAAATGTTGTACCAAAAAGAGTAACATTTCCTCACTTCACAAAAAGAGCAAAGAGACCTAAAAAGGAGAAATATTAACAGAAAGTTGGTCTCCTCCATGCATTTCCTTGTGTTTCATCCATATGAGTAAGTATTTTTTCAATTTACGACTATCTGCATCAGTGCCACGGAAAGAACACATCTGTAGTTTGGCCTGTCTATTGGTTATCTATTTCTCACACTGTCACACGAGGTGAATCATTGCCAGATTTTTTCCTTTGAGCAGGCAGCTGATGTAGTTTTGTATATATCAGCATTGCTGTGCTGTGAAGCCTCTTTCTCTCCATCTTGTGCAGTTTCTCTTTCCTTCCAGTAGTTAAAATACATCTTACTTAGGGGCATTTCAAACTTAAAATACATTTCTCTCAGACCTGTAACTGGCTTTAACATTAATGACTGCTCCAAAGTCACAGGATTCCTGCTGCAGCTGGTGATGGGAGCCAGGGAAACTGGCTGGCTGCTCTTCACCTTTTCTTTGATAGACTTGCTGGGATTCCCACAGTGTGGCAGCACCTGTGCCATGTAAGTGCTGAGAACATGATGTTGAACTTGGTGATAATTTGAACCTATTTTCACCAGGCTAGGCTTCCAAATAGTAGTAACCTTCAAGTCAATATGTTAATGTAGTTGTCACTGGCTTTACTGAAGTTACACCCTGAATAACTACTTTTATCACCACATTGTGAGGTTTCTTGCTCAAATACTGTAGGTATCATCTGGTTCTCCTAACCGTCATTTTCATTTGCTGATTAACAACAAAATCTAAATGGTTGATTTTTTGGCTAGAATATCACTCTTTCATTCATTTCTTTTGATATGCATTCAAGAGGCAAATAGACATCAGCTGAGCCCAGATTTTCAACTGTGCCATCTATATTTGAAATTTTTGTTCCATGCTGAAGATCCTTGACAAAAAAAGAAGGATTCAGGCAGGACCAAACCACATTTAACTCTAGCAG
>JAVJGI010000057.1:37887715-37902740 GCA_035590275.1 Ibycter americanus | reverse complement strand
CCCACCTCCCAGCTTCAAATCCTAGTGCCTGCGGGTCAGTGCCCACCGCTACAGCAACGCCGGCAACACGGGCCTTCCTCGGCGCCCTGGCGCCCGCGCGTCGTGTCGGAGCGCCGCCGCACACAGGCAGCTCCGTTGAGAACTCGAACAGGTGATCTCGTCTCTGCCGGCCGTGCGAGTTGTAAGGGTGCGAGTTTCTCCTTGTTGCTTGCTCGTAAAATTGTAACCCGTGCGTTTCCAGCGTTTGTTTCCTCTGCCAGCCTGATGCCCGCTCTTCAAGTTGAAAGGAACCACAGGGCTCTTTGAAATCTTTCCTCCCTTAGGAGGAAGAAAGTCTTTACCCAAAACGCATGTTCTTGTGGATTTCCAATCTTAACAGGGGTACTCCTCTGAAGGCTAATTTTGAAATCAGTACATTTAATTTTCTGCTGCCTGCAGGTATCTCCGCAGGGCTCAGGTGCTGGCAACGGAGGCAGGGGCTCGCGGGCGGTGGGCGCCCTGCCTCTGCCTCAGCTGGCCGGGGAGCGGGGGGCAAAGCCACCTACACACCAGCTCAACACAGAGGAAACAGAAGGGACCCAGGTTTTTCTGCTCTTCATGCAATAACTCCTATTTTGCTTTGAAAGCAATGAATCCGCTAAGTTACCTGAAAACATTACCACGTTCTCTCTCAAAGTACGGCTTTTAATATGCCATTGACCTATGGTGTGCTGGACATTACTCCGTGCTTACGTGTCAAAGTCAGTCATGGCTTAACGGGCACAGCCAGCTGCACACAGAACGCAGCAGAAACACCACCAGTACCGCTACTTCTCATTGACATCAGTAATGTGCTCTTACACGTACTGTTCTGTGTACTACAGGATGTAGCAGGAATAGGAGGCATCCTAAGATGTTCCTTACAAATCATCACCAGGTTTAGAAAGCTCTTATTTTCAGGCCTGGTATCAAATACAGAGGGTATTATTCTGTCACAAGGCAAACCAGACGTATAACTGAAATAAAATAAGTGGCTTAGGTATTTCTGCCAGGTAATGTATTTACTTTATCTTGTACACTTGGTGATTTGAATGGAATGATTGTCCAGCAAATGCCATAGATTGGGTGGGCTTTATGCATTTATATGAGTAATGTGATCATCCACAGTTGCAAATTAGTTAACATAAAAAATCTAACATTAGAACCCTCATGATTTGGAGGCACAAGTCAGATTGCTGAATAAGGTGATTTATAACAGGCTGTTCCAAAAATATCCATTCCATTATGTCCCTTTGAGATATCTGAAGCATTTCTTCGTTGGAGTTGAAACACTGATCTAACCCAATACACTGCTTTCTGTGACCCTAGATTTTTATTTGCATTGCCAAACAACTGCATTTTTTAATATTTGTACAAAAAAATCAATCATAATGTAAGTGTACTCCATAAAATTCTACCCTTCATGTATCATCTTGAAAACATCTTTTGTCTCAGATACTGCAGCATTTGGCAAACAAAGTGATATTGGAAATATTTTTTTTATTTATTTATACCTCACATTTGTCTTAATAAGAATAGGCAAGTTGTCATTTAAATTAGCTGAGCTGGAGTTTTCCGTATCTGAGCCATACCCAGGGCTTATAGAACATTCAGGGTTTCTTTTAGTGCAGTCTGATTTACAAATGCAATATTAGCATTTCTCAATTCCTGTATTCAGTTAACAGTCAGCTGGGGGTTTTATTTAGACCAAAAAATTTATAAAATATTTTGGTTGCCGGTACAAAATACATTTTCCTTCTGAGTTCAAGGAACAGAATCCTTTGGGTTGTTTGTAACAGGCCAGTTTTGACAGATGTGCAAGTATGAATGAATGTAACATTGGGGATGAGGAAGAGATGTTCTTTTCTGGAAATACCTGTGTAAATATATTTCTTACCTCAGCAGGGAATTTATTTTAAAACCAAAAACCACTGCAAGAGCAAGTAATACAAATTCCTTATGCTGATTATGCAAACATAAAACTTGAACTTTTTCCCTGTAGAAACAGCCTTTTAGAGGCCTGATGGGAAAAAGCCCTCAACTGTGTATCTTGATAGACATGATTTGGGCATCAGACAGAGCTTTGCTTTCACTGAAGTAAAGAGCTGTTCACCTACTTACTTGCTTGGCATCTACACAGCTACGGGTAGTTAATGCCTGGCAAGCTTAGCAGTACTGTAAAATATGACACTTTTGTCACCAGGTCAATAGTGGTGTATTTAATGAAGGTTTCTTAGTCACTGGTGAACTCTCTCGAGGAAGCAGAGCTAAACCCACCAAAAGAGACTCAGACGTGCTGAGCTAGTAATTTTGGTAGCAAATTTTAAAAGCACATCCAGCTTGAATTCACATACAGAGTTCTTGCATTCTGTAGTCACAACACACTTCTGTGTTAGACAAATTGCACTTTTTTCCCCTTTTTACTAGCTTTATTTGCCATTTTACTACTAGCTTTTGTCAAAGAGTCATCAGACTAGCGGGTTTTTTGGAAAGATGCCTGTAAGCCAAGTAGGTCCTAGGAACTAGGTTTCTGCAGAAACAAGATGTGTATAGTCAGCTGGGGAATGACTGCCTTTGCCTGTGGCAAGTGGTACCACTGGTGAGTTCTCCCATGTTAGGCATTGTTTTCCTCATCATCTTCCAATGACCTGATTTACCTCAACAATGACAATCATCTACTAACATGATGTTTTGAAATTAAACTTACTCAAGATTATCAGAACATGTCTGCAGCTTCAATATTTGAAAGGTCGGTTTGCATGCAACTCAAATGAAATCAGTTCAGCCAACAAAAGAGGTGCTCTGCTGGACCTCATATTCACTAACAAGGGGCTTGTTGGGAATATGAAGGTCAAAGACAGTTTTGGCTGCAGTGACCATGAGATGGTGGACTTCAGGCTCCTGAAGGCAGCGAGAAGAGTAAAAAGCAAGATCAAAACCCTAGACTTCAGGAGAGAAGACTCTGGCCTCTTCAAAGATCTGCTTGAAAGAGTCCCATGGGATGAGGCCCTGGAGGGAAGAAGGGACCAAAAAAGCTCATTAATATTCAAGGATCACCTCCTCCAAGCTCAAGAGCAGTCCACCCCCAACAAATAGGAAGCTAGGCAAAAATGCCAGGAGGCCTGCTTGGATGAACAAGTTGTTCCTGGCCAAACTCAAACACAACAAGGAAGCATACAGTAGGTGGAAGCAAGGACAGGTAACCTTGGAGAAATACAGAAACATTGTCCAAACATCCAGGGAGGAATTTATGAAAGCTAAGGCCCAAACAGAATTTAATCTGGCCAGGATGTCAAAGACAAGAAGGGCTTCTGTAAGTACGTAGGTGACAAAAACAAGACTAGGGAAAATGTGAGCCCATTACTCAATGAGACAGGAGACCTGGTTATGCAGGACATGGAAAAGGCTGTAGTACTGAATGCCTTCTTTGCCTTAGTCTTTACTAGCAAGGTTGACCTTCAGGAATCCCAGGCCCCAGAGATCATGGGGAAAGTTTGAAATAAGGAAGGTGTGCCCTAGGTGGAAGAGGATCAGGTCAGAGAATACTTAAGCAAACTGGACTTACATACGTTCATGTGCCCTGTTGGGATGTGAGGGAGCTCGCAGATGTCATTGTGAGGCCACTCCCAATAATCTTTGACTGATCATGGCAACTGGGAGAAATGTCTAAGGACTGAAGGCTGAAAGAGCTGGAACTGTTCAGCCTGGAGAAGAGGAAGCTGAAGGGGACTCTCATCAATGTACATAAATACCTTAAGGAAGGGTGCATATGTTCCATCAGGCTCTTTCCAGTGACGCCCAGTGACAGGCCAAGAGACAATGACAAACTGAGACACAGAAGGGTCCCTCTGAACATCAGAAACAGTTTTTCACTGCAAGGATGACTGAGCACTGTCACAGGTTGCCCAGGGAGGACTCCACCCTTGGAGGTATTCAAAAGCCATCTGGACATGGTCCTGGGCAACTGTCATTAGGTGGCCCTGCTTGGGCATGGGGGGTGGACCAGATGACCTCCAGAGATCTCTTCCAGTGTCAATCAGTCTGTGATTCTCTGATTCTGTGAAACAGAATGCATACATTTGAATCTGCTCCTGACCTACTTAAATATTTGTGTTTACAAGACCAAAATAGGACTCAGTTCTTTTATGAGATTGTGCTTCCCACCCAGCCTGGGAAGGCAGAAAGGAATTTTCTCAGGCTGTGTTGGTACTTCTCAACTGAAACAAGAAAGTACAGTGACATGACTGATGATAATAAGTCAAATTAAAAATAAAGATAAATATTAGCACATCGATGCAGATGTAAGTAATACTAGGCTGCAAATATATATGGATTTGTGTCTAAACCAAGGCAGCCCTTTCTTCCCAGTTCTGAACTGCCTAAGCCATGAAGACACAGTGCTTTCCCTCAGAAAAGCAATGAAGCAGATGGTGTCATGTGTAGGTTTTTAAAGGTGATACGAGGTCTTCTGTTGGTTGCACTCGACAAAGCAGAATACATTTGTATATTACCAGGGGATTTGTATTTGCAAGCTGCACACAGGAATAAAAAATTGAATAAGAAATACTGTTGAGCTAATGAGGGTTAATGACAGAATAAAATCACTTATGTTAATTTCATGGCAACCTTAAGAATGGTTTGAACATTTTACAGCAGAAGGACTGATGACTTTAGCACATGAATATGTTAAATATAGGGCCAAGCCAGGGGGGATTTAGTTGATAAGCAGTAAATAGAATGGCCACCTTTTCATGGACAGATTGTTTAGGAAAAAGTGTTTTCATCACTCTATGCATACAGCTTTCATGAGGAAAAATTTAATTGGAACTTACAACCTAACATATTTCCTTATTTTTCCTTGTTTTGCTTATTCAGATTGTGATGTCAGCAAGTATAAAACTCTTCCATAGATAAGATATCACAGAAGTCATTAAGATCCGCAACTTCCTTAGGCAGATATTTTCTGGCCCCATTAATACTCTAGCGTGAAGTGACGTCAATTAAATTCCATTTTTATTTGCTCTGTGTGATAAGCTATGAGATAAGGTCTCAGTAGGAAATGTGAAAAAAAATTATATTCACCTCCATGTAAAGAGTTTTACTCTTTGGTTAACTGGTCAGCACTGGTTGCTGCTTCTGTAAAACTCAGTAGCAGCATGAATGTTATTTAAATGTGTCGGGTTTTGAGAAAATAGCTGAGACCTTCAGTCACAGCTTTTTTAATAGTTCATGTTTGTGAGGAACAACTGTCCATTTGAAAAAGGCAATGCAAAATCCTCCACAAATCAAACAGAAAAAATAATTTCCTTTCTCCCATGCCTTCTCTAGGTCCTCCCCTCCCCAAATATAAACTACAGGTTAAATACAAAAGCAATGTCACATTGAGCAGGGAACTTTCCCAGGGAACCGCTTCTTTCCATAGGTAGTAAGCGTACCTACAAAAGTATCATATTAGGAAAGTGCTGTATTTTAAATTACAAAGTACAGAGGGGGTTTTTTGTGGCATTTTAATAGACACTAGTGATATGTTGTGCTTGCTTTGCACTAGTGATATTTTAGGTACAACATCTAAGAAAAAGAATAATAGAAATAATTATCATGCTTCTGAAACCATGTATCATGCTCTTTGCTCAAAGATCTCAAGCTGTGACTTTGCAGAAGGGCATGCAGGCAGCAGATGGACTATTTCCTGAAATCGTCACAATGCCTGAAGAAAGAAGGGCATTCCTCCTAAACCACCCACGTCACAGGCACAGCCACACTGCAGACCCCATGGAGGGGCAGGCAAGCAACTGCCCCAGCTCATCTTCAGTGTCCTTCAGATTCCTCTGGCCATCCAGAACAGCTAAATGTTTCATTGGCTCTGAACGCCCTCATACTCCCCCTTTTCTCTGAGAAATTATTTTCTCATTACGACTGAGCAGAATATGTTGTTCTCACAATTCTGTAAAAGATTCACTATTTGTACGACTAGGAGGGTGAAAGGGGGAAGTAACAACCTTTTCTGGGCCATTGGTGGTTAGAAGAACCCCTGAACCTCAATCAGTGACTGTTAGGGAAGAAGATCTACAGGAAACCCAAACAGGTTTGGTTTGGTTTGTCCTAAAGCCAGTGAAATAGTTTGGTTTTCCTACCAATTTCAGAATTTGAGAGCGAACTAGGAGACTGCTAAATAAACTGGCAAGCATGGGAACTAGAGTCACTGCTGAAGTTTAATAATATTCACAGGAGAATTCACTGGAACCTGGCAACTTGCCACCATACATCTGCTTGTTTATTTTATTCATTTTTTTTCTATATTCACAGGTCTGTCAGAGATTAAGAAAAGTTACCCAGTTCCTACTTTGCACTCTAACTGTGTTCATAAGAGTACTGTATATGCCAATTAAAAAGAAACTGTGAAAAAAAGCTTATGCCAATTTCCTTTCCCTCCTTGAGACAGTCTTGAAAACCCATCTGTTCTGGGAAGTACTCCACCTGTGAGCAGATGACTCCCTGGCTTGTGCTTTATTTGTTTGTGTGCCTTCAATTGGAAGTCCTTTGGGCAGCAGGTCTGCTAACCACTTAATATGCTTCCTTTATTGGAAATGGCTGTGTTAACACTAATCACACTACTAGTACTGTCTTGTTCTGTGTCAGCAAGAAGACAGCAACATGCTGTGAAACTGCCAAATAGGCTGCTCCACTGTGCTTTTTGTAATGTGACTTTCCAGCCATCAAATCACAGCAATCATGCTCCTGTATTGACAGTGGTGAACAGCAGTCATGACACCAGTGATGGTAATGACAGTATCTGAGATTTTTTTTTTTTTCTGTAACAGAAAGCAGTAGCAATTAATTTGGCAATTTCTTACTGAGCAGTTTCTGTTTAAGTTATCCCCACAGCTTACTTAGGCAGGGTAACAGTGTAACCGCACAAAAGGTAGCTTAGTAATTAGAAAACAGGGAAAAAATCGCAAGGGACTAAGTCCTGTGCTTGCTGAAGTGAAAGAAAAAACCCTACTGGTTTTAATGGAGAAGGATGAAGCCTGTGGAATGCAACATACAACTCTGAAACAAATTCATTAGTAATAGGCATTCGGCTGTTTCTCCTCAGACCTGCACACTTTTTACACATCAGGATTATTTTCAGCAATATGATGGGGGAAAATATCAAGCCTTTTACTTTAATTGTAATGTTGGAATTTGTTGGACATCAGCAGCACTTGTTACCAAAATATGTATAATTTTCCAGTGGTTTGGTTATGGCTTTAATCATGGCATCATCTAACAAAACATTATACCTTCTTTGACTGTGTTTCCTATGGCACATAGGAAAAGTAACAGCCAACCTGAAATGGCAAAAGGGTCTTAACAGAGGAAACATCCAATGTTTAAATCAAATAAGTGATTAAATATAACATTTTAAACAGTGGATCAATACTGTTACTGTACCAAAGTGTGAAGCAGATTCTTGCAGGACATACCTGAAGCATATATTCCATGCATGGAAGTGGGTAAAGAACATAGCTGTTTACAGGACAGATCAGAGGTATTACTCCAGTCATCTAATCAGATTTCCCATTAGATAAGGCGAAAAATTTCACTGTGTTATAACTACATGAAATCCTCAATTGCAGAGTGAACTGTAGATAATTCAATGTAATTGCAAAACACCTTCCAGCAGCAAGACACCTCTCTGTTGACAGGAGCTAAGGAAGCTGTAACAGTCACTTACTGTTGTACAAACCTAAGAATAGCACTTGATGATTCCCAGCAAGGTACTTAACCTTTGGATGACAACTGCTTCAGACAACAGGATGTTTCCTCTGCAAAGGAAAGGGGCAGCTGTGCATCATGTTCTTGGAATGGGTTGTAAACTGGAATGGTTATAACTGCCTTACAGATCGCAAGCCAACTGGATTATCTTTTGATAAATCGTGACATGTTCCTATCCATTTCCATCACACCACTGAGACTCTTGGTGACCACACAGTCAGTGTATGTGATAGTATACCTGAGAGTATAGAGAACCACACTTTGCTACAACTGTACATATCCCCTACTGCATTAATCACGGTTTGCCTGGGGAAGGTGCGAGATTATGCCCCTTGTGCTACGTGCAGACATAAACTTTTTCTGCTTATCTTTTTAACTATGAAAGCTTCATGTCTTCAGAAGCAGTAACAGCTTGGGCTCAGCATCATGCTGATCTGCCTCTTTTAAGCCTTGCCAGAGTGCTGCCCACTAGAACTGGGGTTTGGGCTGTTGAGCAGCCCCTCTTGCAGCCTCTAGCCCAGGCTACTGCCTGTGTTTCATGGCAGGCAGGGTCTGTTTTAGAAATACTGGGTACATGCAGTCACCGCTTCACAAGCTTCCCTGTCAGCTTTCTCGATCTCAGCAAGAACAATCTTCTGAGCATGCACAATGTGTGGCATCCTAATTTCTTCCACACCTTATTTCTCCTGCGCAGTTCTCCCCTACCTCTTTGTACAATGAGCATAGGACAGAAGTGCTGTGGGGATTTTGCATTGGCTATGCATCCCAGTGGAACAGCTGCTGTTCTGCTTGTGCAGTTTCAGTGTACACCATGCAGAATTTCCTGTGCATTTTATTCCTATAATTTATTTTCCAAATCTTATTCTTACATACTTAGGAACCTGGGGAGGTGGAGGGGATGAAAAAAAAATCTCACCACAAGGCACTCGAGCACTGCAAAATGAAAATTTTCATCCTTCTCTCTCGTAAACAGCTGCACCACAAACATGACTAAAAGGTTCACTCCCAATAACACAACAGGTGGTTTTAGTGAGCTAAAGAGAGGACCGCCCATAAGAGCAGTGCTGAGGCAGCTGGAAGTTTGCCATCTCCTATAAAGACAGGAGGTAGGATAGAGAAGGAGGCAGCTGGAGGCACCTGGGGACATCTGTGCAGGGCCATGGCACTCGCAGTCACCCATCTAACGGTCTCACTATCCAGGGGACTCCGCATTAGATAAAACCACAGAATCACCACCTTCATAACCCAGCTGTTGTTCCAGGGTCATTTTGACTTTGAACTAGATTTTTAAGGAGCACATTTAAAAACACAGAAGTTCACATCTTACCACAGAGAGTTTAGCGTGATGACCTTATGAGCAGTCCCTCTGTGTTCAGGTAACCAGACTACACTAGTACTGTTCCAGAAGTGTTGTCTCCAAACAGATTAATACTTTCAAATTATCTAAAACTATGTCACTCCACCAGTAGCACAGCCTCTGCTGCTAAGTTGCACCTGATGACTGGGATAATAGTTTATTGCTTTTCTAGAGGACATTGGACTGTGCTTATACTGAGAGTAAAAGTGAATTTTTTCCTCTGCTCTTTTCCCAGCTACATTTACTTTCTGTGTTAGGAAAATGATGCTCTCATCTCTACCAAAGATTCACTCTGCCAGCAAAGCTGTTGCTCTCCTTTGTAATATTCAGTATGCTGCTTATTAATATTTGACAATCATGAGATATAATGGAAAATGTGTTCCACAAAATACTTCAGGAACACTATATTCTGTATCAAGTAGTAAACTTCCTCTATGCCAATTACAGTTGCTGAGCATGTGGGAAATGTAATACGGCATTGGATACTTTTGCAATTTTTATCCAAGACTGGGGAGGGAAGAAATATAAGCTCTGAGTATCTCAAAGATTCCTTTGTTTTCATAAATATTTTCTGGTTTTCGAGAGCAGGTAAGTGTCTTCTGATAGGCTAGATTGCCTTCTACGTACTCCCATGCACCTGTGCAAAGAAGGGTGTAAAGGCCACCTCATTCAAATGTGTACTTTTCATAGGCATCATGCATGCAGCTCATGACCGCACAAGAAAGAATGGAGAAGAAAATCAAACACAAGTTACAGCCCAGAGTTGTTTCCTTGGATACCAAAATACTGTGATTTATAAGCTATATCACTAAAATTATTATTATTTTAGTCTGTTTCCAGACATTTCATATGCTTCTCCAAATTAGGAACCTGAGATTATGTGTTTATCTCAGTGTGCAGCAGTGAAGTACCGCTCTGATTAAGAAAGCATCAGTTTGAGATGAGTCCATTTTATTTACACTGGTAAGCAGAGGGAAAAAGACATTTTTTGAGGTTCTGTCCTCTGATGTAACATGTAACTTCCCTTTACTTCACCAGGAGTATCATGAGTATATCAAGCAGGAAAAGCTGACCTTTGCTGTTCTAAAGAATCAATCCCAAAATGCTTTGTTTTGCCTTGGGATATGTGTCATCCCGTGGAGAGTCTGTACAATATTGTAAAATGATAGCGTTTTACACATCTGATAACAGGACATAGGGTTTCACATGCATGCTATTATGAGTACCTGCCACCTAATAAAACCCAATTGTGTATGTGAAAAAAAGAAGACATGAAAGTATGGAGAAACATCCCCCAATCCTTCTAACAGTTTAGCAGAGAAATTGGGTTTTAAACTTGATTTGAACTTTGTCCAGGTTTTGCAGAGAGCAGCACTTTCCCTGCAAGGTCTGAGTGGGGGATTCTGAACAGCTCCCTTGCTGTCAAAATGCAGGTAGAATGAAACTCTGTGCTAGGGAGGACATAGCATTAGTACCATGAAGATGCTGGCCAATTATATAATGTATGGCTCTTAAATGTAGAGAAGTCTCATACTGATTCAAGGTACCAATTTACATGTACAAGATGAGTGGGTTCAAGCCTTTAATCAGATTACTGGCAGCAATCATTCCAGCTTTTCTAGTTCCTTTTCAATTTTCTTAATTTATTTGCATCTGTCTAGCTACTGTATTTGTCCTATGTGAGGCCTAGGCATTCAGAAATAGCTTTTTTTCCTTTGTCATGTTAATTTGAACTTATTGATATTACCTGTCAAGTGGTGGAGGTATGAAACAGTACGCTGATATCACCCCAGCCTCTCTGCAATTGAGGAGTTGTGGGATGGATGCACTGTGCCATGGATAGTAAGGATAAAGATACACTGCTTCTTCTTTCATTTTTCTCTATCAAGGTGCCTAAAGTTCTTTTTCTTTCTGTCTCTCAGTCTCTTCTTCTACTTCCATTTTCACTTTCCGTAAGACTACTTTTTCTCTGATTTGTTTGCCTAACCTCTCCTGTCAACTTCCCTTTTGTTTATAGCATAGTTCTCTCTAATATTTGTGGCCAGTACTATAAAATGTGGGTTAATAATGCAACAGGATAAAACTGACACACAGACAAATGCTATTTTCATTCTGTTTTAAACAGCAACTCATGAAAAACTCTTCACTTTCTTTTTATAAGATAAAGCAGCAAGACAAAACATGTACACATTTAAAAAAATGCCTAAGGGAGTTCCTTGTCAAAAGATTTGTCTTATGTTGAGTAAGCTTTTAAGATGGTCCTAAGGACAGGTTTCCTTGACCCTTTCATGTATGACTAGCAGATAGATGATGGGAGCATGTGACAGAGAACTGGTCTTCTTATGGAATAGAAGGGTGGCCTGAATTCACTTCTTGAGGCACTTTGAAGGGTCAGAAGACTTGAATGGCTGCCTTAAGTTAGACACTTAAAGAATGGAGCATGTGCCCCATCTTTCTTCCCAAAATATTATTCAGATAAACTGTGCAGATGAGGACTTGGCAAAAGTAAGCTTGTTAGGAATGAGACTGTTGAGGAGGTTTATCTAAGAGTCTTTTTTGGTGGTTGTGAAACTGCGTGTGTCTACACTGCAGAGGTGCTGATTTGTTCTTTATAATTTCCTTTAAAAAGTGACAGTGCATTTTGTCTGAAGAGAAACTGAAGCTCTGCAAGAACAGCCGCTGCAGCTAGTAAGTTCTTGACATGTTTCCTGCTTGCCATGTGTGCTCTGTCACTTCTGCATTCTGATGGAGACAATATGGGGATGATGCTGTTTCTGACCTTTCTAACTATACTCATATGACATTTGTATACTCTGAGTGCTCACATGAAGGCTGGTTCTTGAAAACTTGAGTACTGATGTAAGATTGTTTGGAAGAACAGTTGCAAGCATTACTCTGCTGCTTCTGTTGTGCAGCCTGACTTAATAGCTAAGATTTAATTAAAGAGAATTTTGCCCAAAACTGAAGACTATTGCACTATTTGCATGCTTGCTCACTGCTAAATCCATATGTACATAGTACTTCCTGTTTGTGTATATGGTCTTTTCTTAACTTAACTGTAATAAGAGTCTATCCTCAACATACACAGATCCCTTACCGTGTGGAATTCTCGTGACCTCTTTCCTTTTTAATTCCAATCATCAGAAATCTTGGGAATTAATGAGGTCATTGATTTAGTAATGGGATATAATTTCTTTCTAGTTCAGTAGTTCAAACCCATTCCTAAATGAATAGCTTTTGATTACGATATGAACGGATCCTCATTGTACTTATTCTGATTCTTCCTGTAAATATGCTTTAGGACAAACTCCTAGTCCTTTGTTCAGCTTAAATGATCAATTCATTACTCACAATACTTACATTCTCCAGGGTGATACAATTAAGGCAGAGGCATACTGGTACACAGTGCTTTGACTCTCTAACATGTCATTTTTGCCTGAATAAATACAAAGTTCTACTTCTGACTGTGTAGAGCCAGCAGGTAATACCTTCAGTTCTAAACATCAAATAATAACAATTTTGGTCCACCATTTTTCTGAAATTGTATCAAATGGAAACTTACTGAGTGCTTAAATTACAATCTTGTAAATTTAGCCTTCAGAGACTTATTTGATGACTAATATCTCTCACAGAAGAGGGCTGGGGAGTGGAAGAAAATACATTTATAGATCATAGTAATCAGTGCCTTTATTTCGGTATTCAAGACTTTCAGCTGTGACAAATTCTGTAATACTGCTATATGTTGGATTTTACTTTTGAGTCTCTGGGTTGTCTTAAAGATACAAAAAAGCCTTGTGCAAGGCTACTACCTGAAATAAAAAAATCTAGATCAAATTGATCATAGCTTATATTTGCTACATTTATATTATGTTTTTGGCAGCTTCAGAGAACTCCATTTGCTTTTGGGTTTGATCGTACAAAAATAATTGAGGATTTTGCTTTCAATTTCAACAGCAGCAGGACCAAATCCTTAGTGGACTGGAAAAGTCCACCAGGAGAATAATAAACTTTTCAATCCTCCCAAATTTTTCTTTCTTAAGAAAAAAAAATATTTCTTCTTGTTTTGCAATTAATGCTGCAGCACATAACATTGCTCCAGTCTTGCTCCCTTAGACACTTGCTGAAAAACTTGGAAGACACTGGTTTTGTGGAGCCAGATTCTCCAAGAATTTGTCAGTGTGCCAGATGTGAACTGTCACCAAAAACATTCTACTCACCAAACTGCTGGCTCAAAACATGTCAGATTGCACTGTGGGTATGATAAAGTAATGTTTTTATTTAACATGGTGATGTAATTCAAACACAGTTCAGAACAAATGATAATAGTAATTTCAGAAAGTGAAATAACTAATAACAAGGTCAAAGAAACAATCCAAAGCACTTAAGCCATTGCTTACTTCAGCAACTGCTTTTGAAACACAAAATGCATATAAATAAAAATTTATGACAATGCTCTGACTCTGGATATATTTTTTCACCTTCAGTTGAGTGTTTACAGTAGGGTTTCATTGACTTCCTGTGTTAAAGGACTATCATAAAAATATTTAAAGAATTACTATATTTAATCAAATAAGCTTCCCAAGCATGTTTTTTGGGAGGATACTATCAGATTAAATATTTACTACCTAGATGCACAGTGGGAAGAATCGCAGGTACTTAATGATAACAAATACACTTTAAATAACTTCTTTTTGACCTTTTCATTTGTCACGGGAATGTATAACATCTTATCAACTGCCAGATGTGAAACCATCGTAGCAACAGGGGCAGTGCTATCTTAAGAAACATAAATTGAAATGATAATTTGGAATAGTCTGAAAATATATTAAAAGAAATTGGTGCTCCAAAACATAGTGCAGTAAATTTGTAGATGGCAAACAGGACTAAATTCCTGTTGCCTTTGTCAGTACAAAACTGAGAGAAAACACCTCATGCCTTCCCTGAAAAGATCAGACTTAGTATTAAATGGCTAGTAAGTTAGGGGTAAGTAAACGTGCAATTTCAGTTTATGGCAACAGTGACCTAAAAGAAGTAAACTAAAGTATAACTTCAGAAGAAAAGCACCAGCTCCACACCTTGTTTTTCATTGCCTGGCAAGCATCTTTCAGCTCACACTGATATTAATTTACAGACTTAAAGACTGGATTTAAAATAATTGGTTTTCCTATGGATTTCACATGGGGCACTTGGGTATACAACTTACTGATTAGATCCTCACAACAGGAAAACATCTCTTGTTAAACATGTTAACTGCTCTGTCTGATGTTTTTAATTATTTCAACATTAAGCAATACAAAATTCGTCTACAGCTCTGGGAATACAATCAACAATGCTGAAGAACCTAACGTAATGTTAAATACATCCCAAAAAGTTAAATGATGAGTTTGGATTCATTGTCCCATTTGAATGAACACCAAATCAGAGCAAGATGATGATCCATAACCCAAACAAGAAAATGAATCTTACAGATATATACATATATATATGCTACTACAGAGTTAGCAACACTATGCATGGAAAGCTGTACACTGTTAACTACATACAGGTCATGATGTTTTAAGTAATAAAGCACTGCAGGTACTCTTTGCCTTTTGGAAGAGCAGGCATGCTGCATCATTGCAACTTGACTTGGCAGCTGTCTGTGCCAGGAAGTTCTCTGCATGAATTCCAGCCTTTATACAGTGCCTGGCATTTAGCAGCAGGAATTTCAAGATAAATTTTGTAAGCCTTCTCTTCAGTGGAAGCTGGTAAACCCTTTTTAATAGTAAAAGTAATATGCATTTTGGCCTCTGATTATTAGTATCACTTGAAGTGATGTCCTAGTTATAGTGGCTGGGACCAGTTTATCACTGTGTGGGTGTAACTGGAACTGTGTATCCTATACCCTCTCTG
>JAVJGI010000057.1:37865873-37877706 GCA_035590275.1 Ibycter americanus | reverse complement strand
GGTGCACCGCGGGGAGAGCAGGGTGCACCGGGGAGAACAGGGTGCACCGGGACGGTTCTGTACGAGGTGCTGATTTCGCTGAATAGCGTCCGACAGCGGGAACCTCTAAAATTACCTCTGAGTACCGTAAAGTGGCATTTCTGAAGTAGCAGCGCTTCCAATACACCATTTATGTCATCAGAGGTTTTTTGGGATTTGTTGGTTGGGATCTTTTTCCTTCTTATACTTAATGCTGCTTCTTTAAAATGGAGCTATGTTACAAGCTCTAGGAAAACCTTGGTGAGGATATTATGTTAGCTTTCCCAAAGGAAATGTAATGTACTTACTTCATTTTGCTTCTAAAAGCATATCGCTTAAGGTGAAGAAACAGTGGTTTTGTTCTTTCTATTTTGTTAGAGAGTTACGTATTTATGTGAATGTTTTGAGCTGAGGTTTGGATAGTATAAGGTGGAGGAGGGCTCAGATCAAAATTAAAAGCACAGAAACTCTTCTTAAAATGAACCTAACATAAGGCACACTGGCAGTTTGGGAATTAGTGAATGTATATTGTAGCACCTACTGGGGTTTTTATGTCTCAAATTTATAGGATGTTTATCCCATTGTTTATTATGGTAAAGATGCTTTTAAATAAACTTCATTAAATGTCCTCTCAAAATTCTTTGATCTTCAAAGGAGAGAATACATAGTCTGATGAACGCCTAATGTACTTTTAACTCTAACTCTTCCAGAACCTAAAACCCATAAATAATTCTTAATTGTCACATCTCTTCATCCACCCAGATACTTCCATCTTTAATGTACTTTTTTGTTTTGTAGCCATCTCAGAATTGATTCATGAAAACCAAAACTGAACACGAGTATTTACGTGTTTTGTTTTTAACAGTCAGTTTCTGGTACTAAATATGCTGAGGGAAAAATAAAATGTGATTGTAAAAATGTTCCTCTTCACTCTTTTTATTTTACTGTGTTTCATCTCTTTCCTGGATTCTTCCCCTCCCCCAGTTAGATGAAACAGGGAATGGAAAATCATGTTCTAAGTTTAGGAATTGCTCCTTAAACCATTAAAAACAGCAGGAGGTTTCTTTCACTGAGTTCAACTGGTGCTAGTTTAGGGCTGTTTATAGTCTTTAGTTATGTATTTAGGTCTTCTTGATACCAGGAGAATTGAAACACGTGCCTAAAAATAAGCATGTGCTTACGTGGTTTGCTGTAATAGTGTGTGTTTGTGGAATGGTGTTGATTTTCTTTGTTTTGTTTCTTATCTAGGCTGTAGGTAGCTAAGGGATTTCCTTCTTTACTTTTGACACCAGCAGAACAAGCTAGAAACTATAAGAAAATACTTTCTTTGCGGCTCACGTAATGTGGTCTATGTAGTGTTCAAAACATGCTTACTGATTCCTGCAGCTCTGTGTGTACAGTGTCTACTGGCTGTGTGTTTATGGTCTGTGTAACCGAGGCATGTTAATTGTGTTGGTGTTCTTGGCCAGAAGATTCTTAGGGCAGAAGCTGGCAACAGCCTTTCCTTAGGACCTGGGCAGCTGTTCATAAGGTGCGGCCTCCCCTATGCCCCCCAGCTCCCATTTGCTTTTAAGAGGAGGTAAGAGCTGGCACAGCTTCTGTGCTGTTTCAGCACCCTGTAGGATACAGTGCTGTGGTAACGATTGCCTAGAGGCTGTCTAAGCATTTGTGTTACACAACAGTTGCAGAATGTGTACTTGTTGGTGTTGCGGTGTGGTTACTTTGGTTACTTGATCTCCTATGACAAGGTGACCCACTTATTGGACGAGGGAAAGGCAACGGATGTTGTCTACCTAGACTTCAGTAAAGCCTTTGACACTGTCTCCCACAGCATTCTCCTGGAGAAACTGGCTGCTCGTGGCAGATGTATGCTCATGTACATGCAGAGTACACGGGGTGTACTCTGCACTGGGTAAAAATCTGGCTGGATGGCCAAGCCCAGAGTGTGGTGATGAACGGAGTTAAATCCAGTTGGTGGCCGGTCACAAGTGCGGTTTCCCAGGGCTCAGTATTAGGGCCAGTCCTGTTTAATGTCTTTATCAATGACGTGGATGAGGGGATTGAGTGCACCCTCAGTCAGTTTGCAGATGGCACCAAGCTGAGGGGGAGTGTTGATCTGCTTGAGGGCAGGAAGGCTCTGGAGAGGGATCTGGACAGGCTGCATTGATGGGCTGAGGCCAGTTGTATGGGGTTCAACAAGGCGAGGTGCTGGGTCCTGCACTTGGCTCACAACAAGCCCGTGCAATGCTACAGGCTTGGGGAAGAGCAGCTGGGGGAAAAGGACCTGGGGGTATTGATTGACAGCCAGCTCAACATGAGCCAGCAGTGTTCCCAGGTGGCCAAGGTCAACAGCATCCTGGCTTGTATCAGAAATAGTGTGGCCAGCACCACTAGGGAACTGATTGTCCCCTTGCCCTTGGTGCTGATGAGGCCACCTGTGTTCATTTTTGAGGTTTAGATTGGATAGTAGGAAAAATTTCACTGAAAGGATTGTCAAGCACTGGAACAGGCTGCCCAGGGAAGTGGTTCAGTGACCATCCCTGGAGATAAAGACATGTAGGTGTGGCACTTGGGGATGTGGTTTAGTGGTGAACTTGGCAGTGCTAGGTTAACATTTGGACTCAATGATCTTTTTCCAACCTAAGCAATTCTATGATTCTACTGCTGCTAATTATGTGGTGCTATAGTTGAAATTTGTATACTGTGGAAGCTAAAAAGCAAATTTCACTAATCAGGCAAAATCAAATGTGCACTTAGAAGCATATAGATGAACAGTTTGGTATATGTTTTAATGTTCAAAACCCCATATTGCTTGAAACTGAATAGTAAACTCTGCAAAAGTTAAATGCAATGAAGTGCTTATCTAAGTAAAGTCTTACTGACAGTGCTAAGCAGGGATTGGGAAGGTGGTCCTCATGCCTTTCCTGACAACCAGTGTTAGGTAGAGCTTGGAACATAATTCATCTTCTAGGAGTAATTTGTGTTTAAGTCCATCTTGTACTGTATCAGCCTGTTGTGGGCCCACACTCCTGATATTCTGAATTTTATTTTCCTGAATTAATTTCCCTATTTTCGCATTTGTCATGGTGGATTCCTGCTGTGATTATGAGGTCATGTGTCTTGTCTTATTCTTTAAGTTTGTACAGTCCAGAAAGAGCTTTTTTTCCTTCTGTGTGAGGAAGAAACTTCCAGTTCCTCCCTCAGTGAGCTGGAAATCCCGTCTTTTACCTTCCCTTTTCATTCTGCAATTGTGAACTAGCAAACCATATCAGCCTGTTGTGAGGTACAGTATCTACCATTTTATTGTTATTTCCTTCTTGCTGTAAAACTGGCTGTTTCATTTGTGATCAGTGAAGTAGGGGGAAGTTACAGGTGTTGCAAGTGCCCTGTATACTTTCATCGTTGTCCAGATGTGCTTGTGTTTTGTATTTTGAAATAGGAGATCTTTAAAAACTAAAAATAATAGTAAGCTGGCGTTACTTTCTTCAATATGTCACACCTATGATCTGTATCATAGTCGAGAAGTAATTTACTTGTAAGAGTTTGTGTGGTGCAGTGTACATGCACCGGCATAGGGTGCTTCTGTCTAGTAAAGCAGGTGCTGAATTATGGCCATTTTATTAACTGTGCTCATTTTTGTTGCTAGCACTTTTAGTTTGGGATTTGTGTCTTGTGTGACTGCATGCCACCCAGCCAGCCCCCTATGTTTGGTACCCTTTGGTTTTTATGTGATCCTTGTTGCTGCAGTTTTTCAAATTCTATAAATAGTGATATACCTTTTAAAACATCTCTTTGAGGCCAGTAACACCCATATTACACAACCAGGAGCTGAGACACCAAGGCTGAAAGATTCATCCAGTGCTGTGTAAGAAGTGCCTGTCTGCAGGTCACAGCCCAGTGTTCGTAAGATGATTTTTATCCTCTCTTAGTGGGGACCGGTTCACTGTGAATCATAAAACTCATCCTATAAAAGAAGTACTAGGCATCTGGAATCGGGTGTGCTTGGCTTGTTTTGCCTTTCTTACAGCTTACTGTCCTTATAACTTACTGAGTTGGCGGTTTTCTGGCACATGAAGGTACAAATTGGAAAGCCTATATTGGTGTCCTTTGACTAGAGCTGCTAGTTTATGATCAGAATTATATTAAGTATAATGGACACAAATACAAAGATGGTTCAATGACACAAATACTTAAAAAATTGAATACCATTCAACAGTAGAAATACTGTGTAATTTACAAATGCAATTATGAAGTCTTGTGCACAACTCCAGAAACATAACTGTGCTATTTGAACTGAAGGAAACTGCTACTGTTTAAGTTTATAATTTCATGAGCAGTGCAGTTTAATGGGATGTTGCCTTCAGCACCAAAGCTGACTAAAAAATAGTACAACTGTTGTGGCAGTTTGCCACTTTTTTGACTGTGGTTGCACAACTATTGGTGAGGCTTTGTGATAATATCGGATCACTGAGCTGATCCAGGTTAAAAATAACTTTGCAAGAGCAGAAGAAGTCAGCGTGGAGGGTAGCTATTTTTCATCTGAGACTAACTGGTGCGATTTGCTGGTACAGCCATTTGTGAGGTTGTGCTGTGGGGATGTGTCAGTGGCAGTGGGGAGGTGGAAGAGGATAGGAATTAGCAGAGTGAGATCTGTTAGCTTCTTTTGCTGTTGGGAAAATAGTACATGAGATTGCTGTTGGCATTCCTGTGATCTAGTCAAGACAGAGAAACTTGTTGCTTCGTTTTAACAGCTGTTGCCCCCATCATGTTCCCAGTCTGCATCAGTCAGATTTTGCTTTCTGTGCCCATCAGTACTTTTTCTCTTGTTGCCATGAGCTATTGCGTAGCAAAGCCCATGCTTGGACCTGTGTCTGCAAAGGGAGTGAATGGGCTGGATTCTCCTCAGGCTGTTTTGTACCCCAAACTTCCCGGCCCTCTCTGTATGGGAAAGTAATTTGCTTTTTTCTCCTGCTGAGTTTGTTTTCATGAGAAGTTCTTGGCCTGGGTGCTGGTGTGAGTCAGCTAAATGCCAGGGGATACATCCATGCAGCTAAATGATAGCTTAATTGTAGCAAGGGTGTGCCTGTCGCTTTCCGGTCTCAGTGGTGTAGCTACTCCGAGCAGCAGCAGCTGGACGAGCAGGGAGATACCAAGGCTGGTAAGCTGATGGGAGCCCCAGGTCTGTACCGGCACTGGTAGTTTGTGCTGGCCTCTGTCCTGTGTTAGTTTGCAGCTCTTGTTGGCTGGCTTGTGTACAAAGGTTTCCCAGTGCTGGAGTGGCACTCCCATTTAGTTACGGAAACGCTTGTGAAGTCTTCTGCTATTAGCCACAAGACCATGTGAGCCAGCAAGCATTTCCTCTTAATTTGTTACAAACTGTTGTTTCTTCCCCAAATCCAAGATTGATATTTTTGTTGTTGTTGTTCATGAAGAGGATTAACTGCATGAGATGGCATGTCTCAAACTGCGTTTGCTCATTACTGATGATTTGTGAGGCAACAATAGGGTCACAGGCTGCATGTCACATCATCTTTTTTTTTTTTTTTTTTTAAGCTTACTAGAGGTTTCTGCTGGTCTCAGAGTGATTTGGAAGACAGTTTCTAATCTGAGGGCTTTTAAAATTTATGAAATGTGGTTTTTTGTTTGCTTTTATTTTTCCCCAGCAAACTCAGTTGTTGGTAAGCCATTCTAAGCACTCAAGACCCAGACAAATGGGGAGTAGCCAAGTTGTTACTTGGGTAGTGTAAAAATCCATTGTATCCACTGCTGCTGGCTGTCTCCATTTAGAAGATCAAAGAAAATATTTATTTTGGGTCAAGATAGCAGTCTTCGTGGTTATGTACCTTGCCTAACCCAAGCTGTGAAGTTGTAGGATTATTAAAAAGGAGTTTAGAAATTCATGGACTTCCTGTTACAGCTATATATGAAAATCTTCAGACAATGATTGAACTAAATTGAAAATTCTGGGATTCCTTGGATACTGCTAAGATAACTTTCTGCCTTGAAAGGTTCTGCAGGTGTTCTTTCCCATTGTACCTAATTAAAGTCCTGGTTTTAATGTATCATGAGTCAAGGCTTTTTGCCTGAGAGTAGCGCAATGTTTGTATGAGACCGTACCCCGGTTTACAGCGTGGCCATTAGCACTACATGGCTTGTTGGTGCTTCCTCCTCAGTAAGAAGGTGTGTGTCTGCAATGGTATGTGGTTAGCTTGTCTGCCAGTCATTGATAACAGTAGGACAGTGACACTTTTTTAACCTCTGGAAAAGAACTGAAAACATATCAAGTAGGAACACTGAACCTGATTTTCAGTAGTGCTGAGTTATGTTTTTTAGAACTTGTTCTAAAATTACTTTAGTGTCGTTTGACATTCAGAGCTCCAGTAAGGGAAGTGTCATGTACCTTTGTCTTTAGCATGTGCTTCACTTGTTCTAATGTCTTAGACATTTGAGTGGGCTTGTGTACTGATCTGTTTGAATACACAAATAATTTTGTATGCAACATTCTAAAAAAAATATTACTTTTTCTGAGTGATCTTGTGTAAGATAACTCAGAGCGCTGGATAAGTAGTCTGGAAAGAAAACGGCACATGTGGCTTACCTGGCATGGAAGAGCACACTGTTAAGTCAAACTTAAGTACTCAGGTTCTGCCAGAACTATTGTCTTTGCTTGATTCTGAGTGGCATGGAAGTCAGTATGGATAATCGCATAACAGTGCATGATGGCAGGCACACACAGAAGCCATTGAGGGATTGGTACCTTAGTCCTTTATTCCTCACTCAACCTTGCACGCTCTTTGAGAAAAGGAAACTTTCATGTTCAGAGTGGTAGTGGAAGCTCCTGGGATGGAAGAGAGATGTCCCACCAATTTCAGTCACTTTCTTCAACACAGAAACAAAGAAAGTACTATGAAGAGGTTTTTGGCTAGGAAACAGAAAAGCTTTTCATGGGAGTCCACAGCTTCTAATTTTGTTTTTAATACAAACATGATGATGTAACAAGTAATCTCATTAAATAATGATACTTGTACATTTCATGTTATCAGGTCTTGTTTACACTTTTGCCAGCTATTCACAGAACACTACAGTAGGACTCTAAAGTAATGCAAATGGAGAGAACATTTTGTATGGAGGACAGGACAACAGGAGATGGCCTCAAGTTTTGCTAGGGGAAACAGATGGGATATTAGGAAAAATTGCTTCACTGAAAGGATGGTCAGGCGTTGGAACAGGCTGCCCAGGGAGGTGGTGAAATCGCCATCCTTGGAGGTGCTCAGAAAATGCATAGATGTGGCGCTTAGTGACATGGTTTAGTGATGGACTTGGCAGTCCTGGGTTAACGGCTGGACTTGATCTCAAAGGTGTTTTTCCAACCTAAATGATTCTATGATTCTGTTTCTGAGTGGCAATAGAAATCTGAATTGGAACCTTACTTTGCTTCAAGGCTTTGCCAGTCTTTGCACTAGAAATACTAGAAACTACTGGGCATGTGGATGAGTAAGGATCATAGTCTTTCGTGATCGTTTTTTCGCTGGTTGTTAGACTTCTGCTGAAATGTGTGGTGGTGATACAGAGATGTGGTACTGCTGGGACTACTTTAATTTTCAGTCATGTCAATATGGTGATTCTTAGCATATGCAGAAAGCAGAGATGGCATTGCCAAAGAGGTGGTTTGACATCTGATTTCTAGGCAGAAAAACAGACATGGAATATTATTGCTTGGTGTGCATATAATAGTGCTCAAGAATGAGATATTAAAGTGCCTAAAATTAAAACACAACTACCTGTGTAATTTTAAGATACCTTTTAAAAATCTGTTGTAACTAGATGAAACAATGAGTTTAGGAAAAGTTTTAGTGATACAGATTCTGAGAAGGAAGAGTTTCAGACCTCTACAATAAAATAACCCATAGTAATTCAGAAGGACCTTTTAAATGCCAGTGGGAATGGCATGTTGGTTTGGTTTAGTTTGTGTAGGAATACATGTTAAAATGTTCACTGTTAAATTAACATTTCATTTGTATGTTAAAAAAACCACAAACAGTGTTCCAGAACCAGGAATAAGGAATGAGTAGCTTATAACTAGCTATAAATATTTAGGATAAGACAGTCCACGCACTGCTTCACATCTGAAATGTATTCTTCAGAATGTTTTATTCAAAGTCTTATGCTTTAGTGTTTGGAAAAAGAAACTCCAACAGCAGGAGGAGTGTCCTACTTGTTAGCTCTCAAAACATTGCTTAAGTCTTGGAGTATTTAAACTGTCATCTTTGCTCAGTCCCAAGCTCTCTGTCTGGAATTATGTAGAACATGGGCAAGTAATTTTGACCTGTCCGTGTGGAAATAATTTGTCTGCATATGTTAAACAGCAGATTCAGTATACTGTGGTGTTCTCATGCAAAATAGTTAAGAAACATACCAGTGCCTAGCTAGATAGAATGTTTTGTAAGCTTGTCCCAATGCCTTTTTTTAGGGTTTACAAGGTTGCTTCTCTTTAGGTTGCTATTGTGCTAGAGAACGTACCAGTTTTTGTTGCATGTTGGTGTATGACTAGGTGTGACTTCAGTCACTTGTGTAGCAGTCTGAAATGTTAATGCGGACAGGCAGACCCCACCTGGGACTGTCTATGCCATTTGACCAGCTTTTTGTAGTAGGGTGGCAAAACTGGAGTTTTTCAGCAGTGAATGAATACTTTGAGTCACCTACAGCCTATAGAGCCTGCAATGAAGGCAGTGTTTCCCTCACTTATGTCTCCTTACCTCAGCAGACTAGGTTAGTATTATATGTCAGCACAGGCCTTCCTGTTGTGCTCTAATTAACTAAGAGCAAGCATACAAAGCTTCAGGATAAAAGAAGAAACACATTTGGTGCCACTCCTCAGAGTTACTGGTTCTCAAACTGAGATTATTGCCTTCTATTAGCAGCCGAACTGATCAATTAACTTCCTCTTTCTCCTCTTTCCAGCAGCAAACCAGTAAGTCATTAAACTAATTATTCCATTGTGAATTAGTACTCTTTTTTTTTTCCTTTTCTGTATAGGCTTGGTTGTAAAGGGAGGTCTGGTCTGTAACATGCACTCGTCTCACTTTTAATTTTAAAAGATATTGTGCTTGCTGTGGGAAGGCTGATTGTGTTGTAAGATGAGTGTACCTTGCAACAAGAAGAAAGGCAATTGTAATCTCAGTGACTCAACAATGTGCATTAACAGTATTTTCTTACTATATGAATAGTTAGAAATGTTATTTAGAAAGAAAGAGCGAGCCATGGTCTACTCGTATCTTTGAGGGCTCCAGTTTCTACATTTAGCTGGAGTTCTTTGGAGTCTAGACTCCATTGTACTAAAGTCCAAACAGAGCATGTCTTGCATGTTACTGACCTCTGGGTTTACTCTGACAAGCCTTTTAATGTTTGAACCTACCCAGCTTCTTTCTGCTTCATGTGCTTTATGTCATAGAGGTGACAGGAGGTGTATAGGATGGAAAATGCATCTGAAGATTGACGTGTCAAGCTGACTGTCAAAGAGCAGTACCCTCTTTCTCTTAGTTTCTCCATAGGAAGAGTTGTTTAAGGGTCCCTGCAGTAGTTGTATGCTGTAGAACTCATCTTTGAACCTGCTCAAGAAAAATCACTGTAGTTTAAGTGCATTGGTGCAGCCCCAAAGCAGGTGTGCATTGTAGGAGTATCCCATCTCATATTTTTGGTGCTTGAATTTATTTACCTGTGATGTAAGAATGATTATTTTTTAGCAGCTGTTTGACCTTATGTGGAGGCCAATCATTAACTAGTAGATAGCCATGAACATCTGCACAATTACTAAGTGCAGTTACCTTTAGCATTTGCTTTGACTCCTCCCAGTTTGTGCATACACATTGCAGAGATTACCTGTCATTCAGAATTACCCTTTGCATCTCACCACTTGTATTTGGGTTCCAAGTTTGGTCTGAAGTGATGATCTGTGACCGCAGAATGTTGAAACCTAATCAAGACCCTTTTGTGCAGTCCCGCTGTTTTTGTTTCCTTTGTTAGTTTGCCACACAGGCTTCTCTACAGCCTCTCCCTCTGACACATGTAGGAGCTGAAGTGGTGACATCTGAGTCTGGGTATTCTTTGGGTGAGCAAGGCAAGTCCATGCTAGGGGTAGGTGTGTGTATGTGTGTGCCCTGATGCAAGGTTGAAACAGCTTCTGTCTGGCCACAGGCTGCCCACATTTCTTTTAGGTTGGCAAAGACCTGTCTAGTAGGTCTTTGTACGAGACCTGTACTAGTAGTCTTCCCAATGGCAGCCTTGCTGGTGCCCTAAATCAGCCTTGTGGCACAATGGTCTGGGCAGGTGTGCCACAGGACACAGCTGGCAGAGGGGAGACATCAGTGCAGTGTCGATGCAGATGACTGATAGCGAGGAGATTTGCATCTGAGGTACATGTAACATATTAACTGTAAAGAACTGATGCACATACATAATCTCTGGCTGGTTTGGGTCTATGTTTAACTTCTAAGTGAATTGTGAAAGTCAACTGTGTTTGAAGGACTGCCTGATGTCTTTGGTTACGATGTGGTATTAGACAATGGAGTGTGGCTTTTCAAATTTCATTCTTCTCTCATCAGGTAAAAAAAATGGCTAAAGAACAAATATCTTTTATTAAATTAAGCCATTTAGTAAGAATTGTAGTAATAAAAAATGCATCTCCATGTAATAATAAAAAAAAAAGCATGTGTATTGGAAGCTAAGTTGCTTAACTTCATTATTTTAAATAATGATGTATATTGCTAGGTCATAATCTAACTTTGTACATTTGTCTTTCAAAAGGGACATACTGTAGACTGATGGTTTGGTTGTTTTTTTTTCCCCCCTCATGCTGAGGCAGGCTACCAAAACACTGGAGTGGTTTATTTCAGAAATATACACCGCAGCAGTTAAGATAAAATGTCTTTAAAACTTTTTCTGTGTGTGGCATTATCGCAGCTCTTAAGCTGAACCTTGGCTATTTATGACTGCATCCCTGTTCCAGGCTGACTTTGTGATCAGAGAGGCCTTGGAAGTCAGTGGGAGACAGTAGTATCAAGTAGTTCATAGCTTTTTGCAAAACTCAGGGGGGTTTCTCCTTGGTTGGGAGGGGCTCAAGGAAGAGCTTAAATCTAAAATAGTCATGTTCAGTTCATTTTGATCTAAAATTATCTGGTTTATTCATATGTTGTTCATACAGGTGTTATAGAACTTTGAGTTGAATTTATGCAGCTAACAAATACTATCTGAGGTTCCCTCTATCTCTGATTTATTTGCCCATGCAAGTATGATCTTTTTTTTATGTCCAGTATATGTCCGATTTAATGTGCGATATCAGGACAGCATGATTAGCTATAGCAGATGTGAAAGCACACAAGTACATTTGTCTGTTTGGAATGGTTAAACTGAAGGTTTAAATGCCAGTGGTAATTTCAGCTGCCTTCAGTTGAAGCTAAATGTGTAGTAACAGACAGTGGCAGGAAGTAATTTACAAGTTGTTTGCTTGGTTTTGGGGTTTTTTTTGGTTACCTCATGACATTAGTAAAAGAATTTAGTTTTGCTTTGCTACACGTGCAAATGATGATAAAGTGCATGATGAGAAGTGTGGGTTGTAAAAGTCGAGTCAAAAACAGGACATGTATTAGGATGTTGTTGTTGACTGCTATTGAGCAATGTAATGATTTTTTATGTAGATCTTCAAAGCAGAAAGAGTTTAACCTGAAACTGCAGGTCTAATTACAGGGATGGTATGTTTCCTTCAGGATTTTAACTTGTTTCTTGAAATGTAAACACTTTTCTCAGTGTTTGCAACACT
>JAVJGI010000057.1:37843519-37861469 GCA_035590275.1 Ibycter americanus | reverse complement strand
CTGCGCTTTCATCTCACTTGTCTTCAACCCTCCCCAGTTCTTCCAGCCCCCAGTGCAGACTGCAAACAGGTATTTGTCTGGTAATGTGTATGATTTTGGCAGTGAGTAGTAACCAACAAAATCAAGAAAAATGAAGATTTTTGTTCCTTCATGGTGTTTCAAGAAGCATGTTCAGTTCCTGAAATCATTAGAATAAGTGCACTTAAAGCTTCAAAATACACTGTTTTCATACAGGATTGTAAGCAAATGAGCTGCTTTTGTCAGTTTAAGTATGCCTCCTGTGTGTTTATTGCTGTACTGCCTTGTAAAAAGTGATACAGGTTAGTCCTGTCTGGACCTACAACATATTTCAGATGCAGCCTCCAGGACCTCATGTTTTTTCAACTGTTCAAAACCATGTATCTTAACTCCAGAACCTTGTTTTGAGTCCATGCTACAAGCAGCTTCAAAAACTATTTCAACAAATAATAATTTTAAAAAGTGTTTTCATGTGATGTAGCTCCAGTTTTCTTTCTAAGGTGTTTCCTTATTTATCAGAGATGAAGTGCCTGTTGTAGGGTTGTGTGCTGTTGGTAACTCATGCAAATCATTTGACAAGAAAGAGTTTTAGTAGTGGGATATCTTAGAGGAGAGAGAAGGTACCAGGTTGCAGGTGGTGGATGAAAGAGGTTTCATTTTCTAAGCTGTTGCAAGACCACACTTTGTTTTTTTCTCTTGACTTCTCTGCACTGTAGCAGGATGCATTCATAGGTCACCTGCCTTCTTTATAGCAAGGTGATCTTTGGAGTGATGGACCTACCTCTCCTGTCTTTTTTTTCTTTTTTTTTTCATGTTTTCCTTAGTCTCTTGAGTTTGCATAACATACTTTCTTGGGATGACATTTAAAGAGATCTCTGTAGCCTGGCTCTTGTGTTAGATGTGAAATATATTGGACTTTCACTATACATGCCCTAAATTGAGGGTGAAGAGGGACACTGTATATGTGAGAATAAATGCTGGTTTTACTTAGGTATACATAGAGATATATAATAAAAGTAACTTTTACGAAGAATAATGAGGTCTGAATTTTGTAAGACTCGACGACACTGATTGACACTACTTTATAAATTGTGTTCTTAATAACTAATGAAACAAAACTGAGATGTACATTTACCAGCAATGTGATATATTATGGAGTGGAAAGTAAGAGGCCCATGGAAAGTTCACAACTTCAAACATCACATCTTTCTTTTCTTTTAATGGGCACCTTGATGAAATGTAAATATTCTACTGTTGTTCAAGGCAGCCTATAATTGGCTACTACATGGTATTGTAAGAGTGCTTTTCATTGTAAAGGAAACTAAATACCTACTTTCTTCTGTATGTTTAGGCCTGATTCTCCCAGAACACTTACAATCCTGTCAGTGCCTCTGTCCTCTTACCCCTTTTTTTGAATGTAAACATTTTTTTGGTGCCATAAACTTGCTGTAACTATCCCATCTCCCTGACTGGAACAAAATTTTCAGGTTAGTATTTTTATTACAGCTCATTCCAAGTTCTAAACGAAGCTTAAAGGAATCTAAATGAATCTTAAAATCACCCTGTTCCCCAGTATCTGCAGTTACTTTGATATAAGCATGTTCAAATAAAATCACATATCAAATAATTTTTTTTTTAATTGAATATACATGTTTAGCAAAATGTGTTCTGAAATACAATCTAAGTGGGTTGATTTCTCTGGAGAGTACAGGGACATAGCAGCATCTACTAAAATTTTAGTTATTAATCCTTATGTCCTGTCAAAAACTGTTAGAAATACAAATGTCAGTTGAATAGTGAAGCAATCTTCAGCTACCTGTCTCACTTTTTTTTGATTGGTTTTAAGTTCATGAATATTACAAAATTCCTTGAAATGGGAAAGTAGGTAAATTGCACCCTGTATATACTGCAAGATTTTTCCACTTAGAAAAAAACCCCATTAACATGCATTAGATCTTCTGTGGACCATTAGCACTTAATGTAAATAGACAAGTAAAACCTCTTATGCAGCATTTACCTTAAACTCTTTAACTTGAAAGGTAGTGTGCTGCCCTCTTCATTGCTGGTCTTGTCTATGGCATGGTAAGTGGTAACCCAGCTGAAACTCGTATCTTAAAAATTAATGAGGCAGAAATGGATATCTGAAAAATCAAACTAAGAGAGGGAAACTGATAAGGCAATTTTTCTCAAACATACCAACAGAGTTAACAAATACATATATAGTAGGGGGAGGGGAAAAAAAAGGTTTCTGATACTATTTTTGAAGCCGTTCCCTATTATACAAAAGTTTAAAAGAGTCTGAAGGAGTGAAGCCACAATTCTGCTAAAGTCACAGTGCAGGTGGTTAAGTCACCTGCCCTCTGCAAATTCAGTGATTTTGGATTGTTCAGAACGCACTTTAATTTTGACAATCCAGCTTCTTTCAAAGCAAAGTCAAAACAGGCAATAGTAACAGTAATGGCACTTTTAAAATACAGCTGATCTTTGCAGTAATGTGGCTTGTATATAGTTTCTGCTTTTTGGAGTTGAGGAATAAGGAGAGTGGCAGGAGTCTTAGAACACACATCTGCAAAGGAAATAAGGGTGTCAGAGACTGTACTTCCATGAGTACAGTCAGTCTTCCAAAAAGACTTATCTTTTTGTCCTGTGGGCTCCAGGTTCTTGGCTATGTAACTAAAACACAGGCTCTTTTCCCATAAGAGATGGGCCTGTGTCTCATCTGAAGATGCAATTGTTGATGGCATAATATGTGAGAATTTCTTATTAAAGGGAAGTTTCTTGTATAAGCCTGCCTTTATGCTTAGAACTAACAGAACCATTCCAGTAGTTTCCCTTTTAGTCTACTCTGAACTGTAGAATTTCAGGAGGGGATGGTTTGTGGTTTCCTATTCATTGTTTCCTTGGGATTCATTTTGCTGTTCCTGTTCTGTGTGGATACTTTTGCAGCTATTGCAGTAAAGGTGAGGAGTTTTTTCAGTTTGTGACATAGGTACCTCCATTTAATTTTCTTTAAACAGGGCCTAGTTCTGCAAGCAGCTAAGCATCGGAGTAATTTTACTAAGGCTATAGTGATGCAGCAACCAAGGAAGACACATTTCTTCAGAAACAACATTGCTTCTCTTACTTTTGAGCCACCTCTTGTGATACTTAAACTTGTTCCTAATTATTTTATAAATGTTTTCCAGAAAAATGCCTCAGGGGAGTGGATGTGGACTTTTTGTCATTCACTTAGTCTTGGCATATCATGGCATTTTTGCAAATGCTACAGGCCTACAGAAATAATGATGCATGGTGCCAAGTGATAGGAGGAAACTATATTGGGAAGAGTGTGCAATGACAAAGAGTGTAAGAATGTAGTGGGGAAGCTTGCTCAGACAGGATCGCACATACTGCAGCGTACAGTTAAAATGATGTTGATTTAATGAGCTTCAAAAGCAGTTCTTGAACTTGTCTCAAATCTAACACTGATAAAATGATGTGTTCTGCAAAAAGCCTATTCAGAATGTATTTATGGACTGTCTTCATGTTCAAAAATATTAACAAATTTCATTTGACACAGAGTTTTGGGGGTGGGGAAAAATCATGCTGTGAAACGTGTTTTCGTGACAAGAATTTTATAACAGCAAACTGGAAAATGGGAAAAACCAATGTGTTTCAAGTTATCATAAGAGCATTAGTATAGTGGCAGAATTTGGAGATTAAGCTAGCTAATTATCTAGCAGGAGTGTGGATCAGTTGAAATGAAAATATAGTCCAGATGCTGAATAGGAAACAGCACTCTCAAAAATCACCGTTCAGCGATTTCAGTGAGCGCATGCAGGAACAAGCCTGATGAATGACCTGTCTGTAGCTAGGAATTCTATCATTGTGTCCAGGATAAGGCACAGTGAAAGAGATTCAGGCTTCTGCATGGTGTCTGCTCTTCTGTGGGACAAGGAACAGAGGCCTCAGACAGAGGCCTGTGGCTGAGGTCTGTGCAAAAATACAAGATGTGGGCTCCTTCTGTTGTTATAAATCACTATAGTAAGATTCACACATGAATACTATTTGTTGAAATCATGGCCATGAGATATAAGTGCAGGTAAATCACAATAGTGATGTCCTGAATTTCTGTCTCGGGGCCTATAGTTAAACTTGTACGTGACTTAGAAGAAGAGAAATACTATGCATGCAACATTTGCATTCTCTGTTCTCTTTAATCTGTGACCTATTTTGCATTGTATAATGACAGAGGAAAAGAAAGGGTGCATGAGGCCTAGATGTCTGTGGCAAAGGTTCTCTGTTACCAAAAAACAGGTTGCAGAAGTAGCTTCAGTCATTCGAGCCTTTTCTGGTTTATTGTGCTGCTTCTTCTCATCCCCATTAGCCTAATTTTGGCCTCTGATAACAGAGGTAGGAAAGGAGCTGAAACACATTGTCTTTGTTCAGTTTGCAAGAACAGTGTAACACGGAACTTTTGTAAAGTATGTGCAAGTTCACATCTTGCTCCTTTGACTGCTTTCCTTAGCTCAAAGGTTCCTTTTGTAACCATCAGATGATCCCACACAGAGGATATGCAAGCAAAAACTCTTTTCTGCATGCAAATGTTACTTTCTGCTACAGACTGTTGTGCACCTAGAATTCCAATTCTGACTTTTTTTCGTGATAAAGCACCATTGGAGGGTCATCACATACGTGGACAGTAATGCAACCTTAGTTGCTTGACAAGGTTTTAAAATAGGCTTTACCAGCATCTCCTACTAAAGATCAATGTATTTGAAATAATCGTGCAGCAGGATGTTTCCCAATGCTGACAGTATGTACTGCGAGAAATGGTAGTAGTGTTTAATGTCTTGCTGAATTCTTTAGTATATTTGTTTGCTTTTGTAAAGTTTTGTCTGGTTATTAAGCTACAGAACTGAAGCATTACCTCCTGTTGCTGTGATTTCTTGGTACTGGAATTCTTTGTATGGTTGCTTTTCTTTTAGCCGAAATTATGCATATGGGTAACAGTTTAGACTGATCCATCTGCAAATATTGCTGTACTTGACGTATTCCTCACAGAGATATCTCAAACTGTGCAGTGGCTAAAGGAGACATATATATCGTGATTGGTTGGGTTTGGGTTTTTTCTTAATTAATCACAGCAGAAAAGGATGTAAACTATATCTGAAGTGTATCTTCAAGCCGGTGATACTCAATTGCCTACTGAGAGATTAGGAGGCTTGATAATAGGCATGTGAAGACTTCTTGAGAGACGTGTGTAGGACTCTGTTTTCTTCTCTGTTTTGGCTGTCTAAAAATGCAACTGTTTTTCATAACAGTAGTGTGCCTGTCACGAGAGGTGTAACTAAAAATCCTGTTTAAGAGTTTAGGATTACAGTGTTATGCACTGATGTGCACAGCTAAGGCTAACAAAAAATCCCATCCCGCACAGGTTCACCACCTGCAGGTTGGTACCAAGTAGTGGAAGAAAATATGAAAAAAAGAGTGTGTGTGTGTGTGTGTGTATATGTATATATAATTTTTCACTGAGTGTGAAGGCTAAATTTCTCTCTGTAGTTTCTGGTCCACCTAGTAATAGTTTGTGGTAAATATCTGAAAGTGATGAAGCCAAGGCAGGACAATTCTTTCTTTTCACAGTAGTTTGGTATGATCAAAGGAGATGTACTGTAGCAAGCTGCTCAGGTCTGCTGACCCGTAACAGGCTTCTGCATAGACCTGCTCTGGTTTGTCTGCACAGCCCTCTTCCAGTGGTCCTTTGCTGATACATCTCTTTAAGCTTTTCTGCAGCATGGGGGCGAACTGCAGTGCTTGCCTCTGCAGCTAAGCTGTACTGCCCTTTGGGTTTGGCTGGTTGGTTTGTTTTGTACTGTCTCCTTGATCTTGGCCATGGATTGATGCCATTTTGTATAGGTAGGAGTTGCCTGACAACAGGCAAATGGGGCAGGACTGAATATCTCAAACCCTTTCTGCAAGATAAATGTATATATCTGTGCTTCACCGTGAACTGACCTTTCTGTATGCTGGGACAAAAATATCTGTGTTGTCTTGGAGATAAAAATCAAATTTGTTTTCTTTGCTTTCTTCTCTATAACATAACTTTATCAGCTGTTTAATTTTTTTTATTATTTTCCCCTCCTCTGAGTATCCTTTTGACTGTTCTAAGTTGATGGCACTGAATGCCTGTTTTTAATAGACCAAAGCAGAAAGCCTGTCCTGTCCATTTATTTCCTAACATGTATTTCCCTTCTACTTTGTCTCTCTTGATCTTGATGTGATGTGCAGTTGCTTCCCATTCCTCCTTTCCTTCTGGTTCAACTGTGCACAATCTCTTGCTGAGTTTCTCCCTCCCCTCCTTGCCTATTTTTCTCTTTTTTTTTTCTCTCCTTTCTTTGTTCCCCATCCCAAATTGCTCACTTTCTTCACTTGCACCCTTCCTGTCTGTTCTATGTGTGGAAGTCTTCAAAGTGAAAGTATGCTTGTCGGCTAGTTTTAGTTTTCTTCCTGCTGTGAGGACAAAAACACAGTAAAGGAAATGAGCGAAGTGAAGGCTGTCCCAGGGACACAGAGTTTCAATAGCCTTGCTGCTTTCTGAGCAAAGAAGGGTGCACAGCCCTCATGGAGATACATGCCATGCAGGTATGAAATACCCCTATAGATTCCTCTTCCATCTGCCCACCCCAATATGTGTCAGCTCTTGGAAGCTGTCTTTGTTATGCAGAGTGTCCATTCTACCTTAAACTTGGTAGTATGGAAGGAGGTCCTTCTGAACCTGTGCAGAGACTGCTCTGGCTGAGTTTGGGACCTGTGGGTCCCATTGATGCAAGAGATTGTTCAGAGACAGGTGTACCAACACAGGCAAATTGTTTGGTCAAGCAAGGAATTCAGGGTTAGTTAATTAGAAAACCTCGTTATTACTTCCGTGATTCAGAGAAACTCCCAAGCGAAGCATCTACCAAAAAGCATCGCAGGACTTCTGCCTTACCCCTGCAAGGGGAGAGCAGTTTGCGGTCAGCTGCTGAGTTAAGACTGTGTGTCTTTGTCATGGCTTTACTTAGCATCACCCTGGCAACTCCTTCATTCTGTTGAACAAAAATGCAAGCTTAGACCTACACCTCCAAACCAGAGCTTTCTGCTGAAAGCCATTTATTTTGAAGGGCGATATGGATAGTGTCCAGTTTTTCTGGCTTTTATGCCAGATCAGTGTTAGCCACTGCTGGTTAACAGCAGCTTTTTTTAATGTGGTACAGCACCTTCAGTCTGGCCCTGTGAAGCATCTTGCAGTGTCTGGCCTTCCTCTCTGTTATTCTCACATGTGCATACACTAACTTGCACACACACAAACACATCAGACAGAGCACCTCAGTAAAGATTTAGCTGATCTCCTAATCCGCTTCTTAAACTAATGGCCTCTTACAAGCATTTCGATAATACAATGCTCTGCAAGAAAACCATTTGCATCACCACTTTTGTGACCTGCTGCACCTGCTCCTACAACGAAGGGGCCATCTGTCTGTCCTGTGGCCATTGTTGCTGCTAGAGTGATGAGGAGGGGTAAGCACGCGGTGTAGTCTGGCTGGCTTTTATTTGTCTCACTCTTTTCTTGCCCTTTGTTTGTGGTAGTATATTATCAGTAACTAGTGCAGGGCTGCAATTCAGTGTTCTTACAATGGTATCGTATTGCAAGCAAAACTGAAGACCAGTCTCTTTATTTGCTATAAAGTAAAAGCATAGCTAGCTAGTCCAAAATAGTAATGAGTATCCCTTTTCTCTTACCTACTTAATCATCAGACTCCGTATTCCTGGGAGCAAGACACAAAACTGAGAGGTTCAGGGAGCACAGAGTGTACACTACTAACAGCAACTATTGAAAGAAAATTTTCCATAAATACATTTAAACATACGTGCTGTTCAGCATATTGATTTATGTCACCTTGGACTAAAAAAACCAACAACCCAATAACTGGTAAAATCATAGGCTGAAAAAGGTATTTCATTTGTTTAGTCAGACATTCCAGCTGATTAATGCCAGGTGAGGCATATCATAAAGTGAAGTATTGCACCGTGTACTCTAAATCATTAAGAAAATTGTTTCTGTGAGAATGTATTGATTTAATTGGGGGTGGGGTGGGGGTGGTTCTGCTTTAGTTTATGGAAACTTTATAATGTTCATAGCCGCATAGACAGTGACTATATTTTATCTTGTTGGAAATTTGTTCTTTTCTAGGTAATGATTCATAAAACAGTATGTGTTAGGCAAAGAGTGAGAGTGGTGGGGGTTTTTTTCTTTCTAAATGCTGAAAGCTGTATTTTTACCTTTTGAAAACAATAGTGTGGGCCATTAACTGACTTACAGATAATACTGTATGCCTTTTCTACCCTAGTCATAATGATGCTTCTAACCCAGTTATAATGATGCATTGAGAGGTGCAGATAGTGTTTCAGAAGGCTTCTGTGTGGAGGAAGGAGGTTCGTACTCAGGCATCTCAAGAATTCAGAAACCTCTTTGGTTTGTGGGAAAACTTAGATTCATTTTCCTTGGAAGAGCTGAAGGTTCTGGTCTGTTCCCTTTAAAATTCGGTGGTGTCAGACTGTGTATGGTTCTGCTACAAAGTGCTCACCCACTGTGTGGTCTTGTTGCGGGTGGAGAACTGTCTCCTTTTTAAGTCCCATTCTGATTGCGTTTACGATCTTTTTTTTTTTTAAGAAGCTAATTTATGTGTAGATTTACCCTTTGCTTATAGTGATAGGTTAAGATTTTGAATTTTCCCATATTTCCAACTAGGTTATTTAAAAAAAAAACAGCCAGCCATTTCAGAGAACTTCCTGGGGAGGAGGACTGTGATGGTGCTTACATTAGTTTTGAACTTGCATTTTTTTTATACAAGAATGTTTGTGTTGATGCAACTAATGTGGAGTATAAACCGTATCTAAAAAATAATGGAGTGTTTCCAAACTGGGAAAAAGATTTTGTGATGACTTCATATTACTTTCTTGCTGCCAAAAATGTTCAGGGACAAGTTTTTCAGTTTGGTTTGGCAAGTGAAAGACTATTGGAAAATAATGCGCTTTTATCATTTGGCTGTAAATAACTACTTTAAAATGTTTGTTTGAAAAAGTTTGTATCTCCATTCAAAAATTCTGTGGCTAGGTTTCCATACCTTAAAACAAGCATACATATTTCTTCCCAGGATATACCTCATGTTCCTTAATGTCAGTAGGGTAGGTATGTATGCTGATGTGGTTTTGTTTCTAAAAGTACACTACAAGTATATTCATAATTTCATATGAGTTCCAAATTCAGCATACGACAGTATGCTGGCAACAGAGTAGCCAGTTGCTCATTCTGATCTGCCTGTTGAAGACTGACTTGGAGAACAAAAATATGTTTCCTTATAAGACCAGTAGTAACCTTTACACTTAAGCAGCCACATGGTCAGTGAATGGAATACCATTTAAAAAATACTATCAGTTCTTTTGGTGTGCTTAGTGGTGCAGTTCTACTCTAGTGCTGTGAAATGGCTATCTCAGTTTGATGACAACTAGGTAGCAGATATGACAAATAGCAGCTATTTCCTTACATGTTGAGCAGTTCTTTCCTTAATTGGTTTCAGAATTTCATTTTATTATTCCTGGTTTTTTAACTACTCTTGTCTGATGCAGCTTCTGAAATAATTTTTTTTTTTTTTCTCCCTTGAAGCTTCCTCTGTAGTTTAGAAAGAAACACATTGGAAAGCTCATTTAAACCAAGACAACTCCAGTTTTTGTGCTTTTTAAGGGGTTTCATTAAATGGGATAATGGTCTCCCTTTCTATAGCTTTGCAAGTGATTGAGGAAAGGTCTCAGAGGAACTCTTGCTGTGTAGGAAACTGAGAGCTCTTAACCTAATCAAAGGAATTTTGGTGATAACAGGAGTTGTTCTGTGCCGAGAAGGGTGCAAGGGAGGTGTTTACAATAATTCTCAAGAGTAAAATGAGCTTTCTGTAAATAACGAAAATTAAGTTGGAAATGTCCAAGGGCAGCTCCTCCTGATAGCAGTTTTATCTTTCTGAAGGAAAATAGTAGTGTTTTTTTTAGTTAGTCATAATAGATTTTATTATTCAATGCAGTAACTTAGGGTCTCTCATCTGAATTTAGTTTTCAGATTTGGTGCTTACATCAGTCTTCTATATCCATTCTTGAGTGACCATATTTTTCACACAAGCTAGGCACCTGAAAAACAAATTGCTGTTTAAATATACATTTGAGAACCTAACCTTAGTCATGTGTTCCTGTATTCCCAAGCTAATTAGTCCTGGTGCTCTTGCCCCGCCCATGGGGCACTGCTGCTCACACTTCTTTGCATCTCTCTTTCTTGCTTCCTGGTTTTGTCTGTCACAAGTGGGCTTGCAACTCTGAAATTATTCAAAAGTATGAGTGAGAGAAACAGCTGAGACAGTTGATCTGTCATTCAACATGGGCCAACAGTCTGACATGTTGCATCACCTTCATCATCCCCTTCCAAGTTTCTTCTTGATTTCAGGGAGGTCCATGTAAAAGCTGTGCTTGCCATTGTAAGGAGTCCCATTATGATTAATATTCTTTGCTAGGTTACGTTGTTGTTAGTTTGTTTAGGTGAGTTCTCCTGGGGCCTGAGGAACACTGGCGCCATAATAAGGATGCTACCAAATACGTGCTTGGAAGGCAGGACCATAGCAGCACCAGCTTGAATCAATGGAAACTGATGCAGATAAATGCCTGAGTGGTACACAGTGATACTATGGAAACCAGGAGGAATTATGACAGGGTACCCAGACCTTTTCCTTCTTTCAAGATGGTACAAACTACATTTAAAACAGTTGTCTAATCTGTAAAAAAAAAATCTAATATTACCTATCACATGTTTCAAGGTAGTCTCTTCCATTCTTCAACTATCTTTCTGTAGCTGTATGGAAGGGGCCCTCAAATGGAGACAAAAATGGTATTTTAAAGACTTGAATTTCTTCCATAACCTGGCTGACTTAACTTAGTTTGCATTCAGTAGAAGCTATATGTACAAAATTTATACTTGCGGAACCCAGGAACAGAAGGCATAGAGAGATTGAAGATCATGGTAATCCACTCCAGCACTGAGGTCAGTGTTACCACAGCATATCCTTCTGCAGACATTGTTGTGATTGATTACATGCTAATATGCTAATGAGCTGAATAATTCCCAGTGGTGTTTCACTTGCAAGTGGAGAACTGGTGAGCAAATTATGCTGTTTTCATGGCACGTGAATTATTTTAACCACAGCTTTTGTGTGTTGTCCACTCAACAGTCTTTATTTAGAATGTTCTTTTAAGCAAATAATTTCTATCATCTTTCTTCCTTATGTGCTTCTGTTGTAAAGCTATGTTTGCATAAGAGTTCTGAGTTGATGAAGAATAATATAGTATGGCTGACCTTTTGTTGAGGTGGAAAAAGGTGGATGCATAGAGAAAAGGCAAAGGTCTCAAAACAGAGCATTACAACTGTTGTGAAGTTCTTGTTGTTTCATACACATTTCTCATCATAGTAATTTGTTCTGTGTTTCTGCTTTTAATCATGTGTGTTCACTCTGTGCTTTTTATCCTTTAGCCTTATCCATTTGACCCATTTTCCATTTTTTTGTATGATTTTTTCTGGAATTTCAGATCACCAAAGTTGTTGGTTTGACCAAGTTCCTCTTTTGTATATATTTCCCTCCCAGCAAAGTGGGGGTTTTTTGCACCTGTGTTATTCCTTTAGAAAGTAAGTAACACTTCCACTGACTTCTTTTTCCCCTTGTATGAGATTTCATTCCCCTTGGATCTTAACCTACCAATTGTATGAGCGCTGCAGCTTGCCTCGCTTTCTTTCCAAAGATCATCGCCGCCATGTTATGTGATCCATGTCATTCAATTTTGCATATACTGTCAGAGGCAAATGTGGAAGAATTTTCCTTCTGATTGTGCTTTTTGCTTTCTCAATCAACCATTTGTCCCAACATTCTGCAGTATTTTGTTGGACAGCATGCATTTTGTGGTGGTGCTATCTCAAAGTGCAGTGATATGGAAATGGTCCTAAGTAAGGGAGCAGAGCTCTGATTCTGGACTCTGCAATGTATTCTGCCTGTGTCCTTTGCTGTGATACTACCATAACCTCTATTTTCTTCTGTTGCATACAGTTGTGTGCAGATGTTTCCTTCTTTCACTTCTTTCAAATCAAATTCCATCTTGACAATTCTTATTAATTAATAACTTCAGTTTGCTTTATAGGAAGATTATTAGTCTTCTAAAAAAGTTACTGATGTTGGCACATGAAATCTCAGTTATGAAAGCATAAGTAGCAATTCGGAAGTTGCCTTTGACTATGTACAAATACACCTTTCTACTTCCTATGCTTTCAGGCTGTTAGAAAATAATGAGAAATTAATGAGGCCTTTTCACTTTGTAAAAGGAGGGCTTGTTAGCAGTTTCTGCAAAATACACAATGTGACGTCAATTATGTCAGGGATCAAATGTTCTTTCCGATTGCTGGTCTGGGATCAGTGATTTGGAAAAGTCCCATGGTTCTTAATACATGGACATCATCTACTGTGCAGTAGAAGGCTTGCTCTGCTTTTATATTTGGTGTTTGGAAAGATGTTAAGAGATTCTTCAGTGCTTCAGGGAAGAGCAGAAGACACAGCAGTTGGCAGTGTAATAGGCAGTAGAGGAGTAAGATAGTTTTAAGAATCTCAGAATGAAGCTGAATTCGGAAATTCATGGAGGGGAAAAAAACCCACCTGCTTTTTCCTAGAGGGCTTTCAACTTACCTGTGAGATTCAGCATTTAAAAGATACAAGTTACAAATGGAAAGGGATATGTTTTGTTGGAGGAGCACAGCATGCTGTGTTTCCAATGACTTCTAAACTGATTCCTTTAATAAATCTGCAGGTTTATTTTCATTGTTGTAAGCAAGTTTTCATCTGAAAAATCACAGCAGATTACTTTGAAAATAAAATGTGATTTGTTACAGAGGATACATAACTATAGATTGTGCTATTGTTGTGGCTGGTTTTGTGACTCTGGATATTACTGTTCTGTCTCAGAGAAGAGGTTAATGCACTAAGAGTACTGCTTTAAATGGAAGAGGGCAGGACCCTTGTAAGCTGTCAAATCTCCCATGTAAACAAACTGTATTTTGAGTATTTGTAAACTTTGATGGAGGTGGTATTTCCTGAAATTCTACCTTTTTATTTGTTTTTGGTTTCTGTTGGGGTTTTTTTCCCTGAAAGCTAAAGGAGGAGGAGAGATGATCTCACGCTTCTTGTAGAATATGAAAGCATCTCAAGATAAACTTATATAGTTTGAAATATAAATAACACTGATAAATTATGTTTTAAATTCAGCCTGCAAACTAAAACAAAAAAATGGTACTCCTATTACCACTTTTTTTTAAAAAAAAAATCAAATACTGTGCCATATTCCTGGAAACAGAGGATCACTGTAGACATCAAACAGTATCAGAATCTTAGCATTGTACTTGGGTTAGTTACTGAGAGGCTAAAAGACCTGGCAGGGTGCTGAAACAAATGTGTAAGTTGGTGAGTAAAGGTGGTGTGAACAGCTGAGATGACTTAGACTAGGTTGAACAGTTTGAATGGCAATTTTGTGATGATTTTTGATCACTGCTTTGACTGTAGCCTTTGTGCTGTCCTGATGTTACCATGAACACCATGAGGAGGAAATTTTTCTTCTGTTTTGCTTTAGAAGTGAATTTCATCACTTTGCATACTACTTGTGATTTCTGTCTCCCTGTTATTTCTGAGGCAAAATAAAAATAATAATCAGATTTGTAGGCTAATTGGGGCTTGAAACTGGACAACATGAACAGAGTTGTGTTGGGAATAGTTTGGGTTTTTTGCTGGGCATCTCGTGCTATACAGTTTCTGATCTGCTTTTTTTAGCTTGGTGCAGCTGTTCGCTCTGAAATTGTGCTTCCTAGTATTAATTAGCAAGACAAGCCTCTTCCAATTTTCATTAATGCAACAACAGTTCTATCACAAATTTCACCCCGAAGGTTTGACTTTCAATCACTCTTAAAACCCCCATAATCAGTTGGGGGTAGAGGGGAACGTGCCAAAGGAACAGACCTAACCATTTTTCTTTTTTTCACTCCTTTCCCCCTCTCCTTTACAAATCATACTTTTTTTTTTCTTTTTCATTTTTACTGTCAGATAGGCAGAAAAGGTAGTGTTTTGTGGTTTCTTTTTCTTTTTGGGGTTTTTGTTTAGCATGATATATCAGTGGTATCTGCAAAGCAATAGGAAGTTTGCTCTGCTTTCACAGGTAGTGTCTGGAAAGACATAGGAGATCCTTCAGTGCTTCTGGGAAGAGCAGAAGTCACAGCAGTGGACAGCAGAGGTTAAATAGACTAACAGGCATTACAGGAATCAGGCAGATTCAAGACTCACTTTGAAGTTCTGAATTTGAAAACTCATGGAGGAGAAAACAGTTTCTCAGATTTGAAACCTTTTCAGAATTTGTAATGAATTTCCAGTACATTGCAATATAGAAACATTGACTTCATTCTCAGGATATATTGGTTTAAAAATATATACTAGCTTTTACTCCTTGCATGTTTCAGATATGAGATAGAGGTGTTTGATTTTAGATGACTACATGACTCTTGCTACAGTGAATCCATTCCACAGACTAGTGATTGGGATATTATTTAAAAAAAAAAATTAAAAATAAGGGAGGAGAAAAAAAGAAAAATAAATAGCTCTACTCTTTATGTATTTTCTTATAACTGAGTGGCCACATACGTAACCTCAAATTTTGTTTCAGGACTATGTAACTGTCCAGACAGTCATATACAAATAATGTTCACTGACATTAAGGTTATAAAATTTTTGGAGAAGTGGGTAGCTTGTGATGACTGTTGAGAAAGCTGTAAGATGTTTAATGTTTTGGCTCTTTTCTTACTCTGTGCGATACACCAAATTATGCTGCTTTTAAGTTGTTTACATCTGCTTATTGGCACACTGCCTGGCAATGCCTTTAGGTTCTTAAACACCACTCTGCATTGTCTAGTCACCTCAGAATGAAGGCAATTAAATCATGAAAATTATAGTCAGCATTGTTTTAAAGCATAAAGAAAAACTCTGTAAAGAAGCTAAAATGTAATAAAAACAATTTAGGTCACACTTTTCACCTGACGTTAACATTTCAGCTGCCTCCTGAGCGTTCTGAAAATAGTGCAACCCAAAAAAAACCTCTGAGGTCCCTTCTTCAGTTCCTGTTCTCAGGGACACCCAGGAGTATGCTGATATTTTTAACTTGACTTCCTATGGAAACAAGATGTATGTAAGCAATCTGTATGTGTGTTGGAGGATGTTTCGTTTATCCTGAGCCCTTTCCTTTGCAAATAATCTTATAAATAATCCTACTGTTCAAGTTCTATTGGAGAGGGAAGGGGAAAGTGATTGTTAGTTTTGCTTGACCTAAATTTGTCAACTAAATTTGTCAGTGGTCCAGAGTACCAGCAGGTTTCATTGAGAAAAGACAAGATATTTACTTGGAAAAAACGGTGCTGATGTATATATTGTGTGAGGTGGCAGAGGATCCAGACAGTGGGGAGACTTTATAAATGTGTCATCTGGGAGAGAAATTTGTTCAGTGCCTAAGAACATGTGAGCTCAAGTCTTGATCATCCCCAGGAAGTAGAGGAATTAGCTTTATTAATGTCTTTTGATCTTGGAGCTACTGTCCCATAGCTCCAAGAATACCATGAGTGCTTTTGGGGCACTCAGAGCGATGAGGTGGATCACAAGGTGACAAGTACTTAGAGAGTATTTTTTCATTAATGAATATGTGTTGATGGATTTCTTCTGCTGTGGAGCATTTTTGGTTTAAAAGTTTATCCCTTTCCAGCATCACTGTGTAACAAAGATTTCAGTTTCACACTGGAGCTGAAATCTGGCAGTGTGTGACTGTCCCCCAAGTGGTTTGGTGGAAGCATGTCGCTGTATAGATCTGCAAGTCCTTTTAGTGAATTGAGAAACTGATTTGTCAAGCTACTTTCACAGCTACCACAAGGAAAAGTATGGCTGGCCAAATCTTACCGGTAGAAGTGAGTTTTGCAGTAAATGAAATGGCTGTGATTTTATAGTTGTATTAAAAGATGCTGCTTTAAAGTTGTAACAGAAGAGTGACAAGGCTACCAAGGAATTTAACTTGACTGTTTTTATTGGAATAAACTATAAATGCTGTTTATAGAATAAGAAATGCCTGGCAACATCTTCACATGTTGTGCTGAGAAACTGCCATCATCAAGAACGCAGTCTTGTGTTGAAAACTTCCAGTTACTTAGAACAGGTAAAATTATTAATTGATCATCTCCATTTTTTTTATCTGATGCTGAGTTAATATCCTTGGTATGAACTTGGTATGAGGTTGTGTGTGCTTTTCTGAGGGGTTAGCTGCCCCATTCTGGGGGTTTCGTGTCTTCCTGGAGAAAGAGAACTGTTTAAGGATTAGAAAGTGGCTATCTCTAATAAATAGGTTATCTGAAATGCTGAAATGCATGGAAGTATGAGAATGAAATTTCAGTATTAATTGCAAAATTGTGTTTTCCATCCCAATGCATTCACAAAAAACCCACCAAACAAAAAAAAAAACAATCCCAAAAAACCAACAAACCAAAAAATACGATCAGAGTGTTTCCTGAAAACCCAGTTGTGTGTTTCAGATTGTTAAAGATGAAAAATGTACACCAAGAAGTCTGTTCTATTTATATATTATTGGTCTTAAACAGGCATAATTCTTCTTGTATTCTTTAACTTCTAGAATTCTCCCTGTGCCCACTGGAAAATTTTGTGTCATTTTGTTTTCCTTTTTTTGGTTTGGCTTTTTTTTTTTTTCCCCTTCTCATATTTAAAATGTGTTAGTTATGCCAGGTGAAAAGATAGCAATACATTTTCTTTCAAATTAGGTTTCTCTTTCTGAATGTACTGTAGAAGCCTGCCAGCAGTACACCTGGCTAGATATCTGTCACAATAGCTAGGGGAAAAAAAATATAAATTTTAATTATCAGCCAGGACAATGCTGCAGTTGTAATAGGAAGCTACAAAACCTCAGCAGAACTGAGACAGTACCTCTTGCTGTGCATGATGTAAAGCATGTGAGAAGGCACCCTGTACCATTTCGGTAGATGCAGAGCAGGGAGAAAATACATGAAGTAATATTTGCTTTGCAAAAAATTACTAGGATGGAATAGGAGACGGTTGTCACAGCAAAGATACTGAAAGATGTTTAACACAACCCCAGTTAAGTTAGAGCTTTGTAACTGCAATACTTCTAAATGCTGCTAGGAATGAAATAAACTGGCATAGATAGGAAAAATTTACTTGCTTTATGTTGTATGAGTTTTTGTACTTGGTGGTTACTGAACTTGGGATCTCATTGTCTGTTTTCCTATCCTTGGCAGTATTACAGGGGTGTATTTTCACATGAATGAAGTGTTCTTGAATAATTTGTCTGACTGTGCTGGGAACAAAGAGGCTTTTCTTCCATGTCTGGCATGAGTGTTTTCTTCAGCTAACTTCTTAGGGAAAGTAAGTTCCAATGTAGCATTCATATTTGGCTTTTGCTGAGTAAGTACGATCATATTTTAGGAAGTTTGGGTAGTAGTAGAACATATTATTATACTCATAGTCTTGGGGTGTGTGGAGAACAGCAAGGGGGTTTTGGTGGTTTTACCCAGGGATCAGTTGATTAAACAGTCTTCCTCCTACTAGTGATTAAAATGACATTTATTTTCCTACAAAAGCTGTTTTAACAGTTCTTGATGTCTGTGTTCATGTACTGATAGAGTTACAAGCGTGGATCAGTATTAATTAATATTAAAAGTGTGAATATAGGTAAGCTAGATAAACTATGCTATCAAAACTGAGTTGTTGCCTTTCAAGTAGGAGTTTGATGT
>JAVJGI010000057.1:37819008-37835971 GCA_035590275.1 Ibycter americanus | reverse complement strand
TGCATTAGTTTGTACTGAGGCGTCACTCTAAGGTACAAAGAAAAAGAATGACAAAAGAACATGGCATAGATAAGTGTAATTTCAGCTTTCTGAAAGAAGAGATACACCCTGGATATTTCTACTTTCTGCTGCAGACCTTTATTTTTCTAGGTCTCTGGGACAATTTCTAATTACATCTGCATTGCACAAATAAATACCTGTCTGTCCTGGTTATTTTGAGTTACAGATTGCCTTATAAAAAAAACATTGGGTAGAGTTTTCCTCAAGTGGTCACAGCTGCTTCTTGCTAAGCAGCCTAGCGGCACTAAGGTAACTTCATTCTGTAGGAAGAAAGAACAACTTAGTAATAGCCACTCAGTCTCCCTGCCCACCCCACCCCCTGCAGCAGTAGGATCCAGATGTGAGGGTGATGGACTGAAGTCCACCTTCATGAAGTGTGACCTGCAGCAGCTGGGCAAATATTTGACAGAGAGAAAAACAGTGTGAACTGAAGGAAGAATGGAGTACTGTGACTGTAGTGGTCCGTGGTTACAAATTGTGGAGAAACAGTAAAGCTAGTTCAGTCAGTGGGATTTTCTAGTAACTGTATTTTTATTTCACTGTTTGTGATTTAATGTGAAAGGAAGTTGATAGCTCAAATGTGGCAGCTGCAGAGAGCATGCTGAGATGGGGTAGCCACCTTCAGAAGCTACAGCAGAAGCAGATGCAAGAAGTATTGTTTCAATGGGACCGTAAGGACAGGACACACTCAAAGAGGAGAGCACTCTAGTGCAGAAGCAGTGAACTAGGCAATAACCACACATACATCTTGAATCTAATTGCAACTTCCTAATGTTCAAAGAGAGCTCTTTTTAAATGTTACTTGAAGAAGACATACTGTTTTTCAACAGGCACTCTTCTTGGATGGTTTGGCTTAAGGGTTCACACAATTTATGGAGGCTTAGTATCTTTTTAGGAGTCTGGAAAAGATCAGCTGTGTTTGCATGGGAGTGAGAGTGTGAGTGGATTCCTGGTTGTTATGGTAACCAGTATAACTGATGAACAAATGCTTACTTGTAGTAGAAAATGCACATCTGGCCTATACCATGTGGCTTGATTCATTTTGACCAAGTAAGACCCTGTGGATTTCACTTATTTATTTATTTATTTTAACTTCATTGAGAATGCTGCCTGAAGGAAGGGCACCAGTCCAGTTCATTAAGTCGCACCAAGCAGCAGAGTGGGCTCATGAGGGATGTGAGAGCAAGCTTCTCCATAGGTAGTAGTAGAAAGAAACAAACTAGTGGCAGCTACACTGTGGGAAGCATGCAGAACAGTGTTAATCAGTGGTGGCTTCTGCTCAGATGCCTTTTTCTCCCCATCTCTTAAACAGAACTGTGATAACTAGGTATCTCTAGCATTTTATTAGGTGGATTTTAAAACCTGTTTAAATGGTGATAGTACAGATGGTGAAAGAAAGCAAACATAATCTTGCCTTCCAGAGTGATAATGAGGTGGAGTTGCTGAGGCAGAGTCCTTTCCCCCCGCCCCACCCCCTGCCCCGTTGCTTTATAGCACCTGCAATAAGGCAGATGTCTTCTGAAAGAATCACCGTCTTTGCCCCAGGAAGTTCATAGGCCAAATTTCAGCTGTGATAAAATGAGTTATAAAAAGGGAGAACATACAAACAAGGACAAAGTTTACATCCACGCAATCCTAAAGGACATCCATAGGGTGTCTACTTCTAAAGAAAGCAAGAATGTTAAAGTTACATTTTTCTTGAGCTACTTGTGGGGAATGCTTAAAGACTTAGCATAAAGAACAGTTGAGAGTTAAAAAAATAATGGGAAGATAACTTTGTGAATGAGAGTAGAGGGGAACTAATATTAAATTAAATGAAGCCTGCATCCTGCTCAGTTCCTCTCTGCTCATCATTTATTCAATGACTTGTTTTCTGTCATTAAGAGGCCCATACAAGTATGGAGAAAGTAAAAAAAAAAACCACCTCGTTTAAAAGAATCGACTTATTTACTATGTCTGAAGTCTTTGTGCACTATGTACTTGAAACCAATCCTTTACCATCACATCAGTGGTTAGTTGGGTTTGCCAGCCATTTACAACCTTCACACTCTAATGGAGATAATTATTGAGCATGTATAATATACTTTCTGGAACTAAAGTACCTGTATTTTTGTCATCCCTGAATTATTTGTATTTTTTTAAAAAAAGACAGACTTTCCCCATCCTTTCAACTGTCTTGTCCCTGATTTGCACAATTGTTAAATAGCTTCAGTTATCTGAATGTAAACTGCCTTTATATACATTATGTGTGTCTGATTAACACCTTTCTTTTATGAAAATAAATTTAAGTTTTTTAGAACTAGCCTGAAAGTGATTATCTGTAGGAAAAGCAATGTTTAAGTCCTGCTTGGCACGTTTGTGGGATCGTGTGCAAACAATACCTGATTTGCAAGGATTTAAGTTATCATTTATTTTGTTACTTTGAGAAAGGATTTCATCTTGGAGTGATGTAGAGCTAGTGGAAGACCCATCTGCAGAGAACAGTAATTCATGAGCACATCTAGTGCTAGAATATTTATCAGTTATGCAGATATTCCATATACCTAGCTGTGTTCTGTCTTATATTCTGTTTTCATTCTTTAACCTGTTGTGATGCTTTATGCATATAATTTTTCATCTCTACAGGCCTTTTAGGAATGCTGTATGACAAATATAGAGAAAATATATAGTTACTTTTGTCAAAAAGGGGCAAAGCTATGTTTCATCAGAATGAAGACAATTTAAGCTTTTATATGCAGGGATAAAACTGTGGAGAGGCTTTTTGTCTCAATAGTTTGGAAAATGTGGAACTTCTGGAGCACTTTATCCCTAGTACATCTCTTCCTGAAATGCAGCTCTTCCCTTTGCTGATCTGTTCCCATTTAACAGGCAGCTGGTGGTAGGTGGGAGAGAAATGTCCCTACCTGCTTTGAAATACTGGCACTCTGGGGCAGTAATGCAGGGAATGGGCAATTTCTGAGTTTGCATGGCTGCAGAAATTGTAATTTACATTATACTTAATCATATAGTTTCATGCTTTCCTTCTCATTATCTATATAAAGTACAGTTTAACCTGAATTTGTTCGGAAGTCTTGCTTTTCTCTCCCAAACTAACTTTTGCTGAAGACTTAGAGTGGGGAGAAACTGTACCTGATTCTGGTTCTGGATTGGAGAGAAATGCAGGAGTCCTGTTACAAATACAAGAGTGTGCTGTCTGTATGGCACAGAGCACTGAGCTAGCATAAATTCAGTGTCCATTGAGATGCATTCAGGAGGTGATGACACGTTAATTTTGAGTAGGTAGGCTATTTGCTGCTTCAGACTTCACTTGTCCTCCTGCAGCCAGTAGAAAGACAAACATAAGCCCTATCCAATTCGTTTTATGCTATTAAGGTGTCTCTATTGGTGTTTGGGGTTTTTGTTTGTTTGTTTGTTTTGGTTTGTTTGTTTTTAAATTATTTAGCTGCATGGCTGAAATCAGTGCTTCTGTGAATGCAGGAACCGATCCTGTTGAAGATTTTTATCAGCTCTTTTGTAACTGGTTGACTGGACAAAAAGAAACTGTTGCTGGCACAGTGGAAAGAGTACCAGTGCATAGTTTTGGGGGCTGAAGACAAAAGAGCAGGTCTGTCCTTTTCAAAAGTAGCATCAGATGTGAAGGTTAGTGGAAGTCAATAAGACCGTGGCTGTTCTGAGGGAGGTGAGGTTGTGTACCTACACCCCATTCAAGTTTATGCTGTCGTATGTTGCCAAGGACAGATCTTGGCCTGGCACATTAGGATCCATGGTATCAGAGCTAATAAAATGTGGTTTAGTCTGAACCTGACTGTTTTTATGGGTTTCTGTCTTCATTGTCAATATAAAAAGCACCAAAGCGCCTGTGCAGTAGACAGTAATAAGTTAATCAGCAAAACGAGGGTGGTAAAAGACTTCCTTTGTTGTGCCCCTTTACGTAGCAAAGTCCGTTGTTGTCACTGTGCACCATTTGCTACAAGTCCAGTCAGTGTCATAGTCTAAAACTGATCAACTGAAGTTGTTTATCTGCTGATTATTCCCATCCTTTCATTTCTTAGAGCTTCAGGTATTGATGACAGGTTAAATGATCCAAGAGTCACTGTACAGCCACTGTACACTGTCAGTTGTATAGTTACAGCTGATATGTGGACTCAGGGCCACATCTGAACCTCTGCATGAGGCTAATAGGAAGAAAAATTTATTTCAGTGTCTGAAAGAGAGAACTTGTGCACAGGCGGTTACTGAACTCTATTGTTTGCTCTACAGCAGCAGACTATTCAAGAAGAATTGAAAGAAATAAGGGACTTAAGTTTGAAACTTCGTGAGCATTAAAAGAGGAGCCTGAGTAAGGAAAAATGTGTTAAAAGAGTTCATTTTTTCCATTTGCATTCGTATATTCCAATAAATATATTTTTGTAGTAAGTACATGGATGAATCAAGGACATTTCCCCTAAAGCTTGAGGAGCAGCTTTTTTATCTTTTCCTTGGATTCCATCCTTAATAAAATAATAATAATAATAATGATAATAAAGAAATTAGACCAAGACAGGTTTTCATATTGAGAGAAATTCCAGGGTTTGTTTTGTTTCATTTTAAGGCTTGTGAAAACAAAAACTTGTCATTTGCTAAGGGAATATTGGGTGATCAGCCTTTGTTGGAGTTAACTTATAACAGTGGTTTACAAACAATTGACTTTGAGCCAGAAATTGCCTTCAGCATGCTGTAACTGCTGTCAGTTTGTTTTAAAACAGTTGTTAAAGTATCCTGAATGATTCATAGCATTGCTTTTCTGGTAAACCCATTGCTGTGATTGCTGCAGAAATGATGGGTGATTGCTAATGGCACTCGTGAATAGGAGTGGAAATTAACAAGAAGGTAACCTTATAGGTAAGGTCTGTATCATGCTAGTAGCAGACTTTTCATTCTGCCCTCCAGAGACTGCAGGTCTTCTTTTGAATTGCAGAAATCCTACAGAAATTGTTTATGAGCTTGAAAGGTGATCCAGAGTTCTCCTCTTGAAATCACATTGCCAGGTTACCTGCCTGGGTTTTTGGGGGGGTTTGTTTGTGGGGTTTTTTTTAATGGCTTATCATCCCATTAATAAAATACAGTACAGTGCTATCTGCTGCTCTTTCAAACGTAGTCCCTTGCTGTGGCAGGGAACAAGATAGGCATCCAGCTATGAAGCAGAAAGTCTGTTTGTATGTGTATTGGTTTGATTGAAGTTACATAATTACTGCTTTTGTTGGGCATTAATCATTCATGAATAGAGGCCTTTCAAGGCAAGAAAAATGTGAATCTTCTTATGACACAAAGCCAAATCTTTCTAATAGTCAAAGTAGCAGTCTAAGAATGGTGTTGTTTGTTCCTACCGAATTGCCTGTTCTGAACTGTTATGCAAGTGCAGGTCTGCTTGGTCTGCAGTCTTAATTATTTAGGACCTACACATCTCTGTCTTTTCTAAAAATAAGCAGTCACTCTAGCATATGCTGTTGTGAGAGCTATAACAAGAGTAGTTTTGTGCACTTGGACCCTTTCTTATGTAATTCCCACTCCTGAAATGTTTTTGTTCAAGTGCTGCAGTAGTTCTGACCCATGAAGCTTCTGGTGTTCTTTGCTTCCACTGATACAGTCTTTTGCTTGTTTGGTCGGTGGGAGGTAAACCTGGAAATGGGCACCAAGATGGTGTCTTCAGACTAGTGAAAATGCACCATGCCAAGGGAAGATAATCCCTTCCCGATAGCCTTCTTCCTCTTCACAGTGGTTTTCTTTATTCACTCCTTCCATCTTTTCTTAAGAATTCCTTTCTTGACTGATTTCTTCTTTTGTTCCAGTTCTACCTTTTTTTTTTTTAAATTCATCCAGCAGGGTCGTCTAGTCAGTGTGAGAAAGTTTCAGAGATGGTCTCAATATATGTATATACAGTATCTACCACAATTTGGTGCTGCCTTTTTGAACCCTTCTCTCCTCTGCAAGCCGTGTTCACTGAATTCAATTAAATTAATTTCTGTGTATAGATTTTTGTAGAGAGATTTTCCTCATCACTTCCATTTCTCTCTGGATTCCCCCCTGTTAATGCACCTCTTGCGTTGACTGCTAAGTAGAACCTTGAATACATTTTTATCCAGAACCTGCATTTAAACCATTAGTCTGCATTGTGATGCCTTGGCATGCATGTACAATTGCCTGGAATTTGTGACTGTTTTTTCCAGAAGGCAATGCATGCTGTTTCAAACTCCTGAAGCATTTGAATGCCCAGTTAGATTGGAAGTGTCTTAAGAGGGTTGAATGGATGGCTATAAGCTGTTTCGTAAAGACACATAGGGAAGAAAAGGAGGAGAAGTTGCACTCTGCATTTAGAACGTTGAATGTATGGAAGTCAACTGTGGCCAATTGTGCAAGCCCTATTGAGCGTATCTGGGTTGAGATCAGAGGGGTTGTCTCCAAGGGGGATCTTATTGTATGCATCTGCCACCAATCTCCAAACCAAGATGATAAGGCCAAGGAAGCAATATTTGGGTCACTTAGGCAGGCATCAGGTAAAGAGAACCTGGTTCTTATGGGTGACTTCGACTACCCAGACATTTGTTGGAAGAACAGTACAGCAGCTCACATGTCATCCATCAAGTTCCTGGAATGTGTAGAGGACTGCTTCCTCACACAAACGTTAGATGTGCCACCCAGGAATGAGGCACTGCTGGACTTGCTGCTCACAAACCAAGAAAACCTGCTTTGCAGCGTCCGGGTTAGTGATAGCCGTGGCCACAGTGGTCACAATATTGTGGAGTGTGGGATACTGCTGAGCACACTGAAGGTCAGGACTAAGACAGAGGTTTTAGATTTCAGAAGAGCAAACTTCAGCTTGCTCAGAGCTCGACTGGGAGGGTTCCACGGGAAGCTTCCGTGGAGGATGAAGGAGCTCGTGGGTGTTGGGAATTTTTCAGAAATGCTTTCCTGGAAGCACAAAACCAGTTCATCCCTGTTAAAGGTAAGGTGAGCAGGCAGAGCAAGAGATCACCTTGACTTAACTGTGAGCTTCTGGGTCTGCTCAAAACCAAAACAGAAGCGTATCAGAGATGGAAAAGCAGACAAACACCTGTTGAGAACTACAAGGGCATTGTCAGGGCAGTTAGAAAAGCAAAAACTCAGCTTGAATTGAAATTGGCCAGAGATGTAAAAAACTACAAGAAAGTGTTCTTCAGGTACATAAATAACAAGCAGAAGCAGAAGGAAAAGACTGGCCCACTGTTAAACAGGAGAGGCGAATTGGTCACCAACAATGCTGAAAAGGCAGATTGGTTCTCAACACTTCCTTCACCTCTGTCTTTACCAGCACTGTTGGGCTCCAGGCCTTGGGAACAAAAATCCAGGTTGATGCAAACACAGACCCACCATCAGTGAAGGAGGAGTTGGTATGTGAACTATTACAGGAGCTTCACCCCTGCATGTTACAGGAGCTTGACGCCTGCAAATCAATGGACCCTGACCATATCCACCAGAGGGTGTTAAGAGAGCTGCCCAACATCGTTGAGGAGCTGCTCTCCACAATCATTGAGAAGTTGTGAAGACTGTGGGACATCCAAGAAGACTGGAAGAAGGTTGATTCACCCCCATCGACAAGAAGGGCTTAAAGGAGGATCCAGGAAGTTATAGGTCCATCGGTCCACTTCAGCCCCTGGGAGAGCTGTGGAATGAATCCTCCTAGGGGCTATCACAAGTTCATTGAGGCACGTGATTGGGAAAAGCCTGCATGAATTCTGCAAGGGTGAATCGTGCTTGACAAACCTGATCAGCTTCTCCAGCGAAGTAACCTGCTTGGCTGATGTAGGGGGAGTGATGGCATTGTCTGGATTTCTGCAAGGTTTTTAATATGGTTTCCCGTAGCCTCCTACTAGAGAGGCTGATGCATTACAGCCTAGACAAGTGGTACGTGTGGTGGGTGGGGAACTGGCTGACAGGCTGTGCCCAGAGGCTGGTGGTAAATAGCTCCTTTCCAAACTGGCAGCCTGTCACAAGGGGGGTCCCCCAGGGACCAACATGGGACTCAGCGCTGTTTAATATCTTCATAAATGAAGGATGATGGAATCGAGTGTACCCTGATGAACTTTGCTGATGATACCAAACTGAGTGTGGAAGTGGCCACTTCGGAAGGGACAGCCACCCTGCAGGAGGACCTGGATAGGCTGGGAGAGTGGTCTAACAAGAACCTTATGAAGTTCAGCAAAGACAAATGTAAGGTCTTGCACCTGGGAAAACATAATCCAGGAGTGCAGCACAGTCTGGGATCTACCCAGCTGAGGAGCAGTTCTGTGGAAAGGGACATGGGGGTCCTAGTGGACAGCAAGCCCAGTATGAGTGAACTGTGTGCTGCTGCAGCCGAGAAAGCCAACACGATGCCGGAACAAGGGCATCACCAGCGGAGATAAGGAAGTCATCATCCCACTCTGCTCAGTGCTTGTCAGGCTACACCTGGGATACTGTGTTCAGTTTTGGTCCTCACTATACAAAACAGATGTGGACAGGCTGGAGAGGGTCCAGAGAAGGGCCACAAAGATGTACGAAGGACTGGGAAGCCTGGCATAGGAGGAAAGGCTGAGAGAACTGGGTTTGTCCAGCCTTGAGAAAGAAGGCTTAGGGGAGACCTGATCACCATGTTCCAGTATATAAAGGGTGGCTACAAAGAAAATGGTGACTCCCTTTTTACAAGGAGTCACATGGAAACAAAAGGGGTGATGGGTACAAGTTGCTCCTGGGGACATTCTGATTGGATACAAGAGGAAAAATTTTCAAAAGGAGAACAATCAGCTGTTGCAATAATCTCCCCAGGGAAGTGGTGGATTCTCCAACATTGGACACTTTTAAGATTTGGCTGGACAGGGGGCTGGGCCATCTTCTCTAGACCATGCTTTTGTTGAGAAATGTTGCAGCAGCTGCTCCTTGAGGTCCCTTCCAACCTGGTATTCTACAATTTTACAATGCCTTTTGGATGTTTATGTCATTATTCTCCTGCAATTTTCTCTGACATATTTCAGTCTCCTTCAGAGTGAACAAACAAGGACGTCTTTCATTGTCCTTTAGCCATTTCGATGACACAGAGAAGATGCGGGATCAAGTAGCTCTTTTACTTTAGCCTCTCTCTTTTGTTCATTTGTTCAGAGGTTCATTGTCATCTGAGGACCTCCTTGCATGTAGAGCTTCGCACTTGGTCTTGAAAATTTTCTTGTACAGCTTTTCAGGATTCTGAGCATAACTGAGAACCTGGCATTAACATTTATAAAACTTCTTGGAGATTATTCTCCCAATGTAAGTGCTATTGCATCTGACAGGAGGTATCTTAAGTTTCAATCTAATTTTAGAAGATAAAAAATAATGGTTCCAGTCCAGTGATTAATTAATCGTTGTGCTTAGGAACCAGCAATGGTGACTTATTATATCTTCTGTAGGCAAGTAACGGACAATCTCAAATGGTGAGAAGCATCAGATGTACTTCATTTTCCAAAGCTGAGAGAAATTGAGTGAAGTTGATTTGAAGGACAAATTAATATGGAATAATGCAAGTGAGAGAGAGGCATTCTTTAGGAGATCATTAGAGGAACAGCTGGCATAAATTGCACACCCTAGACAAAAGCTCATGCAAGGTTAGTGTCAAAGAAAAAGAAGAAATTAGCGGGGGAAGAAGTAGCATGTAAGAAGGTAAAGGCAGTAACTGACCGTAAACTGAAAATCACTAAGAAATTAGTAAGAAACTGAGGGCACCTCTTTGGCAAACAACAGCTGACATGAATAAGCAACGCTAATTTACCTACATATGTATCTCAGAATTCCCTTTTTTTCCCCCTAAGGTACATAACTTTTCCTATGAATGCTAGTTGTTTCTAAATAGCCAAGAGGTTATGCACTAAGAAACTCTAATCAGAAAAAACTGAAGCCAGATTAATACATATGAGTAATATCTAATCCTGAGGATCATTACAATGTGGGGGTAACTAACCATAAAGCAAGTTGTTAAGAAAAGCAACCAATTCTTCCTTCTATTTTTTCAAATCAAGATATACCTAAGGCATGAAGAGAGACATGATGATCAAAAGATACATCTGAAGCAAATACTGTCAGGGTAGCTGTTCATGAACAGCTGGTCTACATATGAACAAGTGTGAGAAATAAGCAAGGTACACAGAGAGGGAGAAACTTTTGGAAGCATAGGAAAATTGTTCTCTTTCATACAAGACACCAAGAACATTACCCTTCACCTCTTGCTGTTCATTGACTATCTAAGACTTTCACGTTTTCCTGTGAAAGCACTCTCCTCTAGCATGTTCCTGCTTTCATTCAGTATTTACATACATGGGAAATATATGGATTTTCCTTTCATTAGGGCACGGATGCCACGTGTCCAGCAGGGCTGGTTGAAGAGAAGAGATAGGCTGGCTTGCTGTCTGCAGAAGGAGAGCAATTCTACACAGTCCTTGGGTTTATAGACTGGTTTGGCTGCCAGCTGGCCAATGGTTCAGGGAACCACAAGTAGTTGTGTGTTCCTCCATGGGGTCTGATGATAGTTTGCACCTCATTCGCAAAGGGCATAAGTGGAATCTTTTCCACCGGCTGTACATAAACATCTATGCTTGTGTAACATGAGGGAAAATCTGTACAAGTCAGACTCTGTTTTGTGCCTAGAATAAGTTCCATGCAGTTAATGGACAAGATCCTCATTTCCAGTTGACATTTCTCACTCTTGATAATGCAAGTCGGTCCCAGCATAGGTAAGTAACTGATGCTTGAGTGTCATACCACTGACATGTCCCAGCAGGTACAGATAGTATGTGTGGACACTTTGTACTATTTTGAAGTTGTACTTTGTTGGCAGAGATGAATTGGGAAGCCAGAATATGGTGAATAACTGTTTTTCCTCTTGTGGCTTTATATATATCAATTAAAATATGGTTTGAATACACAGTCTTGAACTCCGGGAAACAATTTTTTTTATTTATTTTTATTATTATCGGGCTTAACTGCATTTTGCATCCACTTTGTTTCAATATTAATGGATATGGAAGATGGTGGAGAATCACAGCTAATACACATTTTCAACTATTTTGATATCTGCTTGCAGGTTTTTGTTGTCACCAGACAGGTTTTTTTGCTAACAGAGTTAGCTGACATAGGAAACAGCAACATTTACTGATGTCTGCTCCCTGCTGGAACTCCTACTATTAGTATAACGGCAAAAGCAAGTTCCAAAGGAAGAAATCTGATTTAGTCAATAGATTTCTAGTTTGAAACACTTGCAAATTAAAAATTAACTTAAAGCTTGATTTTGCACAGTCCTCCTTTTGCCACATTGTGGCCAGTGTTTAGGTGAATAGAGTATCATGGAGTATCAGGATGTATTCAACCATCTCCACAGCAGGCTCTGTTTCACAAGATTCAGTGTACCTTCAGCAATGGGTAGGCTGACAAAGCAGTGTTGCTCCACCTTCCATGAGATTTCTGTTTCTGTGGTCACTACTATGGTCACATCTCTGAAGCTAATGGTAGATTCTCCCCCTCCGCCTTGGACTACCTTGCTTTTATATTGGTGCAAGATGGAATCTTTTTAATAGATGATATTTGATTACCTCTCGGTTTCTCTTCTGATGTAAGGGACTCAAGGGCAACAGATAAAATTCCAATTTACATAAGTGATACCTGGAAATTTTGACAGCCCCATTTTTCATATGCCTTGACAGCCTTTTCATAAGCTTGCATTTTGCTGGAAGACCACAAGTTTGTAATAAAGCTTGCCTACTGCCATGTTTGTTGGGTACAAAAAGCCCATGGGTGGTGTTCATAAAACTTATTTTCCCAGTAATATCTTTCAAAATCTGTTGACTCATTAAATATCTCATTGTGTTTTATCTCTAAGGGTATTGGAGTCCAGTTCTACAAATATTTTTTTTACTTTTTGCTTTGCTTATTTTTTTTTCTCTGTCAGAGTTTTTCAACCTTATCTGACTTCAAAATTAGTGTGTTTATTTTGGAAAGAAACAGAAATTAACCAGAAAATGTATTGCCCTTTGTCCACTTCATCTGCCCCGTGATGATCTGATCTTACCAGATAACGAGGTAACAGCCACAGGAAAGGTCTCTGGACAAAATTTTAGAGCTGAAGTCACTAACAATGTGGTGGTGTAGTTATTGCATCCCTCCACAACTGGAGTTTGAGTTCAGGTGTTTAAAAAGTAAGTAGCCAGGAAAGGACGGTAAGTCTCAGGTCTCTTTTGCTATGCAGAGCTATATTTCTGTAAGTGAACACACAGATAGATTACCTACAACAAAAAATGGAAAAGATAACAGAAAATGAAACTTACAGCAATTCTTTTGAGATTCTTACAGACTTCTAACTCCAGCCCTGTAGGGTGCCAAAGGAACCTTGCATCTTCCATTGAACTTGTCCTTCACCTTTTGTGATACGCATCAACACCTGAAAACTCCACCTAATGCATTTTCTTGACAGGGAGAGGAAGAAAGCAAGATGCTTATTTATCTTCAAAGCAATCACCAGTCCCTTGGTGATCAGCGTTGTTCCACAAATTTGCTAACTCTCTGTTGTGGTTTAACACAGTCCCATTAAATGGAAATTATTTTTGTTGAACAGAAGCTGAAATGCCATATGGGTTAGAGAAAGAAGGTTAATCAGGTATGGTGGCATCCCAAGTTTTTCTCAACGTTCTTAAGGTGTCAGGAAACAGAATGTTCATTTAACATGATACTGTAACCAGCCTTTTTCATAGTAGAATGTTATTCGCAGGAACATAACTCCACAACATTAAAGGCCACAGGTGAGCAAATCTGCATGAGAATTTGTCTTATGGGATTTGATCTGCTATAAGCACTACAGTTCATTTGTGCAAAATTAAATTATAATTACCTTTAGTATTTTGAATCACTAGCGGCACTTGCAGTGGATTCCTGTCTCTTTGGTCATGTTAATGTCATGGAGTCCATTTCCAAGATTACAATAATTTAAAAAAAAAAGTCACAGATGAGAAAGTAAAACGGTGGAAGAAACAGCTGTTTTTTGTTTTACTTCAGGTCTTTACTCCCTCTGGCAAAATTGCTTCAGACGTTTTGGACTGTAGTTGAGTCCACAGTCACCTATGTTTCCATGGGAATTTGTTTACTGAGTTTTTTATCAAACAGCTGCTAGAGGTGGTGATGGCTCTCAGGCCACAGGGTGCTCCTTGATTATTGCCAGATTCCTGGAAAATTAGGGTGATGGTCTGCTGCTCTCCAGAAGAAGAAAGGGAAGGAGGAGGGAAAGAAGAAAGGAAGGAAGGAGGGAAGGAAGGAAGGAAGGCAGGATGGGAGGGAGGGAGAAAGGGAGGGAGGAGGGAAGGAAGGAAGGGCTGGGATAGAGAGCGGCAACTTCTTGTGGAGGCTGATCCTTTCCCGCAGAAAGGGTTGCTATCTTTTTTCTCACCTCTCTTCTCCCACCTTTCCCAAATAGTCACAAGCAAACCCAGCACTATTCCCCCCATCTTTGGGTCATTCTCTGCCCTCAGTTTCACCTGCAGCTCCGCCTCAGCTTTCTATGTTTCCCATGACCTTTCCCAGCACGATGAAATGATTTGGATCAACCCTGGCTGGTCATGTTGTTTGCTGTGCCACCTATCACACTTCTCAGTGACATCAGTGTGATCCAAAATCCTATGCAAGTGAAGATGTGTTGTGGTTTAACCTTGGTGGCAACCAAGCCCCAGGCAGCTGCTCGCTCACTCCCCCCACAGTGGGGTAGGGGAGAGGACTGGACAAGTAAAAATGAGAAAACTCGTGGGTTGAGTTAGACAGTTTAACGGGGAAAGCAAAAGCCATGCACACAAGCAAAGCAAAACAAGGAATTCATTCACCACTTCCCATGGGCAGGCAGGTGGTCAGGCATCTCCAGGAAAGCAGGGCTCCATCACGTGAAATGGTTATTTGGGAAGACAAATGCCATAATGCTGAATGTTCCCCCTCCTTCTTCTTCCCCCAGCTTGTACATACTCAGCATGATGTCATATGGTATGGAATATCCCCTTGGTCAGTTCGAGTCAGCTGTCCCAGCTGTGTCCCCTCCCAGTTCCCCGTGCCCCTCCAGCCCTCTCCCTGGCAGCGCCTGAGAAACTGAAAAGTCCCTGACTTAGTACAAACATGACCCAGCAACAACTAAAAACATCCGTGTGCCATCAACACGGTTCTCACACCAAATCCAAAACACAGCACTGCACTAGCGACTGGGAAGAATATTAACTCTGTCCCAGCTGAAACCAGGACAAGAGTAGCTTATGTTTTCTTTGATTTATCATGACTGATCTGTTCAGCTCAAATGGTAAATAGTGAACAAGACTCATCAGGCTGTTTTTTGCTATGCCTTAGGCATCTTTATCTCTGTCTTCTCCAAAATCTGTAGCAACACTTGATGGTTCTGAGAAAGGACAAATGATGATAATATTTAGTAATTTCCTGAATAAATCATTTTAAACATTTACATTTCAAAAGAAATAGGCTCAGTGTAATCACGACATTCAGGAGTGTGCTGAAGGAGCACGGAAAAGGTTTAAACTTATCTAAATGCATGTTCATTGCATGCTAGCTCTGCCTCCTCTTCTCTTCTGAAGCTTTCACGAAAATTAAAGCCAGAATTCTATTGTAAATTCTGTTTCTCTTCCTGAGAATACATATTGCAAAACTAAAATCTCGGATCAATTTTCCTATATCAAAGCCTGAGGATTTTTTTTCCATTCAAGCAACTCCTTGTGGATTTTATGTTTAAAATTAATAATTTTTTGATGCATTAATCATTCTCCTAAGATCATCTCTAAATTTGATCCTTTGTCCCTGGAATTTCTTTTCTTGTCTCTGACTTCTATGGTTAACTGATAAAATCTATGTTGTAACTTGCAGCATTGAGCATTTGTATTGTATGCAATGGTGCAATACACTAAAAGCCACTGCAGTAACCAGTTCATCATTATTTATGCTTTAAGATCACATTGCCCAAGCTGACAAAACTACCTCAGAAAACCAGAGACTTTGGTGTGTCTGGGAAATAAAAGAAATTACTAAAAATCTCATCTGGAGTGTCTGGAAGTTAGCACAAGCTTTATTATTTTTTTTTCCTTTTCCTTTTCTAATTCATTTTAACGAACAAACATGAAATCATTTACTTTGGGCTGTTTACATACTTTATTTTTCTGTCTTCCCTCTTTTTCTCCCTTTTTTTCATTGTATTCTGAGTTAAGGTTTCAGATTTATTTGCCAAGGCATTAGGTGTAATGAATTAGCATCCACTAAAGCTCTAAAAAGACCATCTGGATGACAGTAAATGTGAGTCAATAGGTCCTAGCAGCTGGTACATATATGTAAACATCCTGCCTCTCTTAATTTATTTTTTACAATCTTTTTTGCTTTCAAAATATGTTACTGTTCCCTTAAATAGTTACTAGTTTTTAACTCTCAGAAATGTCTCAGAAATATTTAACTCTCAGAAATGCTTGGTTTTCTTTAGTTATTTAAAGATACACCTTTTTTCTTAATGCCCACTAAGAGCATATTATATCTTTAATAGGGTTTCACCACATCAGAAATCATACTGATAAATTATTTCGCTTTGCTTATATGTTCCAATGAAATGAGTGGACTGATGTAGCAGGAAATTAACTGCAACTCACAGCAGTTTATGTAGTCCCACTTGACTATGAGTGGGTTTTGGACCTTCCTCACAGCAACAGACTGTTTTGTCTTCAACAATAAAAAAGTAAAAATAGCTGAACCACCACCCTCCACAGTGAAAAACTATCAGAAATAATTGACTTCATATCCATGGGTTGTTTTCCCATTCATCCCTCACTGGTGTCTATGGAAATCAATTTTCCAGACTGCTTTATCATAATTAGCATTATCTAAATTTAGAATGCTAAGGTATCCAGAAGAGGCTGTGGAGCCCATCTGGCCCCACATTCAGACAGCCAGAGGGTGTTGCAAAAGTATAACTCTACCATGTGTCTGAGGTTGGGCTTCTCACACTGTTATGTTTTTGAACCTTGTGGAAGTTCACAAACTTGAGGTTGCAAAGTCTAACTACCCTTCAGCTACTAGCAGTGTTTCTCAGGGGCTGGTGCTATTTAGTTTCTTCATTATTAACTGGGGCAGTGGGGCAGAGTACACCCTTGGCACGCTTGCAGATGATAGCAGACTGGAGGGAGGAGATGTTATGGTGGAGAGAAGGACAGCTACCCAGATAGACTTTGGCATTCTGGACAGCTGGCTGACATGAACTTCTTGAAGCTTATTAAAGGCAAATGCCAGTTTTTCAGTCTGGGCTGGAATAATTCCATGCAGCAGTACAGGGTAGCAAATATCTAGAAAACAGCTTTGCAGAAAAGGGCTTAAAATGTCCTGGTAGACAAGCTGAACACAATTCAGGGTGTGTCCTGGCAGTTTTGAAGGCCATCTGTATCCTGCACTATATTAGTAAAAGTATACTAAACAAACGAAAGGAAGTTATTTTTTATCCTATTTCACACTTGTGAGATTGCATCTGGAGCAGGGTCTGGTTGTGCGCTCCCCAGCACTAGAAGATCATTGAGATACCAGTGCAAGCTCAGAGGAAGGCTACTGAGATGTTTCAGGAACTGGAGCACAAAGCATGAGAATAAGCTAAGACAATCAGGTTTGTTGTGCCTTGAGACAAAAACAGTAAGGGAAGGCTAGAGCCAACTTCATTCCATGCGTGATGATAGAAAAGACAAGCTCAGACTCTTCTTGGAGATATGTCATAGAACCATTGAATCACTGAATCATTTAGGCTGGAAAAGACCTTTGAGATCAAGTCCAACCATTAACCCAGCACTGCCCAGTCCATCACTAAACCATGTCCCTAAGCACCGCA
>JAVJGI010000057.1:37785273-37800598 GCA_035590275.1 Ibycter americanus | reverse complement strand
GGGACTAGACTGTTCAGTGGTGCCCAGCAACAGGACAAGGGGCAACAGGCACAAACTGCAACACAGGAATTTCCATGTGAATGTGAGGAAGAACTTGTTCACCTTGAGGGTGACAGAGCACTGGGACAGGCTGCCCAGAGAGGCTGTGGAGTCTCCTTCTCTGGAGACATTCCAAACCCACCTGGACACGATTGTGGGCAACCTGCTCTGGGTGAACCTGCTTTAGCTGGGGGCTGGATCTCCAGAGGTCCCTTCCTGTGTACAGGAATGCACAGAATCCTGACGATTCTGTGATTCCTATTTGTCTACCATGAGAGACCTGTACTCCCAATGTGTTTGTCTAACATCTTCCTGTACCTGTTTCATAAATGGCGGTGAAAAGCGAATAATTGCAGTGAAAATGCCATCTTAACGGTTCTGATTCCAGAATTTGCAGTGCCAATGGTGTGGGGATAGACTGTCTCCACCTCAACCATTCAATTCACTCCGGTGAAAGTTCAGCTAGTGCAGTGGGACGTGAAAAGAGACCGTACACTTGGCTGCCAACTGCTCTTCCACAGTTGTACAGCATGTCCTGGTCAGAGTGGAGTGTCATAACTGCCCTGCCAAGTCTCAGCCAAATGATTGTCACCAGCTTGCTGTACAGTAGTAGACTTGCTGAAGTTGAAGACCAAAGAATAAGCTCCATGATTCTCCTGTGCCTATTTGAACCTGCAGTTCTTTGTATTAAGCTTGTGTTTGAGTAACACATGCATTGGCAGTGAAAAACAATTTTTGTCTCTTCCAGTACTCAATCTGCAGTGAGCCTTTAATTGAGTTATCCAACCCAGGTGCCAGTGGGTCCTTATTTTTTGTAACTAGTGATGACGAGTTCATCATCAAAACAGTTCAACACAAAGAGGCTGAGTTTCTTCAGAAGCTCTTGCCGGGTTATTATATGGTAAGTAATTGAAAACTACATTTTACCTGTATTTTCCCTGTTTCGTATCACACTTCTGAGGATTCAATTTCATTTATTGTCTTTTAATCTTTCATTAGCTTTATCCATATTTTTCATAATATTTTTGACATTTTTTGTCTGTCTTTCAACTTTGTACCCTCCACACCCATCAGAAAGAATAAATCAAGAATATATTTAAGATAATTACTGTTCTTTTAACATTCAAGATGAAGCTGAATGTCATCTTTTGATTTGATACCAAACTTTGCTTCTAATCAGCTAGTAACAAAAAAAGTTTTCTAAATTTCTAATTCAACTTTTTTTCTCCATTTTTTATGTTTGTCTGCCCTCTGCATTTCACTTAGAGTGGACAAAGAAACTAGACCGGTCAGTTTCTCTTTTGTTTCTGGACTGCTTCTAATTTCCATTTCTCATGTTTTAAAACAAAGATGTAAAAAAATATTTTTACCGTATAATTTGTTCAAAACTTGATTTTAAATGGAGCTTTTTGAGGGCTAACGCTAAGTGGATTGTATTGTTTTGTGTGTCAGTCATCAGAAAGGGAAACCATGGATCCAAAGAAAGTAGAAATTCTCATTTTTTTAAACAAAAGCCACTCATACATATGAACAGATTCTCAGTATTAGACCCATGACTGACTGTCTTTTCTTTCTTTGCTTTCTTGAGTAAACACTTGAAAAGTTACCCTCTCACTTGTGCTATAAACGAGGAGTACTGTCATTGTTACACTAAAATAATGTGGATTCACTGTTTCTTTTAAAAAAATTATGCACTGACAGCATCAAAAAGAGCTATGGTGGCGCATCATTTGTTGTTGGTTCTAATTATGATAATCAGCTCAGCATAAGTTTGAGTTATTACAAGTAAATATAAGGCCACTTTGTTTTGTTTCTGGGAACTTTATTCTCACTGCTGCCATATGGAAGGGTTTCCAAAGTGTAAAACTAATTTAATCACTGTGATTATTTCCTGTGAAAGTACTTTCTTCCCATAGTTCTATGTTGTGACTTAGTAATCATGTAAGACTTGAAGTACTTTTTCCCCTTCTTCCTTTTTCATGCCAAAACCTGAGAGAAGTTGTGTTCAGAAGCAGGATTTTCTCTCTCACCTCTTCTTGTCCTCTCTTAGTTAATCTTTGAGTGTTGTGGAATTTGGATTATTTCACACTTTTCTGTTCTGATGTTCAGTTGTGGTTCTGTTAATGACCTCACATTCCTGTGGAGACAGCTTGGTCATTTGGCCCTAACCTTCAATGTGAAAAGCCTCATGGAGACAGGGGTTCTGTTTTTCAGAATCCAAGTCAAGGTAATGAGAACTCTATTTGATACAAACTCCTTACAGCAGGTGGAATGCAAAGGTTGTTCAGGTCAGAAAAAATAAATTAAATCTCCAGGAGGCTTTTAGGTTTGGCCAGTCTGCTCTTTCATGGGATGTGAGAAAGAGAAACCTGACCTAAATGCAGTTACTGCTTTGTTCTTGGCGTATATAAGCTCCTGGCAAAAAGGTGGTGTTTATGCTAGCTTTCTGAAGTACAGACCCACAAAGAAAATCAACTGGTCAAAGAAACTGTTCTGAATAGGAAAACATGCACAGTTTTCTTGATGTTTGTGAATGTCCTTTGGTATTTAAAAAAACTTTCTTAAGCATGGAATTTTATTGAAAATAGATATATTTAACAATATCTCTTTTGTTGTAGAATCTGAACCAGAATCCAAGGACTCTTCTACCCAAATTTTATGGGCTGTACTGCGTTCAGTCAGGAGGCATTAATATTAGAATTGTTGTAATGAACAATGTTTTACCACGAGCCTTGAAAATGCATTTCACATATGACTTGAAAGGTTCCACATACAAACGGAGAGCATCAAGAAAAGAGAGAGAGAAGTCCAACCCTACATTCAAAGACTTGGATTTCTTGCAAGACATGCATGAAGGGTTGTATTTTGACTCTGAAACACACAGTGCACTAATGAAAACACTACAGCGGGATTGTCGAGTGAGTAAAAGTTACTATTTAAACTTCTGTGTTCACATCTGTTCTAGTTTTACCTCAGCAAAACAGAGAGCAGGATGTGGCTCTATACGTTGTTCAACCTCCATTCCTTTTCTATGCAATGTAAATAGGAAAAGCTGTGGATGCCAAAGCACTGATGAAGCCTGCATTTTAGTTAAGCTGTTGGGATCTGTGAACATAGAATCATAGAACGGAATATCCTGAGTTGGAAGGTATCCACAAGAGTCATAGAGGCTAACTCCTGACTCCACACAGGGCAATCTGAAAGTTAAACCTTGTATCTAAGAGTGTTGTCCTAATACTTCTTGAACGCTACCAGACTTGGGGCCACAACCACTTCCCTGGGGAACTTGTTCCAGTGCTTGACCACCATCTCAGTGAAGAACTTTTTCCTAATATCCGATCTGAACTTCCCTGGTGCAGCTTTAAGCCATTCCCTCACATCCTATCACCAGGCATCAGAGATCAGCACCACCTTTTTTGCCCCCCTTCATGAGGAAGTTGTAGACAGTAATGAGGTCACCCCTCAGTCTTTTCTCTAAGCTGAACAAACCTAATGTCTTCATCCACTCCTCACAGGTTGTGCCCTCTAGCCCTTTCACCATCTTTTTTGTCCTTCTTTGAACATATTCTAATATTTTTAGGTCCTTCTTGTATTGTGGAGCCCAAAACTGCACACAGTACTTGGGGTGAGGCCACAGCAATGCTGAGTATAGTGGGACAATCACTTCTTTCAACCAGTTAGCTATACTGTGCTTAATGCACCCCAGGATATGGGTTGGCCATTCTGGCCACCAGGGCACATTGCTGACCATTGAGCTTACCATGCCGCACAAACCCCAGATCCCTTTCTGCAGAACTGTTCCCCTAGTTGTCTGTACATCCAGGATTACGCTGATCCATCTGTGGAAATACAAATTAATATAGGAATGTTGTCCATTAGAAGTTGGGTGTTTTTTTTATATTCTTGTTCTTGCTTTCTATTAGTTTGGAGATTTTAATGATTTTTTACTGAGGCGGAATTAGCCCTGTGGTACTGTTGTTACATATGATAAACTGTATGCAGAGCTGCAAGCTCAGTCCTGCTTCGGTAAGTCTGCTTCTTTATAAGTTAACAAGAGCTAGGAAACTGAATGGGGGAAGCGTGTCTATTGGCAGCAGTCTTACTTCTGGAGGAAAGTAATTTCTTCCTCAGCTGAAAGGTAATGCTTAATGTCCACATAACATTTTCAAGGCAGGAGAAGGATATCTGCCATTGTGTTTTGTGAGGACCGTGGTGAATGGAGTCATTGCCTCTTGTAAACAGGGAGAGTTGTAAAATGGAATTTTTTTCTGTAGCAAAGGTAAGAAGATATAAAGTAGGAAAAGGGGGAGTTATCCAGGTCTCTCAGAGTTTCAAAAGATTCACAGGGCTTGTGGAGAGAAAAGATTGACTTTGAGGGTAATCCTGAGAGTTGCATAATAAAACAGCAGAATGGGTAGACTGAACTCATCACATAGAAGAGGCATCCTGAACATCGGAGTTTCTTGTTCACTGCCACCTGTGGTGCGAGATGGAAAGCATTGTTTTTGCACATGAATAGTACATTTTGTTTAATTATCACAGAAGTCTGCAATGCCTTGTGCTTAGTTTGTAAAGCTGTGTGACCTAATGTTCAGCTGCATGTTCAGTGTGAGACATTTATCTAATACCACACATTGTTCTTTCTGTAGCCTCTTGCAGTGAGTGTTTCCTGAGGTTCTGCCATGTGTGATAATGCAGAATGCATCAGTATGTCACATCTGGGGATGTGGATGCCCTTTTGTGCATCCCCCCACTTGTTGAAGGTTACTTACCCAGGCAAAGCCTGGGGGGATCTATTGTAGAGAAAAATAATAAACAGAATCTAAAAGAGGGAACTGGACTGAAAAGTAAAAACAAGAATCAGTCATTTAGTTGTTACATATAAAGGGGACTCTTAGTGGTTCTCTGAAAGTACAGCTAAATTCTTGCAACATGTTATTTGAATGCTGAACTTCAGTTTTTCAGTGTGTAAGTTTAGATAAACAACTCTAAAGTTAGTCTGGAGTTCTTAAAGGCCCAGATAAATCTTAATATCATTGAAAGAAAAGAAGAAAATTATTTTTAAATAATCAGTGTGTATACATAAATGCATATTATATTGTATAGTATGTGTCTGTGTGTGTCTGTAGATATATATAAACACTGAATGTTACACATATATGAAAAAATTAACTGGCTTTCTTTTAATATTCAAATAAGTCTTACTCTTTGTTGTAAAACAAAGAGAGCAGACACTCTTGTCTTTCACACAGCTGAATTTGCTCAACAGATGAGGTTGGATCTGACTAGCTGCCTTTAGAAAGAGGCAACCATTCTGAGAAAAGAGCATCAGTTTTGCCACTGCTTGTTTCTGCCCCTATGCTATTTGAATCGCTATTTAGCATGAGTGATAACTGATCTAGACTTCTAGGGCTTCAAAACTTGTCATCTCTTTTTCCTTTTACTCTGAAGTGAGAACGTTAGTATAGGCACTGGAATTAAAAATTCATTAAGGAATGGAAATTTTTGATCTTGCCAGTTTTTCAAGACTAAGAAATTATCTTCTCTGTTGCTTCTCTTTGGATTGTATTTTCATTGTTCATGTTTGTAGTCAGAATCGGTAAGTCATGGGTTTTTTCCTGCTTCTTTAATATCAACACCCCCAGCTGGTAGCCCTTCTCTTCCTTAAGCTCCATCACAAAGTGCAAGGGCCTGACAGAACTTGCTGGTGACAACAAAGAAGGCGGTGGAGACCTGCTGTCATCTGTGTCTGCTGTCACTGTATCACCCTCCCCATTCAGCAATGGGCCCACATTTTCTTTGGTCAGTCTTTTACCACTAATATAGCAGTAGAAGCTTTCCTTTGTGCCCTTGACATCCCTTGCAAGTATTAACTCTATCAGAGCTTTGGCTTCCCTGACAATAATTGCCATCCCTACATGCCCAGCCAATGTTTCTTAATTCCCCCTTTGTAGCCTGTCTGTCCTCCCCTGTCCTGTGTGCTGCGTTTTCATGTTCAAGCTGTGGCTTCCTTGCTTAGTTGAGCTGGCCTCCTGATACGTATCCTCAGCTGATGCAGAGCTCCCTCCTGAGGGAGAGGTAGTAGCAGGGACGGCAGCAGTGGTGGTCCACTGCTGGAGTATCAGTTCTTGTCTGTCACACCTTCCTGCAGATGTGATGAGGAGATGCATGATCTACCCAACTAGAGGATGAAGCTCTGTGGCTTGTGGTGATCTGTCACGGGCTGGTGCCTCCAGTAGCCACTCCAGATTGTCTGCTTAGGGACTGGGTACAGATTGATAGCGTTATCCAGCTCCTGTGTCCCCTGCACATTCTGTTCACACTGCAGGTGACAGGGTCTGACCGCTCTGCTCGCAGATGATTTTGCAGCTTTTGCACCTTTGCTAAATCAAGGAGTGTAATGTTACAGTGTTCCTAAAGATGTAATATTCCTGAGTTTATCATACATACAGTGCACACAATTGAAAATTTGAACTAGCTTTCAAGTTCTGGACTATTGCTGAGACTTGTTATAGTTATCCTATCCTTGCCAGCAGGTGCTATTATAGTTACTGGGGTGAGTGGGAAGGTGGGGACAGGGACACACTACAGGCAAATAGTACTGAAAATAAATCAACTCACTATCCTGAATAGCTTTCCTCAAAGTCTTTGCTTTGAAGCCTAATTCACTTCAGAGTGCTTTAATTTGTAAATCCAATGTGCCTGTATTTTGTGTAGTGATACATACTGAGAGTATTATAAGGTATTTTCAATAGGTGTGATTTATTTTTAGTAGTCATGCTGTTAGCTGCTCTGATCATTTTATAGAATTATGAATTATTAAAGAATAGAGCAGATGCTCCAATTTCCAAATAAAATTATTATTGTAAATATTAACAGAAACTGTTCTGCTCATGAATGAGTCCAAGAATTAAAAGCTTTATTGCACATAAGCAAGTACTAAGTAAAAACAAAGTCAGTAAAACCATTAAAGACAGTTTAAAGTGCGTTTGAGGATTTTAAATTATTTTTTTTTTAAGGCGCAGAAAATTAAGCTCCACATCAAACTTAGCTGCTGTTGTGTTTTTTTATAAACACCTAATTCTGCAGAAATTGTTCCTCTGTGGAGAAATACTTACGTGGGGCAAAGGGTAAGCTATGGCACCAAGTGATGTGTTACGTACAAGTAACATTAGCACAATTCTGTATGAGAAATGCTAGAGGTTGATTAATAGTAGTAGTCTATTTTTTGTAGTTGATAAGGAATTAAAGTAAAGCTAGTATCCATTATTACTTACCTGATCTTTACTGGAGCTCTTAAGCAGTTTAATAAATACAGATTACCTCTGCTTTTGGCAGAAAGCATAGGGAAGACACCCACACTCTGGTACAAGGAATGCACAGTCAAAAACCACAGGTAACAAAGTTTTTCTTTTGATAGTCCCATATTAAAAAAGAAAACAGAGTTTTGTAGAGGTGCATGCCAAAAATTACTGTAGCAAAAGTACAGCAGCACATCTCATCAGAATATGGTCCAGTGGTTTGATTATGAAAACACTCTTAGTATCTTCCCTGTAATCCCTTAAAGTACAGAAGAACTGGTAACTGCTTATTAAAAGAAGGAAAAAAGTACCTTTTAAAACTGATAGTGTCATGGTTAGACAGAGATACTTTTCTACAAACTGTTTCTCATCTAGTTAACTAACAAAGCATGTGAATATAACTTCAAACAACTTTAAACGGAATTTCAGGAGAACTGATAATTGGAGGATTATGTATTTTTCATTCTTTGCTTCACATGCTCACACAGATACAGTGTTCTTGAATGTCAACTAATCATATGCAGGAATTTGAGGTATTCTATTAAAAATAGCCTGGTTGTGTTTTTCCCTTCCCATCTGCTGCTGAATCCAAGAGAAAAGACAATTGAAAAGGGCTAAAAGGAGGAGTGCATGTAAATGCAGTTAGCTCTAGTAACTGGGCAAATGGAAAAAAATTTCCAGGTATTGTTCCTCTTGCTGTTTACGTTGCTGTTAAGGTCTACTTAGTAAGATATTTACCTGTATGCACTCAGATAACTTCTTTTTGTCAGTCAGTGCTCAATTCCCAGTATTTCTTCCTCCTCTTGCATAACACTTTTTCCATGTATGCAAATATCAGAGATGAAAAAAATATCTATGCAGATCAAGCAGTATTTATTTATCCTGAAATTTGGGATAAAGTTGCCCAGCAAAATTGCAAAGACATGATATTCTAAAAACTAAAGTTAAGATTTATTCACCACCTATTTAAAAAAGTGGGAAAAAAGTAAACCAGAGTTTATAAGAAGCACTAGTGATCTTCATTTGTTACTTAAGGATGACTCTTCTCTTAATCAAGTGTATTTAAGATCTGGCCTATAAACTCAAAACGAGTTCTTCTCAGTTAACTTGGTGACCCTGGGGATCCTGTGACACCTGTCACATTTAAAACTACAGTAACAAATGTTGCTTTACACAAACAGGCAAGGCAACTCGCTGTAAAACCAGGGAATTTTGTCTTGCAGGAAGTAATTAGATTTTCTGTCTCAATAGGAAGAGTATTTTTCGAGCTATCAGTTGAAGTACTAATGACCTACAAGTAGGCAAAGTATGTGTGTTTTATGATTTCTTGCTGGGGATATCTCTTCCAAATTCATGAGGGTGAAAAATAAGTTTCTTCTTCTCTATGTAAATACAGCTATTACTAAAAGGTGAGATGCAAACAGTCTTTACTCATTCCTTCACCTCTTTCCTTAAGGCATATCTTACTGCTTATGAGGAAACCAAAACCTTTTCTGATGGATAAAGATGTATTTGATGTTGTTCCCTCTGTGGTAGAACACAATATTTGTAGTTTATTTTTGCATTAGAAAATTAGGAGAATGATTAGATTCCGCATAGGAGTATTGTCAGGATTATTTAGCTTGTATCTGCACACTGCCTGGGCGATTAAAGTTTGTGAACACCATATTTTGTCTGGTGGTCAAAGTAGGAGTTACAAGTCATGAGGGTTTTTTTTTTTCTCATTGCTTTACATTTTTAAAAAAATGAAGTAAAATAATCGTTGCTGCTAAGCTTTTAAAGTAGAATTAGAAACCAGACAACAAAGTTCAGCTATTTACATTGTGGGATTTCCCTTCTGATAATTTTAAATGGAAATTGAGCCTATTTATTCCAAAGTTTCACTTTACCAGAATTATTTTTATTTAGTTTGATTCAATACTGTTACGGCTTCTGTTTTGGTTTTTTCCTTTTTCAGACATTCAGTAGCAATGGCTGGAAATGATCCTGTTGCAGGAAAAGCAAAAGGCATAGTTCATTAGGGGTGCTCTCTACATTTATAAGAACTTCATGTAAGCGTTGAGGAATGGTCTAAACAAAAGTATGTGGTTACCCATTTTTCATTTGTAAGTTAACGTTAGAACAATTAATATATTGATACCTGTTTTGCAAAATACCTATTACAGAAGCAATGACAATTAATCCAGTTGTGGTCATGTGGTTTTTAAGAACAACAGAACAATTTCAATTTTTACTAGTAGGAATTTAATAGGTTTTTAGTCTGCATTTTTCCTTTATTATATTGGCAAAGAACGCTATGGACTTTTCTAAGGAAATCACATTTTAAAAGTGGCATTAATGGCCTGACTAACAAAGGCAGCTGTAAAGATAAGGAAATTCGAAGCTGAAGACAAAGAGGGTCATATCTTGTAAGTTTCCAGTCTGGCTATTATCTTTATCACTGCTGTTTTAGCCAGTGGCTGCAAAAGTCTCAAGCTTGATGGCATGAACACCTGTCTGTTTTGTGCTGAAGCAACTGTGACAGAGACATTGTATAATCAAATTTATTCACTGGATTTTTCAAAACCCTTAGTAATGGGGCATTTTTATTGGTTTTCTTGTCTTTTCTTTCCCCTCAAAGGGTCGACACAGATTATTCTTTAACCCAAATAATTTCAGTGACCCATTCTACAGCGTGTCCTTACAAACAGTAGTGTTGGCACAACTTGAAGGAGTATTGAACTGCAGCATAGGACAGAAATTAATAGATGACATGACATGGCATGGCACGGGGGTGGAGAATGTGGTAAACTTAGATGAAGGGCCTCTTTGTCAGAAGTGGTAGCTTGAAGAAAATGGACATGGAATGATACTGCAGATCCCTTGTATTTTTCTATATTGTCACTTCTGTAGTATCAATTGACATTCCAAATTTCTCTTCTACTTTGAAAATCAGAAACCAGATTGTAATTTTTAGAACTGTTAGTTAACAGTATATTTCAAGAATTCTCTTGAAATGGGAAGTGATTTCACAAGCACTTGAGGGTAGGGGTTGATATATTTTTTTGTGATACATTGTTTCTAAACCAGACCCATCACTCAGCATTTGACATTTGCACACTTGTTTCTAGGAAGTGCTTATTTTGCGAGCTAGTGCTTTATTTTGTGGGATTTTTATGTATCTCCTTATGTTGGAGAGTAATTATTGATTCATTGTAAAATCAGTCTTCTTTCTGTTATATTAGTTCCTATGTCCCTTTTCTAGAATGCTTGTAGGAGAGGAAGTGTTTGCTTGTATTGTTATCCTTTGAGTTTTTGCATTTCATAGGCTTGTGAAATTATATTTTTTTGAGTGGCGTTGTGGTTCTTTTGGTAGAGTTTGGTTCTTTTATGAAAATGACCTGCTGGCTTGAGTTGTTTGTATGGTTAGCAATGTGAATGCAGATTTCTCTGTCAGACAGTGCACAGCTTGTGCTGGCTGAATCTAAAATAAAAATGAAATTTCACGGCAAAAGTACTAGCTTTCCTCTGTTAGTCACTGGCTGTGACAGTTGAGTGTAACCATGTCTTAAGACTGCTTTAACATCTGATTAGCTCAGAGAAAAGAAAATCTGATTCAGGGAGTTGTTTTTCCGTGTTCTGAACCAACATGTATTGTGATGCCATTTCACTGGCTTTTTATGTGGTACAAAAGCAAAATACTGCTTAAGGCTAGAAGGGGATGAATGATGCTTGCCATCTGGAATTTGTCAGAGCAGCTAAAGCCAGCCTTGCAAGCAGTACTTGGTGACCAAGTGACAACATCGTATTGACAGAATCTGTGTAGCTAGTGAAGTAACACATACATAAATACAAACGAGATGAACAGTTTAATGTTGAGTCAGTGAACTGAACGTTTACTTGGCATTATCAAATATTATCATCACCAATACAAAAAATTGTCAACTCTTAATAATGGTGTGCACTAACAAAGAAGAATATACTTGCTGAAATCTCCCAGTGCCATTTTGCTAGCAAGGTGCATTTCAGAGTGGTTACCTGAGTAAAGATTGAATTTCTCTCACTTTAACAACACAAGGAGTGTATTTCTGGGAGTTGATGTCAATTTCTAGTGATCTCACATGGATAACATCAGGTGTTTTACAGACCTTTCGCATTTTGCTATGAATATAGCTCTTCAATACTGTGATTTGTTTGAGTACTTTTTTCATTCAGTTAGGATCTCATTTTGGTACCTTTGTAGCAAAAACTTGCTGCTGCTACTCAATAGCCGTGCTATTTAAAATCATCAAAGCTACTTGCAAGCAACCCTCAACCCAGGAAAAGATTTATGCCTTTTTGTGTTCTTAGAGGATGCTACACATTCAGAAATTGCTTGATGTGGTGCATACTGTAACTTTTGCTTGGCAAACCAGATTAATTTGTACAACTGTATGCAAAATGTTACTTACACATTTAAATAATGATGATTTGATATTTTAAATATTAATATGTGAGAACCCTTCAGATATATTGAGCTGGAAATCCCACTGACTGAAGTAAAATTTCTGTCTTAATACAGACTGAAGCGTTCAACGTGAAGTAAGGTTTTGTTGAATGCTGATGTTATGATTCTTCCTTGTTACTCTGGTTAATTATTTCTGTCAGAATTGTCCTTAGAAACAAACAGGGCAGTAAAACATGTTTAGATCTGGTCAAAGAATGTGTATTTGCATAAGGAGTGGTTGGTTTGGTTATCAAATTTCTAAGGGGAGGTAATCAGAACTGTGTATCAGACCAGGAGGCAGACAGAGGGCAGGTCATATTATGATATCCTGAAGACACTTTATAGACTGGACAAGCCTGCTTCTTGAGTAGTACCATGAATAGAATGTCCAGGGGACAAGGGCTAGAGTTCATACGCTATGTGCTGTTTGTAAGAATCTGTATTGCAGTTAATCCGTTGGATGTTTCAATTTCATAATGAACTGGAATAACAAGATAGCTACTTGTTTTTATGATGTTTTTCAGTAACCCTAGAACAGAGTAGTCCATTGTACCATACAAGTAGTATGGGTTTAAGTGACAGTGGTGAATTGATGCAGTCAGAAAAATAAATTTTATCACATAAGAGGTCCTTGTGGAAGAAGCGACAGCACTTATACCACAGCCTTCTATGAGGCTGCGTCCAATCCTAGACGTAGATTATGTAATTAGTGCAGTTAAATCGTAATGTGTCTAATGTAATTAATTCAAAAGGTGGAAAAGAATAGATTGAAGGTAGAGCTGTCAGCAGTTATGTATATAACTGTAAAATAAAAGTAGCAATGCTTTTTCCAAGCCTGACTAGCTGCTGTAATCTGGCTTTGCATGAACAGCATTGCTGACTGTACTACTAAGGTAAGTGGAGGATTAATTGTTGAGGGTTTTTTCAGCCTACCCAGAATCTGCTTTTAGTATTTGGTGGCAAACATCCACTGATCACATGTTGTTAATAAATGCATTATATAGTAATTTCTTTTTGAGAAAGTCTGAGTAAAGGGTAGCAATAAACAAGTAGTAAAGAAAATTCTAGAACTTGGCACCAAGTGTCTGTGCCTGTGTCCCTGTTAGCCGCACTATTTTTGCAATTCATGATTGTGAAACAGGAAGTTATTAGCCACCGACATTCCCACACAACACACAATGAAATTTCATGATCTTCTTGTATGGTAATTTAGATTACACATTTTTGTTGTGTCCTGAAATCCTGTGTGAGCTCTGTCATCAGAGGATGCTGTGGAGTACTGAGACCCGTATGTTAGCAGCCTTTTTCTTGTTCCATTTGAACTAGCCCATCTCTGTGCAGGATTACTCTGAGTAAGATCAAACCTACCATGTCTTCTAAATTCCTTCGTTGTGTCTGGAAATCAGAATGAGGCTATGTGTTTCTACACTTAGATTACAGTGTGTTGTGCTTTGTTTCTTCACTTTAAATGCTTACAACGGTGCTAAAAGTAAGACATATTGTTCCTCATGGAAGATAAATGCCGGAGATTGAAAAGAATTCAGCTGTATTGTACATTTGGCTTCTACTTAATATATAATGAGTACATAAGAAATACAGATGGAGTGGAACAGAGCTTTCCTACCTCTTTGCCTATATACTTGGACATTGGAGCTGAAATTTCTGTCTTGGGATGTGTTAAGTACTAGACTCCCTTTTCCTCCTCATACAGTTTCGCAGACTGCTGTACTTCTCCTGGTGATTGCCAACAAATCTCATTTTGGATTTGCAAAATGTGTCTTAGAGTTCCCAAGCCATCTCCAAGTTTTCTCTAAAAATATTTATACTTTGATAGTCTTCATCAAAATTGCATACCTGGAGCTACTGCTTTTCATTTGCCATCTCTGCAAAATCATGTTTTGTTCTTGTTCACATATTGCCTCTTAATTCTGTGCCAAAAATGACACCATTATCTTAGTTAGGGCATTGTGTGCCAAAAAGTATCATGAATCATTGCTGAGCTACATGAGATAAAGGAGAGGCGATGAGTGGCACAGCGTATCCTTCCTAGTTGCCACTGGGTTTTCTCCCTCCACTTAGCACTGCTGTTGTGTAAGAGACTTAACACAGTTCCTGTCTGCTAACAGTTTGGTTATATTACTGGATGTGATCACAGCTTGGTTTGTTTGCTTACTGACTTGAAATGTATTTCCTTTTAATGGCAGTATGCCAGACTTCATAATGATGGAGCTGACTGGAAACTTATGACAGTATATTTGCATGAAGGAAGAAAGGGAACTTGCCTGCTGACAGGGACAAAATTGGTTGGTAGAGCTAGAGAAGGCTGGTTGGTTAAGTCATGCTTCAGAAATAAAACTGCCTTTGCAGTTTTAGATCTGCCCTGTTTAGCCTAATAAGGAGAGATGCGTGATTTTTGTACCCAGATCCCATCAGCTGTTAATGAGAGGGTGGTAGCAAATGCTTTTTTTGACATTTGAAAGTTCTCCAAGAATACTTTCTCAGTTATAAACAGGAGGTGGAGGGGAGGTAGAGAGGCAAAATGCTCAGTAAAGTCTGGAACATGCATTAGAGGTGACTTTAAAAATATCTGTAGTTCTTACATATATAATGGGACTGTGATGCATTTTTTGCTACAAATAAAGAAGGTGTTGACTGGACATACCCTCCTTGACTACAAAATAACATCAGGTTACCTTTCAGCTATGCATCTTACTTTCCCACTCGTAGCAAGAGCCTTGATGTAATCAGATAACTAGCACTTTGACTTGTGTGGGTTAGTAAAAGGTTTTTGTTTAATTATCATTTCACACGTTTTCCTAATAAGAGAAACGTGTGCTTTGAAAGCCTGTTTTTACTTAGGTTTTCAAAATGCTGCTGTGTAATTCATATTGTATGTAGCCTTTTTTTGTTTCAGTACAGCCATTTCTTCTTTGTTGATAGGTTCTAGAAAGTTTTAAGATCATGGATTACAGTCTGCTACTGGGAATCCACATACTGAACAGTAACATGAAGGAAAAGGAGGGAGAGAGTTCCCAGAGTGCATCAGATGTGAAACGTCCTGGAGGGCAGAAAGTTCTCTATTCCACAGCCATGGAGTCTATACAGGGCCCTGGGAAGTCGGGGGACTCTGTCACCACAAAGACAACAAATACGTAAGTTCTGTAACCTGCTCTTAAGGTTACTATTAAAACATGCACATTCTGTTTCTTCAGTCTGTGCCATTTGGTATTAAGAGGCAAAACATTCAAGAGTACACTGCATTTCAAGAATTGAAAGATTAAGCCTTTTTTATTTATTTATTTCTAAAAGCTGGACCATCGAGATTTGGTGTAGAGCAGGAAATTAAAACATTGATTAGTAGATTGATCATCTTCGAATACATGATAAAAAATTTGGTTAGTTCAGAGTGACTTATGTAAGCAGAAGGGCATTTATTTATAGAAGAGATGTTATGAGACAGCTATTACAAGAGTCCCAGGTATAACAGCCTGATGAGCCATAGCAAAAACTATTTATTAAC
>JAVJGI010000057.1:37769417-37785167 GCA_035590275.1 Ibycter americanus | reverse complement strand
CTGCTGCTTTCCTCTTAATTTCTACCTAGCAAAAACTGCCATAGAAATTTAAGTATATAGATGATAGTTATTCTATTGTATACTTTAAAATGCATTCAGTGTTAGAGCATTATGTTCACCATTCTCATTCTACATAATCAGTCCTTCATTATAATGAGGGTTTAATTTCAAATTAAGGATTTACTCTTCTTCTGGTTCTCAAGGGATCTGTCTAGGCAAATACAACTAATGATACAGAAACATGTGCTTATACCTACAGCAAACAAATGGGATAATTATGATATTCAGCATTTACAGAGTTTCCAGATGTTCAGATTCCAGAATATAAATTAGAGCTGAATTTCACTCAGTTTTTACAGCATCACTCATATTCACACAGAAGATGATGAATGCTCTTCTATGGTACAGAGGTGGTGCACTGGCAGTTTTGGGACCTGTTGGGTTTTGGGTTTTGTTTTTTAACTATAAGCCAAAGCTGATTATATAGGTTATCTGAGAAAGTCCCTGTGGTTGTTATGTATGGAAGCTCACCCTGGACTCCCACATCACTTGAGCTAATATAGCGCTGCCCAGATTCTGAGCAGCATAGTACTGCTGCTGAAAGCCTACTGCAGCGGTTGTGTCCTTCCTTGGCCCTTTCCACTGTCTCCTCTCTCATATTGACATAACTAGTAATATGACAAACCTCACCAAGGTTGGAGTGGTCTTTCAGAAGAGACCCCTGGCTCAGTCTTCTGCTGTGGTTCATTGTGAGGTCATACAAACGTGAGGATGAGAATGAATACCCAGCAACAATAACTGCTGCTTGTACTGGATTGAATTTACAGTCGTAGCTTCCAGGAAAAGCTGACTGAATATAGTTTTTAAACCATTACACACTTCAGAATGTCTGACCAGTTAACTGAGCTGGAGTTTATGGTAATGGAGTTTTACAGTCATTTAAACTCTACTTGTTCTTACATGGCTTTCTTTGTGCCTAGAATAATAAACACACACACTTGACCCTGAAAGAAAAAAAAACACACACAATTCACCAAGAAAAAAAAAAAAAAAAAAAAAAAATAAAAAGAGTAGATGGTAGCCCTGTGTTGTTTTGGGGGGTGACCATTGTGCTTTAGCGGCAGAATGGGGAATATACTATGAACTGTCCTTGGTAGCTTTTTCGGGTGTGTATTATTTGTTTCTAAAACTGTTAAAGTTGCATGTGTTGCATCTTCAAACTCTTTCTCTTCTGGTTTTGTAGAGAGTCCATCAATGTCAACAGAAGCTGACAAACTGAAAATTTTACTGCAGTTTCTCATTCTAAAAACAAATGACCCTTTTTTCTAGGTGGTGGAGTAAGAAGCAAGGGTTTTAGGATGAGCATCTTTAAGGTCATGGCTGAGTAAATCCTCCGAACCAAGTGGAGATCCAGGCAAACAAGCTTCTCAGCTTGATACTGTTACTTTCTCTACCACTAATCTGTCTGTAAATAAATTTTTGAAAAGCACATACTTAATATTTAGTGAAAACTATACAAAACAACCTTTTCAGACTTGGAGTAACGTGCAGGTTCTCTATAATTTTGATACATGTGATCAATAAAGTGACAAAATTCCCTTTCAGCTAGGCAAAATTATTTATTTTCCTTAGTAATAAACTGATGTATACTTTTTCCCAGTTTTCAGACCATCTAAATATTTCCAGTCCTATTTAAAATTTATCTTAAAATACTTCTTGGTTTTAATGGGTCCCAGATACCGCTGGATCCTAGATACTTTAGGTTTGCTATTTAAAATCAGTTGTATGCTAAGTGACCCACGTCTGACTGACTTTACACTATGACATCTAGCTTTAATGTTGTGCCTTTTTCTTTGGGTTTGCAAGTGGGTACAGTTCACCTCCTAACTGCTGATCTGGGGTATCTTAAAGGGTAATATAACTACATGTTTGTTGTTTCTCTCAGAATGGGAGGTATTCCAGCTAAAAGCCATAGAGGAGAAAAGCTGCTTCTATTTATGGGTATTATTGATATTCTCCAGTCTTACAGGTAAATTGGATTTCAAGTTTTTATTGAATAAGCTATTCTGAAATTACTTTAAAATGTGGAAATTTTATAAAGCAGTGCTGATTTTGTTTTTATATGCTTAGGTTAATGAAGAAGTTGGAACATTCATGGAAAGCTCTTGTTTATGATGGGGTAAGTAGATTTTATTACTTTTTTTAACTGCTGATATTTTAGCAATAGAACTTTGAGTTACGTTGACCAGGACAGAGGTAGCAGTAGTATATTTATAGTCTACAGTCACCACATGGTTTTGGCTTTTGCTGAAATCTTTTAGGTCCATTTTCTAATACATGCTTTGATTTTATTTGTTGATCTTTCAAAAAGCAACTAAAACGATCGCCTTGTCGTTATAACTTGCACAAGGCAATGGCCACTTAGCAGGACATCGATTAATCCGTAACTGAAAAAAGTACATAATATGAAAAAAAAAATTTCAAATGCTAGAAAGATTTTGCAGAATATAGCTGTATAATACATAACTCGTAATTTCATAGATTAAATACCTGAAGTTCTTGAAGAATTAACCTTTAACAAGGAAAAACTTGTTAGGATTCACTTGTTTTAAATATGCCTGAAACACATGATATGCTTTACCTGAGGTGTCCAGCTTCTTTCTTGACAATTTACTTGCGGAAAATGTGACTGAGACCTTTATCAATCTTGTAGGACACTGTTTCAGTTCACCGACCAAGTTTTTATGCAGACAGATTTTTAAAGTTTATGAATACAAGAGTTTTCAAGAAAGTTCAAGGTAAGAAAATCGTGACTTTTACTCTTTTAGATATTTTTATAATCATTATTTTATCACACTCCTGTCCTGGAAGCAAAAGAATAATTTCTTCAACATCATATAGCATTTACACTGCCAGAAGTTGAGTTTCTTCACTGGAGCTAATGGTATAGTACTGTTATCGTAAAATTACAGAGAATTATTTGCTATGTATGTTTTGTCACATCAGAGGCATCTGAAGGTAAACAGGTTCCCATATATCAGCATTGATACAAAGATAAATTTCATGATCTAATGAGGTGTTCACTCCTGTATCCGTTTTTCATAGGAATACCCCCATTGATTTCCATTTATTTAATTTGCAAAAGTAAAGATTGTTTACATACCACCTCCAGCATGTTTGAAAGGATATTCTTCCTCCCTTTGATGTGAATTTATTCTGTGCTTTATCAACGAAAAAAATCAGAAATTGGGTATTAATAGAGTCTTTTGTCTTTTTCACTACCACCTGTTTCTAGTTTCCCCCTCCACTTCTCCTTCCTTAATCTTCTAATTCATTCTCAAAGCTCAGATACATATCAGTATTAGCTACTTACAGGGTGTGATGGGCTGACCCTGGATGGATGCCAGGTGCCCACCAAGTCTGTCTGTCACTCCCCCTTTTCAAGAAAAGGCTCATGGGTCAAGATGCTCCAGCGTGGGATTCCTCTGATGGGAGACAGTCCTTCATGAACTTCTCCAACGTGAGTCTTTCCCACAGGATGCAGTTCTTCACAAACTGCTCTAATGTGGATCCCTTCTATGGGGTGCAGTCCTTCAGGAGCAGACTGCTCCAGTGTAGGTCCCCCATGGGGTCACAAGTCCTGCTGGAAAACCTGCTCCAGTGTGGGCTCCTCTCTCTATGGGGCCACAGGTCCTGCCAGGAGCCTGCTCCAGTGTGGGCTTCCCACGAGGTCACAGCTTCCTTCAAGGCACATCCACCTGCTCCAGCATGCAGTGCATGGGTGTCAAGGGGGTGGCATACCTCACCATGGTCTTCAACACAGGCTGCTGGTGAATCTCTGCTCCAGTGCCTTGACCACCTCCTCCTCCTCCTCCTCCTCCTCCTTCTTCACTGACCTTGGTGTCTGCAGAATTGTTTCTGTCACATATTCTCGCTCCTCTCTTCTGGCTGCTGTTGTACAGCAATTTTTCCCCGCTTCTTAAGTATGTTATCGCAGAGGCGCTGCCATCAACACTGATGGGCTTGGCCTTGGCCAGTGATGGATCCATCCATCTTGGAGCCAGCTGGCATTGTCTCTGTTGAACATGGGGGTACCTTCTAGCAGCTTCTCACAGAAGCCATCCCTGTAGCCCCCCCATGCTACCAAAACCTTGACACAAAAACCCAATACACAGGGTAAAGAAAAAAAGCCAACAGAAACCTACCATCACTACAGAGGGACATTGCTACTGAGAGTTGTTCAAAGGCTTAAGTCTTGCAGCAATAATGTAACTATTGATTGTCACTTCTCTCAAATAAAATTAATTGATTTCTGTAACTTAAAGTAGACCCTGAAACTGTAGATCCTCTGAAGGCATTGGGGATGGAGGGTGAAGTGATCCTGTGTAGGTAAACTCTTCCTGTATGTTGTGCTTTAACCTTCATGGACAGCTGAGCCCAACACAGACAATCATCCACTCCCACCCCAGTGGGATGGGGGAGAGAGTCAGAAAGGTAAAAGTGAGAGAATGAGTGGGTTGAGATAAAGACAGTTTAATGGGGAAAACAGAAGTTGCGTGTGCAAGCACAGTAAAGTAAGGAACCCATCCACCACCCAGCAGCAGACAGTTGTTAAGCCATCTCCAGGAAAGCAGGACTTCATCATGTGTAAGGGTTACTTGGGAAGACCATAACCATGAATGTTTCCCCCTTGCTCGTGTTTATCCCATCTTTTATTGCTCAGCATGACATCGTATGGTCCAGGATATCCCTCTGGTCAGTGTGGTCAACTGTCCCAGCTGTGTCCCCTCCCAACTTCTTGTGCACCCCCAGCCTCCTTGCCAGTAGGGCAGTGTGAGAAGGCTTTGATGCTGTATCAGCACTGCTCAGCAATAACTAAAACCTTAGTGTGCTATCAATGCTGGGTTTGTTACAAATCCAAGATGTAGCACCATAGAGCTCCTACAAAGGAAATTAATTCTGTCCCAGCCAAACCGTGCACTGTACCGTCCAAACACTGCAGTAACTACCATGTAGGCATATGAAGTTAGATTTCAGCAAAAATATTGGAGAAATAGCTATCACATTTTGTTTCATGAGTCCAAGCTGAAAAGAATAAATTAATGTTGCCTTAGTCCCATGGGGTGAGCAGTATAGATATTTTATCATAATCTGGGTACAGCTATGAAGCAAGTATTAAGAAACAGATTTATTTTCAGACTGGCTGCATTTAGCCTGACTTTAAAAATTAACAGGGGAAAATTAGCTATCATTCAAGAATACACTTCTTGAATATAAGCTCTTATTTTCATATCTGCCTTGAATTACAGTTCCTCCAGATGTGGTATGTATCTTCTTATTGCACAACTGAAAAAAATAAAATCAAAGTTTAGAAGCTCATCATCTTACAGGCTTCTTCCATCAAAAGTTCAGATCAGGGTTTTTTTCACTGAAATTTCTACTGCTGAAAGTCAGTATTTTTCAAACTGTACTGGCCTTCATTACTCTGCATTTTGTCTAAAGATATCACTTTTCTGAAGACCAGTATCCAGCTGTTTTTGGAAAGGATCAAATTATTTGGAATGAATTTGTGAAACTGTGACCCTGTCCACAAAAACCAGTGTTAGACACATGGCAGATCAGAACGCCATACATGATTAGGTCAAAAAGAGCAAGAAAGTAGAGGCAAACCTAATAACTAAGAACAACAAGAAATCAGAAGTGTAGGTGACAAGTACTTTGTGAAATTACTAAATAAGATGAAAAAGAATAGGATAGACTGATCAAGAGAGGAAGGTGAGAGTAGGTGAACTAAAAAAAGAAAAGAAATTAGGTATTTTAAGTGAAGGAGTCTTTTGAATAAAAAGAGAGAATTTGATTTAACCCTAATTAGTGGTTCCCTATATGCATGATATGTTGTGACAGCTATTCAGGAAAATAAGACTTTGGGAGAGTCTCACAAGTATTAATGTATTGATGGATAATTCCTCTATGAGTTGCTCATGTTACTGAAAGGCTATTCAGTCTGAAGCATTGCAAGTGGAGAGAAGGATGGTGATGACCGCTGAGATGCATTCAGTGTTTGTGCAGCAAGGAGGGCTGTAGGAAAGACCTGATAAATATACCAGCAAGGCAAAGATGAGTGCTTGGGGTTCACTGTGGCCCAGGCTGTTCTTTGGGGAAAAGCACTTTTGGTTATCTGAGCAATGAGGGTTTTTTCAAGAATTACAACAAGTAGTGTAAAATGTTATTGTAAGACATACAGATCAGCTGGTATAAATAGTATGCATCCATACTAACTTACAGCTTTACTGCCGAATTATTTTTTAGATCTGTGGAGGTGCTGAAATTGCACATATTCATTTTTTTTCTTCAGTAAGAGAAGGGATGTTTCTTCTTGGCCACTAGGAAACAGTGGTTTGGGAGTTTCAAGGGTTTTTATAAAGCAGAGTTACTGAAAATAAATATAATCTGACTAGCTAGAACTATGTCGGTTATAGAGGAACTTATAGTATAAAATGGATTCTAGTTAGCAGTTTGGTAATCCTACCTGTGGAACTGTATTTGGTTTGGAGTTTGGTTTGAATGTCAAAATGTGGAATACACACTTGGCTCAAATACTACAGAAGGAGTATTGACTGTATGTCATTGTGTCAAACTGATAGAAGGTGTTTTGTAGATCCCTTTTTTACCAGTGTTATGCTGGTGTCTCAACATTAATTATCTGGAGTGAGAAGGAAGTTGATACAGATCGAGGTAGAACAAAATCCAAATCAAGGATAGAACTAAATGAGTCTGAAGTGAAACAAGGATGACTACAAATACTAGCACAAATTAACAACTTAACAACTTAAGGTGTTAAATATTAAATCCTTCAGAAAATAGTTATTAATATCAAAATAAAAGAATCTGATGTCATGACAGAATATGAAGCAAAATTCAGCTGAAAAGAGGAAGGAGCCTCTTGAGACTCAGATGTCTTTCCACCTTAGAATAATTTTGCCAGAGAACTGGTGGGACCTCTGTTGTCTAAGACAATACTCAGAGGAACTCCTCTGCACTGGTCGAGGGTAAGGAGTAGAAAACTTGATAGTTCTGTCTGTTGGACAAAGTAAATGACTCATGCAGACGTATATGTTTCCTGAACATTTGAGTCTTCATTCAGTTCTTTCTAATTCTGATTGCTAGATTTATGTCAGCACAAGACACAACCTGGTCTGTATTTGAAAACTACAATATACAATTAAGGACATCATGACTAATTTTCTCTCTAATTTTAATTTGTCTGTCTCATTTTTCCAGGCTATTAACCTGTCTTAATATCTCACTTTTACTGATCTGCTCTGCATACAAGGCTATTAATCTACTTTTATATGGATTAATCATTCAAATGCATTATCATTCTTTCATAAAATGAAGAATTGAGAGTGTTTCTGCCTTCAGGAAAATTGTTTCTAAATTTCGAGTTAGCCATTTGAGTTTAAACTCTTAAAGCCCATTTGAATCTGTGCTTTTTTTCCCCTAGTGCACAGAACAAGCCTCCATAAATAACAATAAAAACATAATAAGCAGATTCAGCCTTGGGCAGAGGCTAGCTCAACAGATACCTACTATGTTATTTTTTTAAAATATCCTGGAGCTATGCATCTGATTCTCTTCTTCAGTCTAGCCAAGTGGCTTTGATGCATTTAATTTGAATTTTGTAGTAGAGCACAATATGAACTGTTGCAGTGCATCTGAAGTAACCTTGCAGCCAATGCATGGAGGTCAGCAGCTGGCAACTGAAAAACACTAAATGACTGGCTGGCATCTTTCTGGAGAAGAACTGCAAATGGGGGTCATGGTTCAGTAGTAGTGGCAGTGGTCAGATCCTAAGAGTTGCACCCAAAATGCCAGTGTAAGTAGGCAGGTGCTGGTAAGGATTATAAAGGGGATGCTCATACCTGAATGTACAAGCCATCAACATTTTGGAAGTGTTTATTGTACCCAAAGAAGGTGTTTGATACATGTCACTGAAGTGGAAATTCTGCAGTAGCACATCATTATAATAGCTGTAGTTCAGACCTCAAGGAAATAATCATAACCTTTCAGAATACTCCAAATGTCTTTTCAGTTTTCCTGTCTCCTGTGTTTTCCTATATCATTCTGGCTTTGATTATATGGGTTGATACTCCATATGACATTTGTAACTGCGTGATGTCAAAGCTGGTTAACTGACTTCAATTTTTTTTTTTTTTGTCCTATGAGCAGTAAGAAACCCCAGAAAAAGACAAAAGTACTTCACTCATAGATGAGATAACAATGCCTTTGGCTCTAGTTTTGGTATAATATTTGATAAGTGGGTTTGTATCTAATTGTGTTCAGAAACCCTAGCTTTATAGATGGCTTGCTTTTCTATATGCTGTTAAACATGTGCAGGGAGATAAGATGAAATCATTCAACACCTATGTTCATTTGGCAATGCAGCTTTAAAGTCTTCACCTTCAAAGAAACGGTGCAATTCCATCACAGCCCTAAAGGCAACATCACAAGAAATAGTGTGTGCGATTAGCCAGGAGTGGAAGGATGGAAAGCATGGCATTCTTGCTGAAGGACAAAGCTACGCCAGCCTTGATGAAGAGGGTAATATCTTTCAAATCAACAGCCTAAACAATGTTTTTAAAGGAAGTTAGTAGAAGTTCTAGAAGCCCTGTAATGAGAAAGCTTCCAGTCTGACTGATCTTTCAAAACTTCAGCATCAAGGTTATTCTCATGGAGAGGTTTGTTGGTCATATTTGGCAGAATGGACTTCCAGGAGCAAAACTCAGAATCAAGGTTACAATATGATGTTAATCTTCTTTGATTTCAGGGGATCCTAAAAAGATTATTCATCCCAGGTAGCAGATTAAGGCCAGAGCCAGTGTTTAGTTCACTGACTTTTATATGAACGTGTCCCATGAAGTGTTTTGAACCTCAGTTCATTGTTGCCAGAGTCTGTTTGAAGAGGTACAGACTTTGCCCCTCTCAGAGCTCATCTGGAGCCAGGCTGAAAGGAGAACCAGCCATCTAATCCCATCTGAAAACTGGGTCCTGGTAGGGGAAGACCAGTCCCAGAACTTAGAAAAATTTATCAGATATTCATACCACTGTTTAATGTTTGACCTTGGTGTTGCTCTGTATTCTGCTGAATGTACTGGCTAGCAGCTGAAATTCATCATGTAACACGAAAGAGTGTGGGTATGGGCACATGAATATTACAGTCTCATCAATTCAAACATCAGGAAGCTGTTGAGAGCATTATGTGACTCCATACACTTGCATAAAGATTCTTGGAATCAGTTTGAAATGAAATTTACTCATGTTCTTTATTTTTGTGTTTGCAGTACTAGGTTCACACCACCGGCCAGATCTGGTGCCAAGCACTCCATCTCTGTTTGAAGCAGCTTCCTTGGCAACCACAATTTCTTCTTCTTCCTTGAATGTAGATGGGCATTATCAACATGATCAACCTATGCTCTATTCTAGCAGGTAAAGGCTGTATATGTGGTAGAGGACTCCCCAATGGTTTGCTAGTAGTCTGACAGTGTGTGCAATGGAAGGGGCCTCTGCAAAAGAAAAAGCGGAAGGGGCAAGTGTCTCTGCAGCTCAGTCTTGAACCTCTCCAGTGAGGGAGGGGTGCAATAAGCCCATAGGATTTGTTATATATATTTGGTTATTATATGTATTATGATTGAGGTCACAAAATAGAAAGCATAAACACAGTATACTTTGAATTCTTTGAATGTTCCAAAACTAAACTGGGCATTAAAAACTTGTTTAGGCCTTAGTCTGTGCTGTAAACCAAACTAGATTAAGATCAGGGTGGGAAGTACTTCTCGTAAAGTGGCTGTAGCCTAAAGAGCTGCAGAAAACTGTGATGTGCTAGGAAAAAGGACTTACTTTCCAGTTGATCTTTATTCTGAATGTGCAGTGCTGAATGGTGTGCTTTAAATTCTTTTGAAATGACCATTTTCTGAAGTGAATTTCTATGAAACTTCACGCATGGGTGTGACTAGAGCCTGTCTAATTTTAACCCAGGAAGGACAAAAACAGCAGTGTCTCAAGAAGAGTTGTGCAGATGCTTGTGAGCTAGCTTGGATGTGATTTGAGTTGTGTTTGAATATACTTGATCCATGTGAGTGTCCAATACCATGCCTATGCTAGTAAGACTTGCTGGGAGATCATCTCTATGTGTGCCTATACTCTTACCTTGTACACCTGAAGTATGCTGTGTTCTGTCGTCTTGCTTGCTTGCAAATCTCTTTACCATGTGTTGTACTGCAAAATAGCTATTTCTTTGTTTTTGTCAAGAAGGGTAACCAGTGTGAACTCGAATTTTGTTTGGAATAATTTGGAATCCTGGACTACACAGTGTCTGTATAAAGTTGATAAGCTTACTCATGTGCCGAGATGTAGTTGTTTACTTTAAACTGCATGTTATCTAAAAAGATTGAGTTACTTTAAAAACAATCTTGAGGCAGTAGGATTTTACCATCTATTGAAATTTGACCAACTGCATTTTCATAAGAAGTAATATGACTTGCAGAGTTACTTGATCAAAGTGATAATTGCAGCTTCCATTTTCATTAAGTTGAAATAAATCTCACTGATGTGGCGTCTTCCATAGGTCTGACGTCTTGCTGTAAAAATTTGGAATGAGGTGTGGTTTGGGGTGTAACAAATATGAAGTTTGAATTACAAAACCATCACAAGTTGTCCCAAAATGCATTACACAATCTATAGGAAATAAAATTACTTGCACACGTAGTAGAAATAGATCTCCTTCAATTCAACTTGTGTCAGTCTTGTCCAGTTTGTGACAAAGTTAGCTGTAGGATTTCAGTGTTCCATGATCATTTACCAAGTTTTAGCTTTGCTAGAGATCAGGTTATAGAGTATTGGGGTTTTTTATTTGCTTTAAGCGTCAAATAAAACTGCAGAACTACTTTATGCTAGCATTAGTCAGCAAAGGAGAGCTCTTTTAGAGTTCAAATTTACTGCAAATAGAACATTTCAAATAATCTTTAGTGTCCATGAGTTAATTGTAGAGAAAAGCTATGAGTAAGTCCTTGATATTTTCCTATAAAGATATTCCAAAACAATTCTACAATAAAAAATGTTTGTAGCAGATCTACACTTTGATTGTATATTTAGACTTGTTACTCTCCAGTTGTGATTCAGTCAATGAAATAACCTAAAATGTAGTACATGTCAATTCTGCAATCACCCTGTACATCCTTATCTTAGAAAATCAGATTAAAACTGTAGTTTCTGCAGTCTGGGTTTGTGTACTTTCAATTCATCAGTACAACAGTACATGTTCTCTAACACAGCAGACCTTGCAACAGCATTCATAGATGCGTGATGCTCTCCACATCTTGTGTCAGAAGACCTTGCCCCATAGCCCAGAGATCTGCCATGGGGGCTGACCAACTAGCATCCTTGCTGGTCCAGATGTATCGTCTTCAGCTAGGGCTCGATGGCAGTTTTTTCTCCTGACCAACAAATGGTTCGTTTCACAATCTCAGCACATAGAATTCATTAGGATTAGTTTCCCTGTCATAGCTAGTGGCTTGCTTTCAGGATTTAAAAAAGCTGCTAAGCATGCTCAGTATTAAACTAATTTCTTCAAGATGGTTCTGGGTACTTGCAGTTTTGTACCCACCTCTGCTTTCTGCATCATTGCAGGGAGGTCGTTGCTTCTTCATGGCGCTAAATAATATAGCCAGCTTAAGATTCGGTTATGTTTTTATGGTACATTGGAGGAACTTCATCCTCCTATGAGAAAAGCTGTCAGGTAAATAAAACCTCCAAAAAAGCCATGCTACAATGATGCATTGAGTTGTAGGTATCTTAGATTCTTCTTGCCGGAGTTCTGCTTTTGAGTATTACAAAATGTTGTGATGCAGGACTCATCACTTTGCTGTTTGTCTCTGATAAACAGGAAGCCTGGAGTGGTCCTAGAAACAAAACCAGATGAATGATTTGCTTACTAATATGAGCTTGCTTTCAGTCTTTAAATATTTAATTGACTATAACATTTTGCTGCAAGTTATTTAATAGAATTACAGTTAAGCATCTTCATTGTCAGGCTTCTTTCTCCTCTTTCAAAGTGTCCTGGCACGAAGTACAGAGTACCCAAATTTCCTTGTAACCAGTCAGAAATCTCTGGTTTAGGGTAATAAAGGGAGATAATCCTGCACGCATAGTAATAATATGGTATCTGTACAGCTCCTTAACTCCTATTAATGCTAACAAGTGATACGTACCCGTACCAGTGAGAGGACAGGTGTCTTTATTTGCCTCGTTAATAAGAAAGCAGTAATACTTTTGGGTACCTTGAAGCACACGCTGTATTTTTAACTTTGGAGTTTTATAATTCCCATCAACCATGAATGTAATCATTTTCCAAGGGGAGGCGAAATGGCATTTTATATGAGAAGGAAGCTCAGCACCACCTCTCTTTGAGGGTACTCGGTATTTGTGGTTGTAAGTAAGGAACTGCTGCCTGTGGTTAAGCAGGCAGAGGTGACCTGCTGAGCCAGAGCTGGCTTCTGAGACTGTCATGTGAGGAGGCTGGCTTGGTACAGATTAGAACTAGCATAACTAATTGGTAGATAATGCACAGCAGCATTTGGAGACTTGTGGTTAAAGAAGAAAAGAGAGAATGAGCAGCAGTCATAAACATACGGTTACTAGGAACGTTTTTCCAGATTGCTCAAAGAGTCCTTGAAGAGTTAGAGGAAACTCGAGGTGTTACCCAGGCAGTGTCAAGAAGAACTGGTGAAAGTAGTGAATGAAGGAGTAGAGGGTGGGGGTGGGGGGGAATGGCTGTATTTTTCAGCACAAAAGGAACTTTATCTAAAAAAGGGAAGTAAAAAGGAAAAAAAGGACAAACATGACATACATTATTCAGCAAATGTAGGCTTTCTTATTTGTCAGAAGAGAGCTGGTTTTTGGTTCATGAAACTTTCTCAGTCAAGTGGTTCTGTCATAAGGAATATCAAATATTCATTTAGTAAGAGAGCAGGACTGACAATTTATTGCTTCTGTTAAAATTTTCAAAGATTTTCCACTCCTCCTCAAGTAGGTTTATATTTGGTGCAGAGATATTTTAGTACCTAAAAGTCTGTTTTCCACTAGAATATATGTTCAGTTTTGAGTCCAAATACACTTCTTTGAAAGGGTTTGTTTGCATTATCTTAGGAAATGTAATACTTACATATTCTATCAGGGATTACTTTTATAGCAGAAGTGATAACAGATGGTTTTGCCCCCTCAAGGTAAAGTTTTCCTAATAAGTATGGATTAATTAAATTAAAGATGACAAATCTGAATGTCCTGAGCAGTATGACTGTTGTCTCAGTTGACATTGCTTTTACAATTGCAAAGAGCTGAAGGAGGTTAATGCCTTTACAGGTGCTTCTGGAAATGTTTGAAACCAGAGTTGCAAGATATGAGAAGAAGTTTGTTTCCAGTGTATCTTTCAGCATGTCTTATGGCTTCCAGTCACAAACCCAAATAAAATCCCATGATGCATAAAGGGGTACTTCATCTCTCTGTCTCTAGAGCAATGCCAAGATACTGCAGGTTATGTAAGGAGGGACTCCTGAATTCTTCTGATGATGTTTGAGCCTAGGAAAACAATCTATATGAAATCTAATTCTTGTTTCTCTTAATGTATTCTGTACCTCCTTTCTGTAAGATGTGTATGTAGTATGGATTTCTGCCTTCTCTTTCCTCTTCTGCTATTTGGTATATTTTTCAATTATTTGCTTGCCTTACCTTTGCACTGCTGTTTTTTGCTGCGGTCCACTTGAAATTTTGGAAGGCTTTGAGGAGCTGTGGTTTTTCTTTTCTCTTACACTGTCAAAACTTCCTGCAATGACTAAACTTTGAACTGAAATGTCCTGTGACATGATATTCTCATTTTCAAAGACAGCTTAGAAACATCTGGAAGTGGAAGGGATTTGTAGGTATTCATTTTCCTGTTATAAGAAATGCTTAATCACACCTTTTGCCAGTCTGGTTTTCTGTGTAAACAAACTTGTTTGTGTGAAGTTTAAATGTTCCATGTGTTCACTCACCACCCTTAGCTTCTGAAGCTTAGACAAACTTGTCTGAATGTGAGTCAAAGTGAATTAAATTCATGCAAGCTTCATGAGAATAAGCAGCTAGGTGGAGGAAGAAGGTTTGAATGTGCTAATGCTAGGAATAGTTGCAGTGAGACACTGGGGGAATCCCCATGGGAAAGAAAGAAAATTAGACTATGATTGAAGCAACTTGTAGTTGTGGCTTAAAGAAAAACAAGGCTTTCCTGGTTCTTCTGTGATGGAATTACTTTTGCTATTTTTTTTCTTTTTCAATTAAGAACCAAGATAAAACAGACTGCTTTAGCAAGAGGAGGGCAACGGCACAGTTGAGCATACTCGTTGTGGCTGACCATTACTGAATGGGAGAAAGTAACTGTAAAAATGGGGTGGTTTGCTTGGCTTTTCTTTCTTTTCCAGTCTAAAAATTAAGGATGAGAACTCAGTGCACTGTTGAAATTGTAAAAAAACTCTGTTCATCTGAAGTGTTCTTCTGACACACTGTGTATATAGAGATTTCTCTTGTTCTCTCCTGTGCTTCCTCACCAATTTGCCTTACCAAAAGTCTGCGTTAAAACTGGCAATGAATGCAACTATAATGATGCTGTTGCAGAAAATTGAACTTTTAGCTACCAACTGCTGACAGCATGTGTGTTGCTGTTAAGAGATTAATATGAGAGTTTTTAATATTTTATGAAGAAGTTCCATGTATATGTCAGTTTCAACTCAGGTATTTAATTTGAAAAAAGCCTGTCATTTGTAAATCTCATTAACGTGCTGGTAGAAGCTATATTTTGTTGTATCGGAAGAGCTTTGTACGCTTTAAGGTGTACTGTCATTCCTTTTTTTTTCTTATTATTATAGGATTACAGCTGTAGTAGTTAATAGCATATCTAAATATTAGTGCCTAATGTGTAAAAGTGTTCAGGGGTACTTAGTCAAGTGAACAATTTATGTTTATTTACTTCTCCATTATGCTTTGTTGGAACAATACTGGGACAACGTTAACAGAGCAAGAAACATAGCAGAAAAGCAGGTGGAAGAATACTGGTTTACAGAGCATAACACTGCTACTTGCAGTCCTGAAGAAACACCAAAAAAACATTGTTGGACCAAAGACTAATGTATATTTCATTTAATCTTACAGTTTGATATTTTCTTAAGGATACAGGCTGGTATGAAGAAAACAATGCCATCTAAGTGAACAGAATTCCCCCTTCTCTGGTGCTGTTGGAAGTTAGTATTTGGGTTTATTGTAGTTGGTTTATGAAGTGTTTGTAGGAATAGAAGAAATAATCTTTCTTGGCATGTAAGTACTTGTCCTGGACACATATCAAAATATAAAATTTCAGTCTCAGACTTCAAATGTGAAGTGTAAAGCAAATCTGGATGATGCACCAGTGATTTACTAAGGCATGTCTAAATTTTAATGGTTTAAGCCTTATACATATACCTAGTATTATGATCTCTACCGTGTAGAGTTAATAGCCTTAAAAAGATTAATCTGAAATTTGCTTTTCCAACTAGCTTTTCACTGAAGTTTAAGTTGACTATTAGTTACTTTCATAGCCAAAAGAATATTGAGTAATCCTGGAATTCAGTGTAAATGTTTAAGGATTATCAGTCCTTAGTATCAAGTTTGGATACTAGTATCAGTACCAAG
>JAVJGI010000057.1:37703697-37713704 GCA_035590275.1 Ibycter americanus | reverse complement strand
CAAACCGGTTAAGATGTGTTTGGATTTGCCATTCCAACAGTTTCACAAAAGCAAAAAAGCTGTTGTCATTGGAGTGTAATAGGGATTCCTTTTATGTTTTCATTAAAACTTTAAGGGAACTAAAGGTTGGTAACAGCAATTGCGGCAAAGTAAACTGTGAGTTGAAGAAAAAAGTGCTGTTCTTTTTGTAGCTGCAGTCTGCTTATTGTATAGAACTGGAATAAGTAAATTAATAATTTGATAACATGAGCTTATCACTCAACTCCTTTATGTACCCTGTCCCATTCATATGAAAAAAAAAAGGTGTTTTGAAAGAGAGTGTGTGTGTGTGTAGGGAAAAAACCTAACCAGCTCATAATGAGCTAGTTTCCGAAACCTAGTACTGAATGTAGGATATAGAGATCCTCATCTGTCATCCCCTCACCGTACAAATTAAAGTGCATGCGTAACTCAGCTACTTCCTTTCTTTCTTTTAATCTTCTCCTAAAATTAAAAACGGTGTTAAAGTGTGATGCTAGCTCCAGTGCGATCACTTGAAAATTGTGAAAATCCTGATTAAAACCCCAGACTAAGGTGCAGAAGGAAGCAGGAAAGGCAAATATGTTATTTTTCTGAGGCATTAGTTGACATTTCCATATCAAAGGCATTACAAAGTATGCTTTTCTACCTCAATTTTTGCTTGGAATAATGATGTGATTTCTGCAACAGGTTGATTTTTATAACTTTTGGCATCTTCATGCAGAGGCAAAATGATGGCAGCAGTGGTAGTTTGTGTTTAGCTTGCCTGTGTAACTTTCCTGCAGCCTCCAGAATAATATTCTGTGCACAGCCTGGAACAATAAAGCTGATGTTTGTTCGTAATGCAGAGCATAGTTCTTCCTGCTCTTTGGTGATCACAGAAACCCACATTAAGCATCCTTTTCTTCTGTGACTTTCAAAATCATGCCTTGATTTAAAACAGTAGTTTGTTACTTTTAGAAAGATGCTTTTGTGCTAGAAGAATCAGCAGAGAGGGAAAAGGACCTTCTAGTTTCACAATTTAATGTCTGGCAGGTGCTTACACTTTCTAAGTTTTAAAGAAGTTAATCTGAGACCAAATGTATGTTTAAAATACTGCAGAAGTTTTAAATCTGCTTTTTTTGAATCTATGACCTCATTATGATTGTGCTCAGGAAAAAGTGGGTGCCACATACAAGACACATCAATAAAATGTGGGTTAGCCTTCTAGATAATTGGAAGAATTCTGCAGAATTCTTTCAGTATCTCTTTCTTATGCCTCTCCTGCTCTATAGAAATGGCTAAGGGAGTATTAATCAGAATTTAAAAAAAAAAAAAAATTGCATTGGAGGAAAAAACCCAAAACTAAACCTGTTACAAGTATGGATAAGATACTGTTCTGCGGAAGTCTGGCTATATCCTTCTTTGAAGATGGAACACTTTGGAAAGATGGTCTTTGAGAGGAATTAAGATGATCATGATGTGTATTGGTTTTCTTTTAAAAACAAAACTCAACCAGCAAACCCTAACCACTGGTGTCTCTTTCTATTTCTGTCAAAAGTTCCTCCTTCATCTTAGTTAAACCGTTCATTTTCTGTTTTCCTGCATAAGATAATCAAGGGCTAGGACAAGGGTTGGGGAGAGCAGGAGCTCTCTGACAGGGATGCCGTATGGAAGCTAACATGCTGCTTGCACAGAAGAGGGGTAGCTGAGGCCTGTGAAGCAGGGGAAGAAGTAGTAAATGACGTTGGGAATTGTTTCTTTTCTAGCATTTGGCAACTGGAGTTGTTCAGTTACCAGCTGAAATCGCTGGACCGTCTGTATTTGATTGTACAGAGTTCAGCTAGTAAGAGCATTCTATCTTGAGCATAACCTCAGTAAAAACAATCTTGTGCAAGACAAGCTATTAGACTAAGCCCAAATTAAAACAAAAAGCCTAAATGCCTTGTGGAGAGGACCAATGCAACAAAGGGAATGTAAGCACGCTTCCTGTCTATACCCTATTTAGTTTGCAAAAATGCAGTTGCCTTGTGGGCTGGCTTGCGTGAATGCCTGATGAGGGACAGTGCTTGGACTGAAGGTTGCAGCATTGCTGCAAGTGTAAACATTGCCAAGTATCTCCTTTATTCAAGCACTGTTTCCACTTGATTGCCAGGGAAGCCAAAGCATGCCAAACTAACCAGGGAAATACATTTTGTATCCTCTTTATCTCTAGGACTTCAGTGTCCCAGGCTTCACAGTCACTCTTACGTGATTATGTATTACTTAAACGAAATTTTGCTTTTCAGGGAGCAAACTACTGCACTGCCATCTCCTTGTGAGTGGGACTGGGAGCACAGCTGTACATCAAGCCCAAAGCATCTCACAGCAAGTAGACAGAGACACCAAAGAATCATCATTCCTCAAAAGGTACTAGTCAAGTTGCATCAATTAGAACTGGCCATTAGTTTAAAACAACAGATTAGTGTCATGTGCTAGCTATAATGTTCAATCTTGTAGCTATGTTTTTAAAAGATTTTAAGAAACTGTGCAATAGAGTAATACATTGAAATCTGAACTAGTGCTTTTGGATTCCCAAAGCAACCTAGCACACACACACTTGCTGAAAGCTTGATGATGTACAACAGGCCTCCAGAAGAGGAGAGACTGCAGCAATGAACTCAATATTCTGCTAAAGCTATGCAAATAATAATGTGCAGGCCTGTACTAGTTCATCTCTTAGCTAAACATGGGTAAAGAATGGATCTAATCTATGGTGATGTCTTCAGCAAATACAAATATTTAGCATAGATTTGGGGATAAATAGATTACTTTAAGCACAGAGAGTAATATTAATGGGAATTACTTAGTGACTCAGTAGAGTCCTGGGAAACAGAATAGCCACACACAGGGAAAGTTGTTTTGCTGCATATTTTCTTATAGTACATCATTAAGGTAAATACAATCCTTTTGGCATCTTAACCTTGCTTTTGAAACCTTTTCTCAAGTGCTTCCAGAGAGAATATAAACTGCGTCCTTAGTTTTATGTGTTGCTTGGCTTGTTTTTGTAAGTCATTAACAGACGACAATTTTAAGAGAGCAAAAGGGTTTTATGCTTGTGTGTTGCAAAACTGTAATTGACTTATCTTTCATTCTTGAGAGATGAATAGCTATTGCTGCTTTAGTAATTTACTTGGAAATGTGGATATCAGTTGTCCTGTCTTTCTAATTTGTGATATACTTAACCAAAGCAACTCATCTGTTAGTTTAATGTTCTGGGAGTTAGGGGAGAGAGTGCTAGTTAATAAGACTCAAAAGACATGATAGAAAAAAAAGTTAGCATTATATAAATAAACAAACAGGTAAGCCCTGTTCCCTTAGGGTGCTGCATGTGGGAAAATAATGATGCGAGAATATCTGTGAAGTATAGCTAGGCAGGAATGTCCCTGTTGAGGTCTCCAGCACGCTCTATCTAGCATTTTCCTCAAAACAGAGAACTTGTGAGGATAAGCTATGGTATGCAAACCTTACACCAGAGAATGTGGATACTTGCAAGCCCAACTCTTAGTGAAAGAAACTTCAGAACCATATATCCACCAGAGAAAGATGCCTCAGAAGCTGCATCTGGCCACCTTGCCTGTGGGCTCCCATGAGTTGTGTGCTGAGGCTGTGTCCATCTGCTTTCTCCCTGGTGATTGTTCTCAGTATTCTCCCATGGACTCTCATGAGCTCGTCTGAGTCCTTTCTGAAACACAGCACCCAAAAGTGAACACAGTACCCTAGCTGAGGCCTTGCAATTACTGAATAGGGCTGCAGAACTGCTTTGTTTCTTAATGAGCTTGTCAGCTGGAGGTTTGCCAGTATAAATAGGATGGGGAGAGGCAGAGCTTTGAAAGCATAGTTTTAGTGCTCTAAAGGACTAACTTGGCTCTAGAACTGCTGTCTGGAGCTTTGTTTTTTAAATTAACCTCTGTATCAGAAAAAAAATAAAAGTTTTGTGTATGTCTTGTGCATTCTGCATATTCTTTTACTTGTCCTTAATAAGTATAATGATCTCCATGAGAATGGGATCTTTGTTTTTGCTACTGTGTTGTCTTAATTAATTTGAGCCATAACAGTTGATTACCATGGTAAAGTTTTTGTTGTTGTAGGGCTTGACTTCCAGTGAGGGAAGGCAGATAAATTGCTAAAAGCAGAGGATTGTTCCACAGCCTTGCAAGGAGTAGTCAAGAAGTGTGGAGAGAGGAAGGAAATGAGATGTAGGCAAAACGAATGAGCAAACAGAATGTGCACAATGTGGTGCCTTTTGTTTAAAATGAACAAGTTGGGGGTGGGGAAGAGATTTCCTTTTCAAGTGTTGATAAATATTTTTGTATGGTGTTTGAGGAGAAAAACAGTACACACTTGTGTGGTTTGGATCTGTTTAAACTACTTTGTTATTTCATTCCTTAGAATAATAGTACTAGCTTTTGCAGCTTCTGAAATTAATAGATGTCAAAATGCTTATGCCAAAGAAAGTTGCTTCAGTTTGCATAGTTGTTAGAGGAAGTGGGGTGTGTGTGTTCAGGTAGAGTCACTGTTAAGTCCCTTTTTCACTCTGTAGCGATAGGTTACACTACTTCATTTGCTTGCCTTACCAGTGTAATATTCAGGATACTGCAGTGTAGTTTAAAACGTTGCAAAAATGTGTTTAGAATAAATATGTATTTCTTCATTCTCCCCACTATCATTTTTGTGGACTATATCAAACACGTCTGCATATTCTCATGTGGCTTTTCATCTATCCTGTGAAATGTGCTATACACCTGTATTTTCTAATTTGCATATTCTTTGCAAAGATGCAGCAACAAACATAATAAATGGTCTTCTGCCATTTTTTAGCAGAATAAACCTGTGATGTGTGAGATCTAGTAGAAGTGATGATTAAAATTTCAAAACTGTTGAGAAAAATACACTATATTACTGTATTTCGTACTCTCAATACCTCTAGAGCTGTTCCTAGTTGTTCAGCATAAACAGTATTTGTCACAGTAATTTTTTTCATTTTTTGTGAACTTGAAATTGAGTTTCTAAACCAATTATAACAGTGCTGCTGCTTGCTGTATATCATTATCTACATGTTTTAAATTTTGTTGATTTGAAGTATCTACATGAATCTGTATGTCTAGGTTTAAAAAAAAAAAACAACACAACCACCACCTTACCATGAGAGCGTCAGAATAGGTGGCCAGTTGACCCACAGAGGATTTTGTACTGTTGGTTACCCCAGGAAAAATATGTGTGAAGTGTGGGATGCTGTCTACGTTGGGGGCTCTGTTTCTTCCAGGACATCTGTGCTTTCCAAAATAACAGCCTTAGGATTGCTGCTTTGAAACCTGGAAAGTGTGTATGGCTGTGCATCCTTACCCTAGACCAGAGATGGCCAACATACCAGACCCTGCAAGCTGCCTGTCAGAATCTTTATGCTGCATAATCACAAGCTGTACTTCAGAAGTGGAGGCAAGGGACAGGATAATGAACATGTCGCTCTGCTTTAAGCTGGCACTTGAGTCATGCAGTAACCCAGGAATGATACTCTAATTCAGGTGGAAGTGAACCTCGGGAGGTTTCTAGCCCAACCTCTTGCCCAAGACAGGGTCAGCTGTGAGATCAGAACAGGTTGCCTGGGGCTTTACCCAGCTGGGGTTTGAAAACCTCCAAGCACAAGAGACAGTACAGCCTCTCTGTGCCCTGGGTCCTTGGCTTGGCTGCCCTCATGGCAAAATTTTTTTCTCCTTATGGCCATCTGAATCTGTCTTGGTTGAACTTTTGCCCATTGTCTCTCATCCTCTCATCCTCCACCACTGTTAAGAACCTGGCTGCATCTCCTCAGTCTCCTCCCATCAGCGCCAGTGGGCTGCTCTTAGATGTCCCAAAGCCATCCTTCCTCCATGCTGAATAAGCCCAGCTGCAACAGCCTCCTCTTGCAGGGCCAGTGCTTCAGCCCTCACCATCTTGGTGGCCCTCCATTGGATTCAATTCTACACATGGTGACAAGTGCCGAGATAGTATTCATGGCTTCTCTTCTCCAGTCCTCCCAAGGCAGAGATTAAGATTACTGCGCCATACATGTGACAACCTCAGCTGCATATTTGACCATATGTAGCTCCTGAGCAGTTTGAGATTCAGAGGTCAACTACCTACACATCCTCTGACCCTGAAGGTTGACTCTGTTAGGGCCCAGCTTACTGTGTAAAGAAGCAGACATAAATGGATTTTTGAATCGTGTAAGTAGGACTGGGCTGACTGATTTGTGTGATTTTTGCAGGCTGATGACAAACAGCAGTCTAAAGAGATTGCCTGGAAGGGAAAGGGGAAAAGCTGTTTGGCAGCATGGTATTTTTAGAAACTTCTACAGTGCCTTTCATCAGAGGATCATAAACACCTGCTTAAAAACAAAAGCAAAACTGACATCTCTGTTCAGACTTCAACAACTGGACTAGCAGCCCGCATTCACAATATCCCTTGCTGAAATCAGCTCCCAGTTCTGTAAGGAGGCTGCCTATTTGCCATGCTGTCTAGCAGCACTACTAAGTGTTGAACTTCAACATTTAAAAAAGAAGAGAAAGAACTGATTGTTCGAAGGGCCACTTAAAACACTTGATGTTGGGGAGGAGGTGGAGAGAACCTGAATCACCAAATGGTAACCAATCTTGGTTGCTGCAGGGAAGTTGCTGAATAGCCTTATTTGGTTGGCAGGAATAACTGTGAGAGGCAGCTGCTTGTTTTAAATTTGCATCCTGTAGCTTAGTGTTAAGTGGGTGTTCCCTCTGCTGATGCTGGAAGCAGCACACTGCTTCATTCACAGTAGCATTAGATAATTTATGGAATACATCCTAGGTTTTGCATGACTCAAGCTACAGCAAGTGAACTCTAAATTAGTGCTACACAGACAGTAGATTCAATCTGATTGTAGGCAAATGATGTCTGCCTTGATTACTTAAACTGAAAACCTCAATGGGAAATGTGCTCACTGGAAGTTATTTGCATGTTTCTCACAGAGTTAACACCAATTAATCTTTCCATGGAAGTTAATTTTGAAATCTCTACACACCTACATAACATTTCATGAAATCCCCTGCACATAATACTGCTTTGTACCGTTATTGCATATGCAGAATAGCTGGTCCTAAACACTGCAGAGGACAGAGCTGCACATTTATAGCCCAATTTGTGTAATTTTGACATGGTGTTGGTACCCAGCCTTTCCTCTTCATGATGCAGTATCCTTTCCAGGGCCAGCTACAACTGTACCTGCACCTCCCATTTCAAGGGGAGACAATGAGTGATAAGTGCATGCAGCCATGCTTCCAAACACTGAAGTGCACAGAGACCAGCACAGAGAAAACAGACCATTTTGCTGGGTCTCCTGCCTCTCTTCTGCTTGTGCTGCTGTCCCAGGTTGGTTTTGGCTAGTTTGTAGTATTCTGTATAGTCACTCGTGATCCACAATGGAGGGTCTTATGGTGTTCAAGAGAAGCTGAGTCAGGAGAAGTTTTATCTAATTATACACTTAAAGATGCTCTGCTTTGAGCTGCAGTTTAGGGGTTTGGCTTTGTTTTCCTTTGGCTTACAAGGGAAGAGAATGGGGGATGCTGTCTTCCTGTGGAACAGCTGTTAGGTGAATGGGGTGCTTCAAGTACCTAGTCTCTCTTTTCCTGGCACAGGAGGCAGGAACTTGTGGTGCCAGAGGAGTTCCTGCAGCTATTTTCACTCCTATCTTGTATCCTGCCATTTTCAGTTTAGGTGGCATCAGCCTCCCCCTGTAAGGCCTACCTGAATATCCACCTTTGGAGGATAGCTCAGTCAAGGGGCAGAAAGTACCCAGGAAGGTCTGAAAGTCTGTTCTCTGAGGCTGAATTGCAGGGTAAGTAACTTTAAATAGTTGTAGTGTTAATAGTTACATCGGTCCATGGCATCAGTATGGCAGCTGGGCACTTGGCCAAGCTCTACTGTGAGCATGAGCACTAGAGGTCACTTGCTGCTCGCATTTGCAGGCTGGTATGGAATGATCTACCTGCCCATCGTGGCAGAGTAGCTATTTGGTTTGAGAAGAGACAAAGGAGGGAAATATGTGTCCTCTGTACTCTTACAAGTGTGAAATTTTATAGACAAACGTGGGAAATATTTTTATAAGCCCACATGGATTGTTTTCCTTCTGTTATTGCTGGAAAATGAATGGAGACAAATTGATAGGCCCTTCCCAGGTGATGATTTGTGGTAAGAGATTGAAAACCAGCCTATTTTGCTTGCATAACTGTGGTCAGTTCCTGCATTTGTGTTACACTTACCTCGGGCTGGCTGAGTGTGTTAGCCTTGGTTGCTGCCCTACAGCTCAGGGAAGTATAGCCTGATAACCCCACTATTAGTGATAACACCACATGGCTTTGGTAATGTCACAGAACATGCCAAAAAGAGGTTTTAGGCCAAGCCACAGCTTTTGTCTGGAACAAGACATAGTCCTCCATGGCCAAGGTTAGCCTTGGTCAGGATAGGCAGACCCTTATGTTGCTCTGACTGGCACCACCTGCACTCCCCAACAGGCTGTGTCTGAAGGGGGAATCGGGTGCTAGCGCTTCATCTTCTGCCAGAGCCTGTGTGGAGGGGGGCAACTGCAAGAGGCTGGTGCTCTACTTCACGCTGCCACGAACTTGGTATGTGTGTTAAGAGACTGCAGTCACAGGGATCTAGTGGCTTCTATTTTCCCTCTCCCACCTTAATTCTGACAGGTGCATTCTTTGGAAAAGTATATTGCCATCTGGCTAAAAGCAAAAATTGATCTTGCATCTAAAACTACACAGTCATCTGCAGCAAAATCTTACCATATTGTATCAAAGTGAAAACTAGATCATGTTGTTTTCATCATGTCTTCCCAATTCATGGAGGTAAGTATTAGACAGTGGCTTTCTCCGCTGATGCAGTGGCACAATGTCCTGTGCTAATGTTGCCGGCCAGCACTAGCTCTTTGGGAAAGTGCCTCCAGACTGCAGAGATGTGCAGAGGTGCTCAGTGGAGTGCCTTCCCTGCTGTGTCTCCTGGAGAAATTCTTGATGCCAGATGCTGTCACAGAATGCCCTGTGTGTGAGGAGCCTGGCCCCCTGCACTTCATTCTTCCAAGTGGTCTTGACTTTGGTCATATACTGGACTACTAGTGTTGCAACAAATGTTGGATGGTATCACTCACTTGTAAAACTGAGAGGAGGGACCAGATGAAAGAAGAGCAAAGTTTGTACTTTGGCATTTTTCTGCCTTTTTGTGTCCAAATTTGAGGGTAGGCCATACAAAGTAACATGCTGTTTGCATTCTTTTTTTACAGCATTGGCTTAAGGAAGTTCTTCCCTTACAGTTTGTCCTCATTCTTAGTTTCTTTCTTCCAAGAGTTGATTCAAGTACTGAGTCATCCACCCAAAATAATACAACCCCAGGATGACAGTAGCACTGGGAAAGAAATCTTTATTTCTGAAGACAAGTGTGTGGTTGAACTTCTGCCACTCTTGTCCTCCTTAGTGCTTTTAGTGGCCAGTCATTTCTGCAAGCTCTCAAGAATACTGTTACCTTAAGAACATGCTTTTTAAGAATATGTAATTACAGCCTCAAAACAAAGCAATTTAGCCTCTGAATTACTAGCAGCAGTGTTGGCTTTGAGACTGATGTGGAAGGGCTCTTTCTGGGCAGCAAACTCAGGCGAGGCTGTGGACTTGGGGAAGCCATCGGGGTGGGGTGGGGCTTTCAAATCGGTGTCGTCCTTAAAAAAGCCACCCAAACAGAAAAGGTAGCAATGACTGGTGTGTTTGTTTGACAAAGCAGGGCTGTGGGTACTGTCCTCACATCAGAAATGCTGCCCAGGTTTAGACCACGGGGCCCGTCTCCCGTTTACCGTGTGACAGGCGTCAGCTACTGGCTGCTGCCAAGGGCAAGAATACAAGAAATATTTTTGTAAATGGAGAATAACAATTCTTTTCTTCCCAGGGAGAATGAAAATGTTTCTTCGC
>JAVJGI010000057.1:37679004-37697444 GCA_035590275.1 Ibycter americanus | reverse complement strand
AAGTGCATTTGCATCCATGCATCCCACTGTATGGATAACAGAAAAATTACTGAACTCCCTTTTGCAACAGATATTGCTTTCATTTTAGATACGTGCAAGACACATTAAAGTTCAGGGGTGAACTTCAGCAACGCTTTCTGGCATGACTGAGTAGGCTGTTGAGACATCTTCAGAGGGAGAGGTGGGTTGCTTAAGACCTTGAAGGCAGGAGTACGGTGGTAGAAGGAAAGGAATGCAGAGAGGTATGATGAATGTGACTAGAAGCACTTAAGAGCTGGCTGATAAATCAAGCTGTTTGTTGTGGCATGTATCTGAATGATGCTGAACATATGCCTTCAAGCTCAAAACAGCTTAATTTTATAGAGTTTTGATATATTTTGGATTGACAATTTTTAACTTTTTTTTTAACAGAAACTTGAATTAGATTCTTACTGTTAAGGACATTTAAATGCATTTGAAGCTTTTATTTATCTACCTTTTGTATTGGTGACCTTCTGTTTGAAATTTATGTTTTGTGAGGTTTGTGATACGGCATTGACAGTTGTATGAATTTGTGATGTGGCATTGACATCTGTATGAAAGGCATTGTATTGTGTGAATTCTATAGGGTTTTAGTCATAGATGTGGTCAAATGTACCATTAAAATTTATGCATTGTACACTGTTCAGGTTTATTTCCATCAGCCAAGAAAAGAAAGCTAATATGACAACTGCCACAGGAATGCTTGAACAAAAGTAAAGTGCTTCCAAGAATACGGCATATCACTTTTCTATTAATAGAGTTAGAACAAAGGATACTAGAAACTTTACCAGGGGAAAAAAAAATAATCTGGTTTGGTTGGGACTAAGCTCAGAAACTAACAATTGTACCATTGTTTGAAATGTCTTGCTTTATAATTGGATGATTAAATATAAATGCTGACCTGATTGGATTGTATCCCAGCAAGGAATTGGCCTTTTAAAAACCAGTTACAGGAAGCAGTAGACTGGTACCCACCTTGTTTTTCACAGATTTGGGAGCTGTCGTTGTTGAATAACAAAGTTTATGCAATCAGAGAGTCTGTAAGGACTATGGAATAGCCGAGATACAGTTTCTGACCAGTAGTCGCTTGATGCTAGAGTTGGTCACTTCTGCTGCTTGGTTTGCTCTTCGTATATGGGTGCAGGAAGCCAAAGCGTTCAAAAACAGTAGCAGTAGAAGGTGTATCACTGAAGCTGAATGAAATTGTAATCAGTGCTTTGGACCATGTAAGTGCTTTGGGTTTTTTGTTTCAATTTTTTTATCTTAAGGTGCTACAAGAGTAAAAGCTATATGTTGACTGCAGAGAATAACTGATTCTGAAACGAGACACTGAAGGAAAGGCAGCTGCATTTATATTTTTCAGTTTGATTTTTTTTTTTGTTAGCTTATCTAGCATAATGAAATGGATTATGCATACCTGGTGAGTTTAATTTACCTCCCTGTCAAATCCTGCTACTGCAAGTACATCAGAACAAACATTTTTATTTATTGTTTTTTTATGATGCTAGGCACAAAGTGGTCCTCTTGAACTTAGCTTATGCGCAAACTGCTCAAGCACTTTGATTGTCAGACTGCATTTGCATGGGCTTCTTAAGGAGCAGAAGGTGCAGAAGCAGTGTGACTGGAAAGAAAAAAGGTTTTCCAGTTAAAGTGAATGGGGGTGGTTAAGTCAGAGATAGCCGTTAAAGCTGGCACTGGTTCAGTTCACCTTCAGTCCCTTCAGTGGTGTTACCTTCCTGTATTGTATACAAAAAAACTTACCAGACCCTTAGTCTGTGTAAGGTGAAAGTCTAGGAAAACCGTTCAGAAAAACACCCAGAAAACAAACCCTTCACTTTCCAGTGTGTATATTCATATGCCACATACACAAGTATAATTGATCTGTCAGCTTTTTATCTAGATTAATTTTTGTATTTAACTGAAATTGCTTGGCTTCCAGGTTTTTATCTCCTGAAGCATTGCTGTGTTTTTGAAAAAGAGGTGGTGGGGAAATCTTCATTGCAAGATTGGGCACATGCCATGCCCAAGAGGAGAGGTTTATTCTTTTCTTTAGAACCCCTTCAACACCTATGGGAGAGCAAATTAATGTTTCCAAGGCACCTCTGCTGGACTGGTGCTGCACATCCCAGAACACTGGGGAAAAACAGCTTCTGGCTTCCATCTGTGAGGTAACATGTGAAAAGAAAGAGAACTTTGATTAAAAAAATGTTAGGTCCCAGAGTATTATGTCTCAAGAGACAAAAATTGTTTTTTAAAAAATAAAAGTTTAATTTGGGGAGAGGGGGGCAAAATGTGATTTGTTTTATTCTCCAAAATGGCAATGTTGTATTTCACTTGAAACTGTTCCCTCATAAATTTTGAACAATTGGTTGCTTCCTGTTGGGGGAAGCACTGGAACAATTGCAGCGTAGTTTCACCAAGGTAATGACAGAACTATAGCTGGGCAAAAGATAGTGAAGGGAACTTCCTCCTGATATGGACTAAGCTGTATTTTTATGAGTTTTAAGTTTTCGGTAGGTAAGACCTGTGTATCTTGCAGCTGTGTTTCGGATACAATCAGTTTCTTTTTTCCCCACTCTTCCCACTCTTTGCTCCCTCCCCCCATCCTGAATAAGCTTTTGTTTAGTTTGTAATGAGATATTGTACTGGTTTTTGATGATGCATATGTATGCATCTAAGCTCAGAGGAATTCAGCTGTAACAAGTGTAAACTACCCCATTTGTGTCTTCCACCTCATCCCAGAAAAGTTTAGAAGTTTTGCATGTATATTTTAAATTTGTGTAGCATGTGAAGGTTGTAAATTGAAGTTGAGTTTCATGTTCTGAGTTTGTTACACTCTGCTGGGTAAATAACTGCTTTTTGCCCTTTGCACCGTTCCCCTCTCCCCGCCTCTGATAAGTAAATGAGCATTTGCTCCTGGTAGCATACCAGCAAAGCAGTTCCGGTGGCTGCTTTTGCATTTATCCATTTTCAGTAATTATAGAGGGAACAGGCAGATAAAAAAATAGTTTTTCAGTAAGTAGCACAGTTTTTAAAGGGCACCACACCATCCTAAGTAATTTCTGTGCACTGGGTTGAAATGATTAACTGTCACTCTTACTCGCTGAGATCACAAGTACTGTGAAATACAAGTGAATGGATTTTAGGGAATTCCAGGGAGTGTGTGTGGTGCTTGACTTTTCTGGTGTAATGAGAAAATAGGCCTTTATGTCAGCAAAATCGGGATCTTAAAGAACCTCATGGTACTTCTTGAAAGTGTAACCTTCCTGTGTTCAGGTTAAGGGTAGTCTGGGAAAAAAAGCTTAACTCCAAAAATGTAACCATAATTCTCCTTTTTATTGTTAGTGCTAAAATGTAGCACTTCTAACTTTAGGTGTAACTGTCATGTAGTATTAGTTTCAAAGTCTTGTTTAGAATTTTTCCACTGCCCATTTCCATGGTGTCTTGGTGTGACTGATGGTTAATATGCATGGTTTATCTTTGGACTACCAGATGTTTCTCTCTTTTCAGAACATAAAACTGCTTGGGGAATATGTGTATTTGCTTTGTATAAACAGCGCAATTAATTCTTGAAATAATTGTGGCGGAAAGGCACTTAAACCTAATAAAGCTGGAATTTAAAAAAAAAAAGGGGGGGGGGGACGACACAAAGAGAACAGTCTGTTTGACTGATGATAGGATATGTGCCTGAGATTAAAGAGACAAAAACCATCTAACACCTTGCTTTAACATCACATTTCCTGTGATTTTTTTTAAGTCTGAAAGTGTAGAAATAGGATTTTGGACTAACAAGATGTTAAGCCTCTCTGAGATTTTTTTACCTTACAGAAATTATATTTATAAAAATCACTCATGCCAACCTGTTGGAGAAATAAATAAATAAATAAATGAAGATATTGTGTACTATTAAGTCTAGTTCTTCAGAGTAATAATACTATGTCGTGTGCCAAAGCAATAGCCTGAAGATGTATTTCTAAAACTGAAAAGCAATGCAGTGTTTAACATCTTCTTACAGAGCGGGAAGTGGCGTGTGCCTCAGTTGCAGCATCACTGCACCATCTAGTGTCTCTCTGGATTAGTGGTGAGTTGTACACCTAGAATCTTGGCTCCAAATTTTACTGGCTTGCACGGATTGTCTGCATTGCACAAAAATAATTTGTCAAAAACTTGTTGGGTTTCTTCTGAAATACAAGATTTCCTACTTGTTTTGCTGATCTACTCTAGACTTCTAAGTGCCCTGCAAATTCAGTAGGAGGTGGAAATGCAGCTCCTGGTGCTTGTATGCCTTTTTAATATGCAACATGAATGGGGGCAAAAAGCAGCAGGCTTTCTTTCTATTCTTCTATGCTACCAGGGCAGATATCTTTAGTATGTGTATATATGTATATAAAAATACCATTTTATTAATAGATCTTAAAATATTTATATATCAGATTTTATATATCAGATTACATTAATACCTGAAAAGCCTTTATACATGTTTCTTATGGAATATAGGCAGACAAGATATATGACCTGTTAATAGCTATCAGGATATGCTAAGGTAAAGTATATGCATGAGGGTAGTAATATGTTGTTTTATCAAAGATGGAATAAAAAGCAGGGGAGAATGTATTTTCTTGTAGTCTTAAGTACCTTTAAAGCCACTCAGAAACTTTCAGTTTCCTGGCTTTTCCATTAAAAGTTTTTTCTGTGTTGCTTCTATTTCCCTGCTCGTGGCTGGATGGCTGAGTCCGAAGAGTGTGGTGAATGGAATTAAATCCAGCTGGCAGCCAGTCACAAGTGGTGTTCCCCAGGGCTCACTGTTGGGGCCAGCCCTGTTTAATGTCTTCATCAATAAACTGGATGAGGGGATCGAGTGCACCCTCAGTGAGTTTGCAGGCGACACCAAGTTGGAGGGGAGTGTTGATCTGCTGGAGGGCAGGCAGGCTCTGCAGAGGGATCTGGACAGGCTGGACCGATGGGCCAAGGCCGTTTCTATGAGGTTCAAGAAGGCTGAGTGCTTGGGTCACAACAGCGCGACACAGCGCTACAAGCTGGGGGAAGAGTGGCTGGAAAACTACTGGACCTGGAAGTGCTGGTTGAATTGTGACTTGAACTCAAAATGTTTAAAGAAAAAGCTGATTCTCCCCTTTCTTTGTTTCCAAGTGTTTGTCCTACCTTCTGATGGTCTTCCATATAGTTAGTTAATGTTTAGCTTTAAGTATATAGGAAACACATTTTTCCTAGGGCATTATCTTACCAGAATGGATAGTTATATATTTCCCTGGAAAATGGTTCATTTTTTTAAAGTATTTTTTTCCCTAAAAGAGACTAATGTATACATTACTCAGATATTTATACGTACAGCCTTCCCACTTTTATTTGTTCCTTTAATACAGAGTTGAAACAAATAAAGCCATTCAGAGATTATATGCTTTACTCAGTAATCCAGCAAAAGGATGCCTAATGGCACATTCTTTACTGGCTTCATTTCAGTGTCCAGGTTACTTGCTATTCCCTTTAGGTTTTTGGAATTGCAAAATAAGTAAATATAGACAAAATTCCAATCCCATGCCTCTATTTTGATGTGTTTTTTCATGTGCTTGGGCAAATTTCTGCAAAAATTCTTTCAGCTGGGTGTGCTATTTCATTAATGTGAACCGTTCAAAGAATGCTAGTTCAGGGACTGCTATTATAAGCAGATTGTGTGATGTCCTTTGTTATGTTTAAGCATTGTTTGTTACTGACATGCTGTGAGCTCGATCAAGTGAAGTATTTTGAATTAAAAAGCGCACTTGTCAAAGCTCCAGATCAGTGGAGATCTTCTGTGTGTATGCAACTTTTTTCCATCTTCTTTGGCTTATTTTCTAAACAATTTTTGTGCACTAGAAAATCTGGGGCATTAGGCTGTGAATGTTAGTAACAGGGCTACAATGCAAATGAGACCTAGATGTGGTTGTTGATTAATATTCTCAGTAGTCTGGTAAACAGTGCTGTTGTCTTTCATCTCCTCAGTTCTGTATAGGAGTGGATTCTAGTTCGGTTTGCAGCCTGGAAGGCATTTGGAGTGTCATAGTGCATTGAGAGATAGAAATGAGTGCAAGTTCTGCCACCCTGGAGTTTTTCCCCATGTTAGCAGGCTAAAATGCCCACAATGGGAGAAGGTTGATCCCTGTTTTCCTATTACAGGGCTGTTTTGGTGGGAGACTTCTGTTTGGCAGAAATGGAGGAAATCTGAGTGCTTCCTTGCACAACACATTTCAGTGGATAGGTTGCTGGATTTGAAGTCAAGACGACTCAGTTATGTTCTTGGCTCTGCAGTTGACAGCTTTGGCACTGTGTATTTTTTAACAAGGAGTAGTTTTCGAACTGGAAGCAAAATTAATAGTGAAATAGTGCTGAGCACGGAGTCAAGTAAGGACTATGGGCATTGTTGTCACACTGGTTTCAAACTGTTCCTGAAAGAAATAAACTAAAAAAAACTTAATTATTGTCTAGTAAACAGTTCTTACTTGATCGTTTTAAAAGTTTTCATGCAACTTAAGAAGTGAAGATTGGTCTTACAATGCCTGGAATAGGCATGTTATACTTACATAACATTTGCCAGTTGTGTTGTAGATAGAATTTATAAATCACAGCAAGTGAATAGTGTAGCTTTGAATTTAAACATGATTAAGAAAAGTTTTTTACATCGTCACTTCTTTTGCATTAAAAACAGTCTGCTTTTGTTTCTGTGTAATGACATTCAACTTACCAAATCTATGAACAACAAATGATTGGAAACATTATGCTCAGTTTAGATTTTCTGTAAAAAGGTCTTTTTAGACAACTCTTATCTTGAGGTTACTGCTTCTAAATGAATTTTGGAAAAAACTTTATGACACAAAGTCTGATGACACATCATAGACTCACAGAATCGTAAAATGGTTTGGGATGGAAGGGACCTTAAAGATCATCTAGTTCCAACCCCCCCTGCCAGGGACAGGGACACCTTCCACTAGACCAGGTTGCTGATGAATGTGCTCATTACAAGCAAAATACCTTTGCTCTGTTAGCAAAGTATTTGTCTCGTCAAGTAATTTGGGAGAAAGTAAAGGCTATATCTAACTGATAATTCTCCATTGGAGGGAAGGGGAAGAAAGAATTGTCTGCACAGCTCATTTCTACATGAAAGTTTTGTCCTCCCTCAGAAGTTGTCATTCTGGTGCAGAGGTATACTTACTTGCACAGTATGTGACTTTTTTTTTTTAAAACTTCCTGCATCCTGATAATATAACCATCTTGTTGTTAACAGCCATCTTGATTTTACTTAATTGTGAATGAATGCATACTCAAACTGATGATTTCTTTACATGGAGTTGTCTCTTATGCGTATTCCTCCTTCATGACCCCAGGAGGAAAAAAAAGAAAAAAAACCCAGGAGTTTCTGCCTTGTTGAAGAGCAATTGCATGCTACTTCTAGTGGATATCTTTTGCAAACCATTTTTTATCACTTCCTTTAATCTGAGCCATTCATTGTTCTGGGAGCCTGTTTTTTCAGGACAATTTGTTGCTTTTCTGGAGGTTGCTGTACTGGTGCAGGAGCCTACACAAAAAATAGGAAATGCTTCCCTGAATTAATATTGGTAGAGAACAAGGTTCCTCCTTTTTTGTGAGATGTTGGCTGTATTGCAAAAAGATCCGCAGGTGAATAGTTTTTTTCATCCTACTAGATCCTAATCAAAGATCTGCTGTATCATATACAGATACTTCATGAAAACCTTTCAGTTGGAGCCGTCTTACTTCAAAGTGGCTTGAGCATCCTTCCTCACTGCAGGGGAAAGGCCTGGTAAAGGTCCTGTTCCTCTTCAGTCATTTTTCACTATGTTAATTAAGAATACTTGGCTCTGGATATGCGGCTTGTGTTATGTGATCGTCTTTTCCTAATCATCTTTAATAGCCTAGTAGGATATAGCCTACAGCTGAATAAGAGAAGGTATGTACCTTCATGCCACACACTTATGTATAGATTACTTCTCATTTCACTTGGCCTCCTTCTTCTCTTGTGGACTCCCCAGAAACTGAAGTCGATCAGTGTCTTTGCCTATAAATGTAGGACCATCCAATTTTGTCTGTCATAAATTGCCTTTATGCAGGCAGGTGACGCGTGAGAGCAGTTCCTGAATCCTCTGATAATTTATCTGGTCTTTGAGACCAGTTATGCTGCTGGCATCTTGATGGGGCTCTGGAGTCTCTCCACTTGCCTGCTCCTGTTAGTGGCTAGAAAAGCTTCTGTCCCCATCCTTTACAGGCGGGTGTCTTTCAGTGAAGCTTGAAGGTTTTGATCTTCTTCAGTATAGGAGTCTGTCTTTAGGGAAAACCCGGATGCAGCTTTCAAGGTTTTTATGCTTAAGTCTGTAGTAGCAGATGAAGGGAGCAGGAGAGGGTGGGGAAGGACCTCTTTTTTTTGTTTCAGTTCTGTAATGGAGCCAACAAGACCATTTCAGCTTTCCATTCTCCTTACAGAGCCTCATCTAGGTTATATGTGAGGAAACACCCTTTTTCTTTGCTGGCTGGAGAGGAAGAGATCAAAACAGATAGTACTAGGTCTAAGACTTCTAGTTAGCTTTTCTGCTGGGGAGGCTGTACTGAGATAGGGAAGCTCGCTCTTCACCTGGGTGAGTGGAGAGATGCTGCCTTCTGCTGTAAGGCTTTGTGGTGACATTCAGAGTTGCTCTGTTGAGTGTTCTGGGACCTCTGCTTTTCTTTCCACAGTCCCAATTTATAGAACAGATCATCATGCTTAGTGTTCAATTTATTTTTCCCCACATGATTCACATTTGATTGTCTGGATAGATTCCCACAAAGAGCTAGGGGGTGTGTGTGTCTCATTGGAGCTGAGCTCGCTTTCAAAAAGAGCTTCAGTTTTAAATGTCTGTGGATAATAGATGTCAAATAGGTGTGAAATGTGAAAGGCTTGTAATTGCGTCTGTAATCTTGTGCTGGGGGTGCAGTCCCCTTTTCTCTTCGTAAAGAGGCATGCAGGTAAGGTCAAAAGACACTGTCTGGGACAGTGCTTGTTTGTTAGTTTAAAAAGAGAGAAGGATTTTCTTTCCATCTAACTTTAAAAAATTGAATAGAGGAATTAGGAATTCCTATCCTGAAGCAATTATTTTCTTCCAAAATGAAATACTCAAATGCAAAAGCCTTCATCTTTCTCTTAACTCATCATCTTTTCACAGCTCCCATTCTGACTGTACAGGAAAATTTTCAGTAACGTTCCTAGGCTTCCTGTTATATTTTAAAGATTCCTTTCAGGTTCCTTTTAAATTTTGGTGGAGTCAGTCCTTCTGTTTTCTCGTTTTCCTTTAGAGAAAAGACAGTCCAAAACCAAGGAGCTGTCCTTGCTCTTGGACAGCATTTCACCATTTCTGTTCTCCATGTCATCACCATCTTCTTTTGGTGATATTTCTGAATTTGGCATGCTGTTGAAGCTTTGTCAGGGCAAGGAAGAGGAAAGCAGGAGAGCTAAGACAGGGCTAGAGAAGTCTCAAATACTTCCTTACATTTGTTTATACTTCCTGCTGTTTTTTGTAAAAATAAATAAATAAATTGAAGACACTGTTTTGGAAGATGTTAATGTGAGTCTGTTTAGACGAGTGAAGTTTTATTCATTAGAAATGTTGATGGGTATTCTAAACTATTTTGACCAAACTTTGATGACAGTCTTAAACTACTTGCATCCACGCCTGTGCTCTGAAAGTGGGAAGCCCCAGCCAGAGGCTGGTATCAATGTGCTTCTGGACCCCCACAGTGCAGGCAGGACAGGGTTCACCCTCAGCAGCTCGGCACTGAAGGTGCAAGTCTGTGTTCATCCTAGTTGTGCTGGCTAGAACAGAGGTGGGGTCACAGCTGAAACACAGGACATTGAATTCAGTCTTGATTTTAAATGGAAAAACCTGGAAAAAAACCCCAACCCAAACAGCCACTCCACATTTTCCACTGCTGCCTGAATTCTTACTCTTCAGCAGTTAAAACTGTTCCAGTAATGAAAAATGCAATCTACCGATGGAGGTTTTGGTTAGGATTGTGTACTGAACTTGGCATATGTTTCTGTCTGTTCCCTGCTTAAAGTCGAGGGGAAATGTTCCCTAAAGCATTCATGCAGCATAGATGGAACTGATAGCTTGACCTGTTCTCCGATAAAGTAATCTGTTGGGCTGTATGATTAGCTTATCGTTCTGACAAATATCTTACTAAATGTTCGAGGGCAGAGGGAGTGTCTGTTACTTGTGGCTATTATAATTTTGTTTCTCTTTCCCTTTTTGCCTGCTGGAGCCAAGTCCGCAGTTCTGCAAGTGTTTCTATGTAGTTTTACACGTGCTGTTGAAGGGATTAGTCACGTGTATACAGTTATTTCTGCATAAGGACTTCCCAGGATTCAGCAGTTAATTTGTTAAGACTTGATAGAGGCTGATAAACCACAGCGTTACTCAAGATAATGGAGTCAAGTGGTAATTTTGACTATATTATAGTAAGAACACGAATTTTCAAATAATCTGCAGTGTTCTTCTTAAGCCTTTTCTCCTTTAAAGTTTGAAGTGGCTTCCTGCTGAAGTGAACACATATGTGTTTGGGAGAAGAACAACTTGCTACAGACAGATCTGTTTCGGATGCTTAATTTTTTTAAAAAAACATAAGATTACAGTACTGCTTTTTCTTAAAGTGAGAGTTAGTTAAACTCCTGGTAGATTTCCCTACTGTGGTTTTAATGTGTTTCTGTGTGAAACTGACAGCAGGATTTGTTCGAGTATGTAGGCCACTATTGTATTAGAATTACATAACTGTGTTGAGTGGTGGAAACAGATGAAAAGACGGGGATGTACGGCGTCCCCTCACAGATTATATCCTGCAACAATGAAGACAGCTCAAGCTCTGCAGAGAATGTGGTCACATGCAGTCAAAAAGTTGGGGATTTTGAAAGGGCACGTGAGTTGCTTTTTGTTGCATCTTGCTCCAAGTCTTTCCCCCCCTCCCTTCGTATATCCCTCCCCTCTCCAACTCACTTCTGCAGCCAGATAACTGTTGTGGCCGGTCTTCTGGTTTTGTTCTTCTTTCAGGGTGAATGAAGTTGTCTTTGGTGATCTCTCAGTAGCAAGTAATTGTATAAATCTCTGATGACTGTCAGTGAGCGTTGCAACAGCTGCCTGTTCATAGTACACAGACAATTTTAGCACTTTGACTAGTTTCCTGCCAAAGATTCTGTTAAGCAGTCTATTTTGGGTATGTAGAAAGCACCTGTCATTTTGGAATATGAGCATTAGGCAGATTTAAGCAAATCCTAACTACTGTGTTCTAATTAGAAATGGACTGACTTTAGTCACTAATGAATTTAGAGTAGCTAATTACAGTAATTTGCATTTACTCTAGGTAGCCTGCTATTTGTATGAAACCTGGGTAGACTTGCAAAACGGTTGGTGTTAGTAACTGACTGGAGGTGGGGTTCTTAATCATTTTGCCTGCCTTTCTCCAGTGTTTTGGTCTGCAGTGGTGCAGTGAAACTGTGATCCTATAAGGGATGTGCAGGCTTCTCAGGATCCCTTTGTGTTTCCTTACAGATGATGTATGAAGAAATTGGCAAGGTGATGTCACGCTTTTTGTAACTCATCACTTGATGCGTTCAGAGGAAGGTCATATTATTAGACATGGACTACAGGAATTTTGCAGTTGTGGTAGAGACTTCAATCTTAGTTTTGATCAAGTCCTCAACTGATGATTTATAATATTTGTATTCTCTCCCTGCCTCTCAATCTTCTCTTCCCCATTAATCTGTCAGTATGGGTTAGCATCGTGCCAACGGCAAGCAGCAGTACATTTTATAATGTTAGAGAGATTATTGCTTAGAGATTTGAGGGAGTACAGATGTGTTTTGTGCCTTATGGGCTTCCAAGATGGTCATTCAGTTCTCTGAACTGTGTTACAGAACATGCATAGCTTCATCAGTATGGCAGAACTAGTTCTGTTGTCTTGGTAATTACATTGCACAAAATCAGCTTTGCCAAGTACGTAGTGTACTTCCCTCCGCTAATGTAGCATACAGCAAATGGGAGACAGTTTCCCAAGGAGCAGTTTCTAAAAATGTGTTACTTATGAAACAAATACTTATGAATTTAAAAGTGAATTATTTAATTAGTTTTTGTTTAATGTTCAGTTGCGGTTTCATGCTAAAAATAAACCCCCAAAATTTACACAGAAAGTACCTGAGACAGTGACTGATACTGTGAGGAACTTTTTCTAGACACAGATGAGGTAATACTATATAGGTTCAACATCTTGCAAGCATCTTAGGCAGTAGTTTCTCTTTCACTCTTATTACTTATTTTTGTGACCAGATGCCAGGAGACTTATTTACCAGAGCAAAATAAACTTAACCCTGTTAGTTTACAATGCTTTGATTTACTACACTATGCATCTCTGCAGTTGTGCACAAGGTTTTACTTGTGCCACTGCTCACGGGAGGCCTAGTTTTCTGGAAGGAAATTCCTGTTCACTTAAATATTTCATACCCATAAATCCATCCCCAGTATCTTCACCGTGCTTTCTTCGGTCCTTTTTCTGCAGTGTTGTACTGAATACGAATAAGCAGTCATTTCTCAGGCCTTCCTTTAATAGGTAGTGTATTGAAAGACCTGGTGTTAGAGTTTCTGGAAGAGTAAGGGAACTGTGCCGCTCTCTGTCCCCACGGGTAGTAAGCCGTCATCAATTTCATCCTGCCTGCCTTAGTGTTTGCCTGCTCAGAGATGGACTTGGTATTTCTAGGCTGCGAAGGTAATGTCAGTAAGAACTGCATACAGGTACAAACCAAATTTAAGTAATGTTCTTGTTGCACATGTAAGTTGTTGAGGCTTTTATACAGTGAGAAGGATGGAAAAGATTTTCTGTCTCTCCTGCTCCTACAAAATTTGAACCCATGTGCTTGTCCTTCAAATGTTACCCATCATTTGATACTCTCTTTCATTTCTAAAACTTTCTTCAGTGAAGTCAACTGAAATTTAAATGACACTGAGGACCTTCTTTAGCACAGCCTGGCTGCAGAGGTTAAAAATATCGTATGGAAAAGCAGGGCAGTGATGGCGTAGCCAAGGGTCAGTGGTAGGTAAACTCTTCACACATTTTCATACATGCCAGACAAGCAAGCCTAGTCACTTCTATTTATGGCAGCATCACACAAGCTCTGAAAAAGTGCTTAGTTGAGAAGAAAGTTTTTACTTATGGAGGGTTCTCTATGTAAGGGAATGTATGTAGTGAGACAGTTCAGTGTCAGCTAGTTGAAGGGTTAGGTGTGTCAGCTGGTTAAATGGGAATATCAGATAAAATAATTTCACCATGTGCTTTAGCAGAGTAATTCGCTGACCCAAGACATATATGTTGTAATACCAACAGTTATAAATGCCACTCGTTCTTGTCTGATCTAGACAAGTAGAAACTGAGAAATTCTTGTTATTTTTGATGTAAGACATTCTCTCCTCCAGCTATTTTAAATGAATTTTTTAATTAGACCCAAAAGTTCTGGAAACTGGAGAGCATTGTTCATTTTCTGGGAGAGCAGTGGAAATTTAACACTGTTCAGTGCTGTAAAATTCCTGGTAAGAATGCTGAATGTTTTGCATATTCCCTCAGGAACTCTGAGCAGGACTTACATTTTAAGTTTGTTTTTCAATACGGCGAATGTGTAATGGAAAAAGTAAACTTAGTTCCTCTGAGGTGCTCAGAATCCACTGGTAGAATACATCATGAGGTTCTTTGCATTCAAGAAACGGCATCCATAGCTTGCTAAACAGTTGTGTACTGCCAGAAGACTTTTACTCTGAAAATATGGGGGATGCTTTAAAGTACAGACATACCCTTCTGGTGTCACTTCTCTGTCTATTGTTTTGGGGTTTAGTTGCCAGTAATCCCTTTAATGCCTTTAAAAAGACTGTGAAGACAAAACTGAGCTTCTGTCTGAACTTCAGTGTTCTGAGCACACTCTTAGCTTCCCAAGAAAGAAGACCACTTCTAGCAGTAAAAACAAATAAAGCTATGGCTTGAGTATGTGCATGCACATACTCATGCAGTGGCTGGATTTTTCTTCTGCAGTGAATGCTTTGCATTTTGAAATATTTGCAGTGTGTCAAATATTGTGGCTCATTTTTCTCCTTGTTTTACAGGGCAGGCACTGAAAGGGCTGGCTGTGTGCTATATGATGCATCACAGCTGGGTTATTATTCTGTATTATATTTTAAGCTGTGATGTTGGAAAGATTTCAAGTTACATCATGTAAGATAAACTGATCAGTTCAGGATCAGTTTTAACTGCAAATAAGGAAAAAATGTTTCTGAGAAGTGTCACAAAAATGGATATACCAGTGCTATATAGTGATATACTGTGTTTGCTGTAAAATTTAATTTATTGAAGAGAACCTCAATACTCAGTTATGCAATTCATAGTGGACGAAACATTTTGTTAAATCCATGCGAACAAGAAGCAAAAGGTCTGAAGGCTAGTTCATTTTGAAAACCTCAGTTTCAACTGCTAATCTTATTGCATATTGGAATGGAGAGGTCTTCCTTAAGTATTTTGTGTGTTATTTGAATTGGAGCTGTAGAATGCTATTGTAATCTGAATTAAATGCTTTTGCTGAATGAGACTTTTCCAGAAAATTAGAATGAGCTGTTAAATCAGTGAAATATGAAGGGATTCTGCCACCCCAGACCTATTAATATTTTTTGCCTTTTTAAAGAAAAATAATCATTAATTGACATACATACATTTCCTACTAACTCAACCAAATTGTTAGAGTGCACATATGATTTTTATACCTGTGTTTTAATGGGGTATTTCACATTTTAATTTAGGTAGTTGTATGCTTTGTGTTTTACTAATTGGTTTCTGTGTGCAACAGGCCCCAGGCATGGAAGAGCTGATATGGGAACAGTACACTGTGACCTTACAAAAGGTGAGTGAGTGCGTGTTATATTTTTAGTTTTCAAATATTCAAGCACTGGTTTAGTCTAAGTATGTTTTACAATAGATGTTATTAGCATGTCTGAGTTTAGAATAGGATTAATTCGTTGTCCAAATCAGATATGTTTTTCATTTTAAAACTTAGTTGCTAGTTACTCATACAATAGCGTGACTCTTTAATGTTAAGAGTAAATTAAATTAATAGTTGCAGTGGTATGTTTGCTACTGTTTGGTCTTTTTAATGACAGTACAATATACCACATACCAGCCACATAGCTAAATTCATCATTGAATAAGCTTAAAGACAAAGCAGATGGTTCTATCAAGCAGTTGTGGTTGATGTCGAAGCTTTATAATAATCACTGAACATGAGCCCACTGATTTTTTTTAAAATATACTTTAATATCTACCAATATAGAATCTAGTAAAAAACTACTGTCCTCAAAATTTCTAAACCACATGGACTATAGATGTCATTTTTAACAATTCCTTTCAGAAAAGAGGAAGTATCTCAGTATTTAGAGTCCTTTTGTGTTAAAGAAAGTAGGCTCCCTGTTTCTGAGTTCTCTCATGGCTAGGCTGCCACACCATGGCACAGGATGTGCGCTTTGGTGGTGGTGGTGGCATTCCCAGGTGTTCTGATGATCTAGGTTCAGTGAACGGCCTGTACTGTGCTGCTTAGATTTTTTAGATGTAGCACAATATGTATTTTATAGTAATAGGAGGTGTATGTTAAATAGTTGATAAAATTAAACGTGTGTGTTTAACAAAATGTATGGGTTTGTGCACATGTCTGCAATTCACTTACACTAACAAGTTTCAGGTCTAGTACATGCTTCCTTTGCACCCTATTAAGTATTTTCCTGATTTTATGAATGCCATCTTAGGGCATTTATGGATCTAATATTTCTATGATGGCAAGTTTGACATAAATTACATAGTTAAAATAGTTGCTTATAAGAGAGGATAATTATAGAGAGTTCACAAGTTCATTGCTTGCTTTTGTAATCAGCCATGATCTTGTTTAGTTTGATCGAGGCATAAGTAGTTATTCCAGACTAGATAGGCAGTCATAATGAAGATGAGATCCTGGAAAAGCTGTTCCAGTTTCCCAAGCATCACTAATAAAATAGATTTCCCTAACAATAAATTTGGTATGAATAACCAGTGGGATGGTGGAGCAGAATGCAGGCTAAGTTAGTGAGTCCTTTGCTTAATTACTAACCATCACAGTCTGTAGACTGAGGTTTTGGAGCACAGAAACATGCTGTCTTGTTACATGAATTTGTAAACCCATTCCTTTTTAAATCTAGAGCTGTTGTGTATTTCTGCAACTGTCTGCACATGAGTACCTTGTTTTAAATAGTATCTTGGCAGAGTGCCATCACAGGAACATTCACATTACTCTTCTTTCATCCTGTCAAAATTCCTATGGATGGAATTGAATTTTGTTGTATCTGGTTTTGTTGTAAAGGATTCAAAACGAGGATTTGGGATTGCAGTTTCTGGCGGCAGAGATAACCCTCACTTTGAAAATGGTGAAACATCGATAGTCATTTCAGATGTTCTCCCAGGTGGTCCAGCAGATGGATTACTTCAGTAAGCAATTTCATGTTTTTCTGTGTGGCATATTTTGAGGGGCAATGATGTAGAATACATAAAACCTTCAGACAGGCTTGGTTGAAATCCTGGTGATTTAATCCACTCAAGATTTGATGCCCTCTTGAAAACCTAGATGTCTGTTTTAAATAAATAAAAAATAAACCCCAACCACCCAGAGATGTTTTTATTTTCTGTTTTGTAAGAAAGTAAATTTCAGTCATGTTGAAAAGCTTTTATAGTTAAGTATGTTTTTCTTAAGATTGCATTTCTTCTAAAGAAACAGTAGAAATACTGTATCTTACATCTTCACTGTCTTTCCCCCAGGCAACACATTTAGTGATCAATTGCTAGTTTTAAAGAGAATGGCTTAAGTCAGTCCAAAGAAGAGTCTTCGCTCCCAAGGTGTCAGGAGCAATAATGGAGGAAGGAAGATGAACAGAAGTGTTTGCTAAATATTTTTTTCATATTTGAAAGAAAGAAGTATTGTAATGAAGTGTTTCTGTAGTCCTCCTGGTAACTTTATTCTTGGTGAGGCAGCATCTGTCATGGACAAGTAATTTTAAATCTGCAGGCTAAGATAAACAGTTTTGAGCCCACTGGTGATCACTTTTTCATCCTTTGACCTGCAATACTCAGTGAGGACTAGACAATTTGCAAGAATGCCAAAGTTCTTCAGTAATAGTAATTCAGAAGAGTAGATTCTGGCGATTTTGCTAAACATTAATTTTTGGTGAGGTAATGAAAAGGCTGACATGGGAGTAATTATTGAAACCCTGGATAGAAAGCCCAACACCATTATTGTCCACCCTGTTCCATAACCCACCTGTGTTTTGGGAGTAAAATCATGTCTACAATTTGTGTAAGATCTTATGTAAATTGGTGATGACACGGCAGTACCAAGCAATTCGGGCATATTCAGACAAAACACATTTTGAAGAAAACTGAAAGCAAAGCCGTTCCTCCAACAAACTAAGGAACATAGCCCTAGCCTTCAGAATGTGGGGGAATTACAATCCTGCAATCCTTTCTAAGCTAGAGTGAGCATAAATAATTTGAGCTTTTGATGTAGTGTTACAGCATTAAGTTTAATACTGTCTTTGGAGGTGTGCACTGTGAAAAGCGCTATTTCAACTCTCACATAAAGCCCAGATGAAACTGATACTGGAATACAGTGTGCTGTTCCGGCATTCAGTAAAAGGAATTGGAAGGTTATAAAGAGAGGCACAAAAATCATTCAGGAGTTAAAGTACCTTACAAAGAGAGGTTTACAGTATGTAATCTTCTTATTTAAAGAGAAGATTGTGATGTGACTTGATTACAGTGAAGAGAAAATAATGGGTACTAAAGATTTCTTTTATCTAGTGGAAAATGACACGTTCACCAGTAACTGGTTGAGCTAATGCTCTGACTGTAAAGGTTACTGAGTGGTCACCAGAATAAGCTAATACAAGGAGTGGTAGATTGTTTTTGTTTTTTGTTTTTTTTTTTTTAATCTCCTGCACTTCTTGCTCTGAAATGCCTTTTTGAAAGGTATGGTTTTTAATTAATCATGTGTTATGGGGCAGTCTCCTGCAGGTGACTGAGTTAAATCTTAATGATCTATTTGACAAGCAGGAGGTCTGAATAGACAAGTTAGTAATCTCTTCTGGCCTGTGTTTGAGGGTAGGGAGAACTTTGTGTATTACAGTTTGGAGCTGTTTTTTTTTATTCCCCAATCATCTTTCTTCACAGTAGATGGGACCTAAACACCAGTCTTTCAGAAAAGTGTACTAGAGTAGTACTTGTCAAGTCTTGTCTGAACACTGGTATGACTGCTGCTATTTGAAGCTCTCCTGAAATTCCTATGTTGG
>JAVJGI010000057.1:37652768-37666417 GCA_035590275.1 Ibycter americanus | reverse complement strand
TGCCGCTACACAAATCAATACAAACAAAGGCATGTTGTTTGGTTTGTTTGTTCCTAAAACTTTGTGAGTCCTCAAATCTCCACTGCATCTATTTCTGCAATAAGCAGGCTTGGCTTAATGATAGGGCTGTTTTGAAATTGTTCAACAATTTTTATAATTTTGATAGCTGTCCTCCAAGTGGGAAGGTGAACCTGATATTAGCAATTAAATTCTCCTTCCTTAGTTCATTCTAAATATGAACAGAGGGGTAGCTGTGTTTTACTGTATGCTTTCTGAATTTGCCATGGAGGCTTTGCTATCATGCACTCCTCTACTTGCTTTTACTATTGTCAGAAGCATAACATTTTAGATTGCTTCAGAATTACTACTATTGAAATGAACAGGAAGTGACTATGAAAGCTTAAGTGGCATCTACTGAGGCTGCATTGGCCTTTTTTATAATACTGTTTAGAGATCAAGTGAATAGGTGGTAATCAAGAAGCGTAAAAAACTTAGGCAAGAAGAATGTATTCTGCAGCTTACTGCCCTGAGCCCCATAAAATCGGTGCCAGAGGGGTTAGAAGGTCACACAGAAGTCTGTTCAGAGCACGGGCTCCACTGAAGCACACATTTGAAAATCCCATTCATCTTTGCTAAGAAGGAATATACTAAATGAAAAAAGTGAGATTTGCCTCAGCTAGTAAGTGTAGATAAAAGCTGACAGGTAGTGCCTAGAATAGTTGTGGTAGTGGAAGTTGTGGTAGGAGCAGGTAGAGAGAAAAGCCAGTTAACTTTTCACTACCTGTTAAAAAAAAAAAAAAAGTTGAATAAGTGCACTTTACTTAACATGAGAGTTAGTTAACATAAGAATGTGGACATTCAGGCAAGAGCTGTTCAGAAAAATAGAGCTGAAAGGAAAAGGCTGCCTGCTCTGGCTTCTGAATGTGGTATAATTGGGAAAAAATCCAAAATGTTGTGGTCTTATTTGGACAAAAACATCCTGGTTTTCCTAGAATGTCATGTTCTAGCCACCTCCTCTTACTCCCCACAATCAGCACACTGACTGGGCTTTCTTATTAACAGGATAAACATGCTCTGTTGGATGTGACTCCTAAAGCAGTGGACCTGCTAAATTATACCCAGTGGTTTCCAATTGTGGTCTTCCTTAACCCAGACAGTAAGCAGGGTGTGAAAACCATGAGGCAAAGACTATGCTCCACATCTAACAAGAGCTCAAGAAAACTTTATGAGCAAGCAAACAAACTGAAAAAAACTTGTTCCCACCTCTTTACAGGTAAGGAAGAATGTGTGTCTAACCTTCTTACCAAGACAGTAGTGGGTGTGACTGTGATGAGTCTTAAGACATCCACTTACTGCTCTGCTTATTAACTTATGCAGATAGGAACTAAAAGGATGTGAAGCTATGGTCATGAGCAATCCCTTCCCTGACTTTTTTCAAAGTTCCTTGTTCTGCGAAATCTAATACAGAAATTTTAAACTGTCATGCTGTCATTGAAAGACAAATGTTTTAATAAGCTTGGGGGCTGGACAAACAATAAAATAAAAATACCATGCTTCTGTCAATGATCTAAATGAAATGGGTGTTTAACATTCTCACGTAACTAAACCAAAAGTGTTACACAGCAAAGGCTGGATAAAGGATCACATGGCATTTACTGTACATATATATTTTTTCCTTCGATTTTTACAGCTACCATCAATTTGAATTCAGCTAATGATAGCTGGTATGGTAGTCTGAAAGATACAATTCAGCAACAACAAGGAGAAGCAGTATGGGTATCAGAAGGGAAGGTAAGTAGTCAGTCCATACTGTATTAAGCTATACAGATGCCTCAAGATATCTCTTGCCAGTAAAAATTGTTCAAAATTTTGTTTGCCAATGCTGGGTAGATTAGATAAGTAGTAGTTTATGTCTTTCTTGGTAACAAAAAATTATTTTTGTTCTTTTTGTTATACTTTGGAGCTTTCATCACAAATGCTGTGGCTAGGGGAGAGTGGTGAGGAGGGATAAACTGTTAAAGGACTTTCCTATGAATCTGCATTAGAGTTTCTTTCTTTTGCATTCCTAAGAATGCAAAGTCATTCTTAGGAGCTCTTTGTCATGACGTTGAGAGAGACCTAACTAGACTCCAATTCTTATATTTTTAATCTTTGTTCCTTAATTCTTACTGACTTTTTCTAGATGGACGGCGTGGAAGATGATGCAGATGATCGTATGTCTTACCTTACTGCAATGGGTGCTGATTATTTGAGTTGTGACAGTCGGCTGATCAGTGATCTAGAGGACACAGATGGAGAAGGAGGTGCATACACTGACAATGAACTTGATGAGCCCTTGGATGAATCAAGGATTTCATCTGTTAGCCGGTCCTCTGAACCTGTGCATCATGAGGAGGTGAGGATATTGGATTTTCAACAAGACTGTACTTTGGACTTTCTGAAAGCCCTGTATGTATGGCTTAAAAATGATTTTTTTTAAACTGCAGGTTTATCTTACCTCTGATAGTGTTTCAGAGCTACATTGCATAAAACAAAAATAGTAATAGCTCTGCTTTTCTGCCTACCTTTGTAGCTTTCTTGATGAGGTCTCATTCACTTTGAGCTTTGCAATTACATTTGCAGTGATTGTGGTCAGGTTGCCAACAGTCATTTGACTCCTGGTTACTGTTCCCAGAATAGTAAACTTGAGGTAGAGAAAAAGTGATTGAATTACTGGATACTGCAGTCATTTACTCTCATTTTCTTTCAGAGTTTAAAAAAATTTAGCCCAGAACCAAGGACTCAGTTGAGAAAAGCTGGTAGCAAGGAGATCCTTAGAGAACCAAGTCCACCTCCAGCATTCAAGCCGGAACCACCTAAGGTAAACTTGTAGAAACAAATCTGAATGCAAAGTTTCTCTTTCTGGAGAACTCTCCAAGGTGGCACATTAGAAAGAGCAATAGAAATGAACAGACACTAGAAAACATTGTAAGTGTGGAGAGAAGGAAGGACTGAAGATGTTGCAGGATCAAGCAGAGAGGAAACTTCAAGGATAACCGTCCTCTTCACATTTGTGTGATATCTATATGGAATAAGAAAGTAGACTCCTTTTTGTGTCTGCTAACAAATTGAAAGGCACATTTTTAGCTCAGCAAGAACAAATGTAGGCTCATCACCAGGAAAAGCATATCTGATGGCCATTATTATGAAGCACAAAACCAGATTCTACCACCTCTGAAATCAGTCTCTATCACTAGAAATTGATGTTAACTGTTTATTCAAACCTTGGCCAGAAATGATGCAGGGAAAAAAATTATGGTATTTGGGTACCAACTTCTATTTTAGCAGTTCCTGATTTCCCCTGACCCCAATGTCCTTTCTTTATGAGGATGGATGCCCTCACATAGTGCATGAATTCAAAGTATATTCAAGTATGCCTTGACAGTGGAGATTGGGCAGATTAGGACATGCGTAAGGAAAATGAAGATGGAATAGAAAACAAACTTGGGTCCTGTGCACTTCTAAACTCCTGGTAGTGATAATTCTACATTAGGTAGTGTTGACAGATCATTTGGGAGGTCAGTTTTCTCTGTGCTGTCCCCTAACACATGTTGTAGTGCTGGTGATCCTTAACAAATGGGACAAACAAGTCCAAGTCTAAATGTGCTAGTCTTTTATAGGTTGATGTGTAGTGCGTAAACATATGGCCAAAATGTTGCAGCAGTTCAAATACCTTTCAAGTGTTACTCCAGATGAAGATTGACATATGTTAAATGCATAGGTAGAATGATTAATTTCATTTTAAAGCCTCGTTTGAAATGAAAATTATGAGGCTTCTGATGTAATCTTTGTTTGCGTATTTTATACTTGCAGGGAAAGTTACAAAACAAGGAGGATCTGTATGACTTTCCCAAGAACTATGACTCCAAATCAAGTAACACTGCTGTCAGCAGTGAGACTTCAACTGTATCAGCTAAAGCAGCACCACCACCTGTTTCAGTGAAACCTGCCTTTGGGCGTCCCATCCTGAGAAACTCTCAGCCAGCAATCCCACCTGCAGAGGAGGAGGAGGAGGAGGAGTCAAAGTTAGAAGAGGAAGAAAACGAACAAGAAAATACTCCAAAATCTGTATTGAGGAAAGTAAAAATATTTGAGGAGATGGATCATAAGGCGAGGATGCAAAGAATGCAGGAGCTACAAGAGGCCCAGAATGCCAGGGTATGAAGAGATACGTTCTCCCCCTGCTGTGCTTTCCAGCATATAGAACAGCCTGCATCCTGAAAATGAATATCAAAATTATGCCCTTGCATTGTATTGCTTCTGGAGGGAGAAGTCTGGGAAACCACACACAGAGATACATCATTGTGTGGACTTGGATGTAGAAAGAGGACGTATTTTAAGGCTTCCTACTGTAACTATAGAAAGTTGACTTCTAATAATCCTGTTGCTTTTGGCAATGCCATTGTTGTCATGTGCACATTGAATTACTACTCTAACAAAAGATTATATAATTGTAGGAATATGAATAAGATCAATTTGTGCTTTCAGTTGTAGCTGTGACCTGCTAGATCTGCAGTCTAGGATCCTTAACGACTAGACTTAAAAAGAACAGTTATTTTCTCCTACTTTCTCTTAAAGCTTGAAATTGCCCAGAAGCACCCGGATATTTATGCTGTCCCTGTCAAAACACAGAAATCAGAACAGAACTGGCCCCAGCCTATGAGGTAAGGTCTATCCAGTTTAAAGCATTCTGTCTTGATTGTTTACTTCACCAGCAGGAGGAAATCTTGCCAGTTTTTATTCATACAAATAATCCTGCCTTGGTGGTTGTGCCTCAAAGATTACTGTAAAGGTGGGGCAAAATTTCAGCGGACTCTTCTTTTTTTTCAGGATGGTTTTTTCTTTTAGTTCATTTGTAGTATTTGACTTGTCTAGAAAGAAACACTATATTCTTTTGCTGAAATATTTGCAGAGCCAGTTTTTTACCCCAACCAGTATTACTCAGCAGCTTTTCTGCATTTGTGTCCTCTGATGTCCATTCTTCTTGTGCTAGACCCTTGAGGACTGTTAGTCTATCCTAATAAATAATTGCTGTTTTAATTACTTAAATGCTTATTCAGTTACAGATGTACTGTGTGTGTAGGGAAACTGATGATGAAACTTGCCTGAGGTCACCCATCAAGTCTCATGAAAGCAGTAGTCTTTCATTAAAATTCAGTGAGTTCTGGACTGGTTGACCGTTTTGTCATCTTTCCCTACACACTGCATATTTCTGTGACTTGAGCAGTCACCTATGCAAGAGCTAACACACTGTTTGATGGATTTTGTTTCCTGCTCTGCAGGACTTGTTTTTCTTGCCTCTTAGTAATAGCCAATAGAAATGGGACTTTTTGTTTCTAGTGAATCAAATCCTTTGATGTTATAGTATATAATCTAAAATGCAAAAATGGAAAACATTAATTGATTTAGTTTATAGTGGAAATAATTGGTTTATAATATAATGGAAAACATTAATTGAATTAATGGATTATTTTCAGGTTTTCTTGGTGGGTTCAGAAAAGCATACTTTTTGTATAGCCTTGGAAGCTTTTTAGAAGTAGTGAGAAGTAATCGTTAACCACACATGCAGAGTGTTTGCTTACATACAGAAATCAGTGCTGTTACCTTTTTACAGGAATATTTGTGATTGGCCTAGAAGGAAGTATTTAAACACTGGAGCAATATGGAAGGAGGATAACATCTCTATTTTGTACAGTGTGGATTGCAAAAATCATGGCTTTTGAAACTGAGAAAATGCCCTTCCTTGGCAGATTTTATTTTTATATATCTGTTTAGTCTCACATTAAATGGGTAGCACCACATTACATAATGTCTATAAAAAGCAAACCTGTGGGTTATTTCTGCCCACTTCTAAGGATAAGAGCCCTAGCTGGAAGCCTTGTGTGAGGAGAGAAGGCTATCAGTTTAAGAAATGTCACACCAGACGTCTTCAGACTTTGAGTCAGGAAACTGAGGATGCAAAAGAAGCAGCAGACATAGAAAGAATCTGGTGAAAAAATAATTGAGGGAAATGTCAGGTGGGGTAGCAGAAATACCTGAAAACCTCTCTGCTCAGGGAGGAAAGTGCTATAAAGCTCCTGATATGTATGTGTGGGTGTGGGTGCTTAATGATTTTAAATTTGGCATTCTTCCGCATAGGTTGAGAAGATCAAATCTGAACATCAAGCTCCAGCTTGATGGAAATAAGATCCCTCTCCAGACAGGCTTACCATGGCCGTGCAACTATTTATTGGCTAGAAGGGCGTTCATTTGCTCCATATGCCTTTCTAGGTTGTACATGGCCATAAAACCAATACTAAGTATTATTATTTTTCAGCTTTTCACAATGGAAGTAAACATTCTCTCTGTCTCTTTCTCTCTCTTGCTGTGTTAGCTCTAGACCTCCAGAACCCCAGAAACCTCCTATTAGACCTTACCTAGAGAACCGTGGCAGTTACGGCAGTGATGCAGAGGAGGAGGAGGAGTACCGTCGGCAGCTATCAGACCACTCTAAGAAGGGGTATTATGGACAGCCATCCAGATACAGAGACACAGAATTGTAGGCTTGCTAGTATGTGCATATATAATGCTCTTTTGAGGTTTCTTCCTTCACAGCCAAAGTGGAGCAGTAGTTAGTCTTGAGAAGCTATGTTTTTATCAGGGGTGGTGTTAGACGGTATGCTACTCAACTAGACATATCTATACTCTGGAACTGGAAGAGTTCATTTTTGGGGATATTATTTTGTCAGCATCTAAGAAAAGAAATCACTATTGCCTGAATGCTGTTGCCTATTTTATAAGGACCAAATCCTGAAAGTTTGTGTTAATTCTTGGTATTTTCATATTTTAACATAAAACCCCTTTTTCCCTTTTTATTAATGTTGCCTTTTTGGACTGTTATGATGTGTTATGGAAGTATGATCCAAGAGATACACTTCTTAATGCAATAGAACTAAATCTGAAAGTGTATTTGAAGAACAGTAAGTGCCTTTAACAAGAAGCATCTTAAACTGTTTGTTTTGAAATGTGATACTTGGTGCAAAGCCATAACACACTAAAAGGGGATTGACTGTTTTACCTATCTTTTTTTTTAATCAGTTTCCTGGTAAAAATTTCCCTTGCATGTTATTTTTCTAAGTTAATAGGTGCATATGCAATATTTCATAAATACTGACTGTACATAATAAAGGTGTAATTGACCAGGTGGTTGGAAAAGAAAAGAATGTGCTTAAACAGAGAAAATAATGTAGAAATTCAATCATCTATTAAAATTTACACAGACTGAAAATAATAAAGGACATATTCTAGACAAACTTGGTGTATCTTGTTTTTCTTTGGAACAGTATTAATCTTCTAGAGTGTCTGACTTTCATGAGTATGCTTACAGCAAGTACACTGTTCAGTTCAGGGTCTCGTGTATTGCTGTTCAAGTAACTGGGAGACATCACTGTTGATGTTGCTTCCCAGAACATCATTTTAAAATTTGTTGTGATGTAAAAGAAAACTGATGCAGAACTATGGACTTCCTGCAAGAGACTTGTCTTTTACAGTATTAAGTTCTGCCTCCCCATTTCTGATCTTTATCCTAAGTTCTGCTGTTTAGAATAAAAATTCTTGAAAGGGTCATAGAGAAATTTATTTTTGCTCATACAATAGAAAAGATGGTTTTCTAATGCTCTCTTAAAAAAAAGTAGAATTTTCTTATTGAAGCAAAGGAGTAGATGCCTCTCAGATGAGGAAACTTGTGCTGCTCACCATACATTAGAGTCATAGAATAGAAAAACTTACATTGGAAAAGACCCTTAAGATCATTGAGTCCAACTATAAACCTAACATGGCCAAGTCAAGCATGGCCAAGTCTGCCCTCAAGCAGATCAATGCTCCCGCCCAACTTGGTGTCGTCTACAAACCTACTGAGGGTGCACTCAGTCCCCTCATCTAGATCATTGATGAAGATACTGAAGATACCAATATACTAATTGATACACAGAATAGAAATAATGAAATACAGAAATATATAGCATATATAGAAATATATATATGTATAAAAATATTGATATCAACATAAAAAGCTTTATAAAGGTATTACTTTCATCAAGCCTTTTTTATGTTCAACTGGAAAAAAATTGTTAGCATTAAAAGTGTTTCTGTTCCAGCTATATGCTTTTAGATGTGGGTTCGTCTGTACTTCAATCCCACAACTCACCTTTGAAATTACTAAGTACTGCCTATATTGGAATGTAGTTTATAGTTTGGTTGTGTAATAAGAAAGCTAAAATAAGCGTCATGATCAGTTCTTCAGTGTGATTTTCCCCACCACAACGTAAGATCCTTGAGTCAATTTCATGGACGGTTCTTACTTAGTGGGTAATTCTGTGGGGTTTTTTTTCTTTTTGATATTCAGTATGTGGATACCCTACCCTTAATCCCAGTCAACAAACAGTATTAAAAGTTATACATTTATTTATTTTCATAATTTCAAACAAAATCCTCAGTGCACTCAAGTGCCTTGGTTGTCTCTGGAAATCTAGAGAGAAGCATCTGTTGAAATACAGTGATTCCTGATTAAGCTGCTATGCCTTAATACCTGCATGCTCCTTAGTAGCTCTACAAGCATCAGGAAATACACTTTCAGAGCAACTCTGCAGTGTAGGTGACACACAAAACTAAGTGTTGATGTGAAGCTCATCTGTTTGCTTTCTTTGGTGTAGGAGTGAGAGAAAATAAATTGGTATTGCATCTTTTTGTTCTTTCCCTACACAGAAGGAATGGTCCAGAAGGTTGTAGTAGAAGGCTGGGTTGACTCAGTGTTGATGAGGGAACAAACCAGAAGCCTGAGCCTTTTCTCCCAACCATTTCTTGAGTCTGTAATCCTGTCTGTAAAAAATTCTGGTACCGTGGTTTTATTTTGCTGAACTGAATTCTTAGGTATAGGTGTTGATTTCCTCACTTCAGAAGACTTTTGAAGGTCCCATATAATGCAGAAAAAGTACCACTCCATCACAGTCTGACAAAGGAGTTTAAAGGGAGAAATGTTCAGATGTTCAGCTTTCACTCTCTCTGTAGTACCAGAGTATCTGAACTCTGAAGGAATCTTTCAGTATTCTGTAGGGTACTGAAAGTCTGCACAATGTTGCTAACATTCTCCTTTCCCTCTGAGTCCTTGTTGTGATTCAACCCCAGATGGCAACTAAGGTGGGAAAAGAGGTAAGTCTATCCTTACTATCTTCAGTGTAGTATCCTTACTACACTTCAGAACAGTGAACAGTGAACAGAAGGTTCACTGACCCTTCTTACCCCTTTCAGAGTATACCTACTTACTTTCAGGGACATTTTTGTCTGGGCAGTTCCTCTAAAATATCAGAAATTCCTTAACATAAAAGGGGTAAGAAGGGTCAGTGAACTAGAACATGGTAAATCCTTCAAGGTCAATCCTACAAACCTAGCAACTTCAGAGAAATTTGACTTTGTTTTGCTATAATGCTTGACTGTCCACCTTTCTACTAGATTATTTGATTGCTGACATTATTAAACATTCCATCTTTCTATGGGGTTTAACACTTGCATGTTTTGTGGGCTCTGTCTTTGCTTACCCACAACTACTGCCTGTAGAAGATCATGTTGATTTCAGAGCTATTATCATGAAAAGTAGTCAGAAGCAGAAATAGAAACCGTATAGATGCAGGGATTTTTCATAAAACGAGTTGTTGGATTGGTTTTGGTTTTGGTTTTGGTTTTGGTTTTGCCATGAGTCTAACTGCATGTACTCCTTCTACGCTTGTCAGCAGCATTTTGTCTGTGGATTGGTACTTTTCGTGGCTTCAAAAAATGATCATTTTTTAAAAAAAATACACAAACAGTCTAATGCTGAGCTAAAAAGACTGTATTCTAACTCTGTGATCTCCACCAGATCCCAGTATAAAGATGCCGAATCTTTCTGGAGCTCCTTAGTGTACAACTCGTTTGCTTGGGCTAGCCAAACAGATTAAGAAGTCATAAATAATCAGAACTCACTATAGCACTGGACTTCCTAAGGCCTTTGCAGCCTCAAGGATACAAAAAGGCATAGGGAAAAACAGAGCTCCACCTACTTCAAGACAGTGGAATGTTTACTTAAACTGGATTTTATTTTAATAACTGCTCATACTGTTTTACAGACAAATCAAGACACTTAAAACTTCCTTGGGTTTCTTGCATCACTTAGAGATGTGTGGGGTTTTAGTGTTAAAAAGAAAATAATGTTTACCTAGTGTGGCACTATTACAGGAAAACAAAAACTAAGTTCACTGTATTTCAATTTGGCATGTTTGGTATAACTCTTCATTAAAAAGCTAAAATAGCTAGTGCAACTACATTGTGACTTGCACATGGTTAACTTCTGATTGCCAGCCAGAGATCAGAGGCTAGCCATGCAAACTGTGCTTACACTGCCTTAGAAGGTTCAGACACCAAAATAAGAGACATCACAACAGGTAGTGTTGATGTGTTTTTTAGGTATGGGGGCTCAGTACATAACATATTCCCAAGCTCCACAAAACTGTTCAAAAGAAGGAAGGAGAAAGCTTAGTAGTGAATAAATTATGCCCTGTATGATTCTTACTTTTGATAAGAGCTTGCTCTATTTCCTGATAGAAAAACACATGGCACCTTATCCCTTCCAAAAGCTTTATAGTAGCTTATGAATGCTAATTTCATAATGTCTAGACTGAATCTCAAGAACTTAAAAACAATCTTTTACTTTATTTTTTCAGACGCGTGCATTGCAGTAACTGAGGAAAACCACGTGTATCTCATCTCAAAAGTGTACAAGGCTTCTCTAGAAATTACCTTGAAATCATTGTGGATGCTTATAAAACTTCAGTTTACAGGTATTGCAGTAAGTAGCTTGTTCTTTGGAAAGCAGATTGCAAGATTATGGTCTGTGTTTTTTAAAGGAATGTTCAAATAACGAAAATGCTAAAAAGTTATTACTTGTCTTGGTTACAACTTTTAATTTAGAGGGTTATGGGAGCAGTTTACCTTGTCCTTGGTTTCTTGATTCAGGGTAGCGTCACCTGAAAATGAAGGTCCCTTATGATATGTCTGCAATAGCCAGTAATACGCTCCAACAGGAACAGAACCTATTACATGGAACTAAAGAGTGAGTGAGACAGCAGATTATGGGGACTTGATGATACTTGATGCATTTTAGCACCATTTTAACCGGGGACTATCCCCAGTCTGGTCCCATGAGCTGAATGCCTGTTAACGGTTGTAGCATTATCTTTGCATGATTTGGTTTCATTTGAAAGAAAATCCAGTTCATGCATTCCGAGATGCTTCTGTGACTCCAGTTCAGGACAGGAATCTAGGAAGATGTTTCACTGCGGGCACGTAATTTCTTTTGTCCCCATTGTTGGCACTCTTCAGTGATCCAGGAGAATCACTGAGATTCTCATTTGACTAGTCTTTAGGCTGGACTTTGAGGAGCCTGAATGTGGTTTGTTAAGGCTAAGGGAACAGGTACATATTCATGAAGAGGGTGTTCCAGTGTATCTTGGGGTACAGAGCATGTGTGTATGGAGGAATATTTTTGTAAATATTCATTTTGTAAACATTCAGGACATCATTCAGAATATGAATCCAATAGAACTGCAGAACTTTTTACATTTAACCTGAAGGGTTTATTGCTCCTATTATGAAACAGCAAAAATTCACATTTTAGTGCATGCAGTAACGGAGGCAGTGTTGTTTGTAAAAACTTCTATGATATTTTTCAATTTTTGCAAGGCTGGATAGTTACTCTGAGAGTTTTAACATGCTTCTAATGAGAAACAACTTTAGTGGTCACTTGCCTTTGTATGGTTTGGCTGCTAAGTTGTCCAAGCCTGACTACCTTATTCCAGACAACTTCAAGATCTATGGTATTCAGGGTTGCTCTTGCCATTTCTACTGATCTCAAACCAGCTCCAGGGTCTCTGACCTACTTCAAGGTCGTAGTGAGCTTGAATTTTTCCAAGCCAGTAAAATTGAATTTGCCTGCAGACTACATCATTGATGTATTTTAGCTGTGTTTATTTCATGGTTGCATGAAAGTTGGGGTTAAGAATACAAGTGTTCTGAGGGATTGTTTTCCCATTCCTGAAGGAGGGATTTCACTAGCTGTGAGATCTGCAGAAATCCAGAAGTCCAGAAATGCAGAATTCCAGACAAGTGCCCTCGGTTTCTGTACCCCATTCTGGCCTTGACTGAATGTTAGAATGAGAAGTTTATCATCAGATGGACCACACAAAAGACTCCGGGTAGCAAAGATAAGGGGTTATGGCCTGGTAGACAACTAGGCTTCCAGTTATATTGTGCATAAAGAGAGTGAAGCTATTTGTAGTCCCTTGGTTATATTATGAATGCATATCTCAGTCGAAATGCATTTGGATGTCTCAAAAATTCTGTAAGGTTTCTAATCTTACACAATTAGACTCCAATTGGGTCAAGGTCAGTCAAAGATTTAATAGCAAGAAATGGTTTCCTGTGGTATCTGGTACCAGGACACCATGGTGGTGGTTTTCCCACGTAGAGGCTCCAGGCCCATCACTTCTTTTATCCAGATGCACCAGATGCACACTATACTGATACTGTCTTCTCTGACACAGCTTTTTCTATCACATGAGTTCTGGGCTACTGCTGGTTCAGGGCTTGGGGTGGTAATGGTTGGGCTGTGCCAGGAAAACTGCAGGATCCCTCCCCATCTCCTGCCCAGCTGTGGCCTCAGCTGTGATGTCACAGCCATGATGTAACGCCATGGTGGGCTATTTTTCCACCTAAGGTGGATGGAACCAGCAGCGTCCTTGGGCATTCCACGTGCACTAATGTGGCAGCCCCATGTAGGACTGGCTCAGCTCTGCCCACCCCACTCCATGCCCATGGTGCCTGCGCCAGGCACAACCCTCCGGCCTGCCGGGGACATGGCACCCCTGATGCTCCATCCCAGCGGCAGGAGCCCTGTGGAAGGGCACAAGCATGTGAAGGCCTATGCAATGTGCAATGGGCTGGGAGCAGCCGTTAGGGGAATGCACGTGCCTGCGAACGGAGCAGTTGAGAACACCTTGGGTTCTATTCTATGGTCAGTTCTGTCTCAGGGCGTTCAAGATGGCATCTGTAATGTTACAGCAGCTTAAAGCACACACGGGTTGTAACTTGTGGCATTCTCTGCATATTGTAATGAGACCATCATCTGTTATTTGTAAGCATGTTTGAAGGTTTAAGGTCACCAGTTTGGGACAATGTGCACCAATGTGTTTCAGAGCTTCATCCTCAAGCTGTGTGTGGCCTTTCAAGCTGGGAGAATGCTGAAAGGATGGCAGCTAGAAGCAGCCAGGGAAGCCAGGACAGGAGGGCTCTGGAGGTGTCAGGGGTCTCCAGGGGCAGGGGAAGTCCCAGATATGGGGAGCCAGGAAACCTCTGGGAGCCTCTGGGAACCTGTGGGATAAAGAGAAGGAAGTAGGGGCCAGGACAGCCATGGAGGGCTGGTGGCAGCACGAGGATACCTTGCAGGCACAAGGGGTGTTGGGTGGTGCTGGTGTGTCCTAGTTATAGTGGCTGGGACCAGTTTATCACTGTGTGGGTGTAACTGGAACTGTGTATTCTATACCCTC
>JAVJGI010000057.1:37631812-37652668 GCA_035590275.1 Ibycter americanus | reverse complement strand
TAAATTGTAGTTCTGACTTCTAAACTCTTCTGAGTTGGGTTCATTTCTCCTGCCGGTTTACTTTTAAACCAGCACATGGTGGGATCACCCAAAGTAAGAAGTGCCTTGGCACAGGTGGCACAGGCCCCCCTAGATGGCCTGTGGACCCAGGTGTGTAGGTATGGGAGGCAGTCAGCATCAGACCTGTCCGTCACTTGGGAAGTAGAGCTCTGCTGAAGTGGGGCTTCTCAGGGGCACCGTGCAGGGGAGTGGAGGAGTCTTCCCCCAGCCCCCGGACCCTCGTGTTGGTGCTTGCAACAGCAGGGAGGGCAAACAGGGAGTAGCTGTGGGACCCTGAGCACTATCGCAGAATCTCTTGGTGATGTGAATTACAGATGGTGCCTACCAGCTGACTACTCAGACTTCTGTCTGGGCAGCTCTGCCAGCAGCCTTCTACAGGGTCACTTCAGTGCTACCAGCTGCTTGCCTCTAGCAAGTAGTCTCCTTTTTGTGCTGAGCACCAGCTAATGATCCTCTTGCAGCCCTCTGCTCCACCAAAAAATGTCACTTGGACTCTGCTCAGAGCCCACAGCAAGAAGAGAAACAGAGAACTTGTGCATTGGGATAGTAACATTTTAATACACAAAGGAAAAAGAGGAAAAAAAGCAAGGCATGCAACAACTGGGTGCACCCTGGGAGCCCAGGACTGAGGGCCAGGCACTGACGGCTTGTCCAGGGAAGGAGGGCGGCACATAGGCTTCCTCTGGGCTCTCACAATGTCAGCATGCCCCATGGCTGCTAGACTATCCCACAAGGATCCTACATGGAAATGGTTGCAGCTGCGTAGCTGAGATGGCTACAGACCCATGCCCACACTATGGCTGTGGACACAAGTGCTCTTGCCAAGCCCTCACTCTCCTCACGAGCAGGCGATGAGGCAGCTGGCTGGATAAGGCTTGTCTTGCGCTTTCTGACATGGACTCCTTCCTTTGCTCTGTGCCAGGACTCCATGGTCACACTGAATGACCTGCTGACATGGTTGTCTCCTGTGTTCATTTCTGTATTTCCCAGGAACTTCAGGACCTGAGAATGGTGAAGTCTGCAATGCCTTTGAAAGACAGGGTCTGGACGTCTGCCTGGGCTCTGAAAAGTGCAAGTATGGGTGTGGGCAGGCAGGTCTTGCCGTGCTGTGCTCCTGCTTAGCACTCCAAAAGGAGACTGCACTGCAGGCTCCGCTCTCTGAAGCGAGGGAGTTGGGACAAAATCACAGGGCTCAACAGTGCACCTGTAGCAAAGCAGCTCCCTTGGGCTCCCCCCAGTTCTGCCCTCAGGCCCCTCACAGGTGCCCCTGTTGTTCTCCTGCCCGCATTTCTGTGCTCTCCCTCTCCGCTGAGCTTTCCTGGGGACTGAAAAGCCAGTGGTAGTCCTTTGCTCTCCATGCAGTGGGGCCTCGGCTCGGGCCTCCTGCCCTTCCCACAGGCGCTTGCTGTCTCCCAGCACCTGCAGGTCCTTTCCTCGTGTGGCTGTGAGAGAGACACTGCCAAGGGGCACAGGGATCCATCCCATCCTTGCCTGTGTCATCTCTGAGGGCACAGGGCTGGGCGTGTAGGGCCCCCAACCCTACAGCCACTGGGCCCTCCGAGCCCGGGGCCAGTGACAGTCAGCTGCTTTCTTCTCCCTTCAGGGGTCACCATCACCTGCAGAGATCACCCAGGAGCTATGCATGGCCCTGCAGCGTGCTCTGGTTCCTTTGTGAGCTGAACCCTCTGGAGTCTTTTGTGCAGGTATGGTAGCAGAAATCATCAGTGCTGGATTTGTTTCCCCTGATAAGGCTGAAGGCAAGCCCCAGAGCACCTCCGCTCAGGCCAGTGGTATCGCTGAGTCCACGGCACTGGTGAGGTGCGAGACACCTGAGGTCTCACACAGGGCTTGGCTCCCTAGGAACCAGCAGCTGCCCCCAGCAGCTGAACTGAGCTGCTGCATCCTGCCCACCATCCCTGGTCACTGATGGGTGAAGAAGCTTCTCTGATCTGGATGATCTGGATGACGGAACTGAGTGCACCCTCAGTAATTTTGTAGATGACACCAAGTTGAGGGGGAGCGTTGATCTGCTGGAGGGCACGAAGAGTCTGCAGGGGGATCTGGGCAGGCTGGACCCATGGGCCAAGGCCAATTGTATGAGATTCAGCAAGGCTAAGTGCTGCATCCTGGACATTTATCCAATTGCATCCTGGCTTGTATCCAAAAGTGTGGCCAGCAGGACAAGGAAGGTGATCATCCCTTTGTACTTGGCGCTGGTGAGGCTGCACCTCGAATACTGTGTTCAGTTTTGGGCCCCTCACTGCAAGGAAGACACTGAGGTGCTGGAGTGTGTCCAGAGAAGGGCAAGGAAGCTGGTGAAGGGTCTAGAGAGCAGGTCTCATGAGCAGCAGCTGAGGGAACTGGGGTTGTTTAGTCTGGAGAAGAGGAGGCTCAGGGCAGACCTTACTGCTCTTTACAACTGTGTGAAAGGAGGTTGTAGCGAGGTGGGTGCCAGTCTCTTCCCAAATAACAAGTGATTGGACGAGAGGAAACAGCCTCAAGTTGTGCCGGGGAGGTTTAGACTGGATATTAGGAAAAATCTCTTCACTGAAAGGGTTGTCAAGCACTGGAACAGGATGCCTGGAGAAGTGGTTGAGTGACCATCCATGGAGATACTTAAAAGATGTGTAGATGTGGTGCTTAGGGACATGGTTTAGTGGTGGACTTGGCCATGTTAGGTTTACAGTTGGACTTAATGATCTCAAGGGTCTTTTCCAACCTAAATGATTCCACGATCCTATGATTCCCCCCAGTGATCCCAGCTGCCTCCCCCAGCTCTGATCATTCATTTTCAGATGGGGCAAGGCAGGGGTAGGGGAAGTTGCAGAGCTTCTGGGAAAAGAGAAAGCTTTCTTCATAGGCCTGGCTCAGGTGTGGAGTATCAGATGTTTCACGATGGGTATTTTCCTCTTCTTGGGAATCCAGTGAGTCCTTTTTCCCTGGCCAGGAAGACATGCAGGCACTTCTGTCCATTTTTCAACATGCCACTCCAAGCACAAATAAAGCCTGCAGGCACCATGTCACGTGCTTCTGGCTGCACTGGTAGCAGCACGGGCCAGGTCACGCCCTGAAAACTATTGCTGTTGCCCTCTGCTTTCAGCTGGATGTTTCCCTGGGATACTGCTGGCCTTTCCAAGCATCTCAGAGTCAGGTGGTCATTGCCTGCACAAGTGCAACCAAGCACGATCACTGTACAGCACCCCTTAGAGAAGTCATCTGTACTTGGGGACATCAGCAGCACTCCCTGAGACTTCACTGTCTCTGTAAGTCTCTGCCAGGCACTTGGGGCTGGGAAGTGGTGCTGGGGAAAAGCCATAAGGAGGACCTGCTAGTCTCTGTGCACCTGCTGAGATTCATGTGCTGGTCTCTGCCAAACACTGCTGTTCCCTGAGGGGATATTTCAGGGGGCGTGCAGTGTGGTGTCATCCCAGCTTAAGACTTGCTCAGTGTGTTTTGGCCCAGCAGCTCAGCTCCACTGCATCCTGTGCCAGACTGTGCTGGAGCTGCCGGAGATGGGGCGAGTAACAGCATGCATGTTTTCCCATGGATGATTCAATCCTGACCAGCTCCCCTGTGCTTCTTCTCCAAGGGAGTGGATGAGGAAGGAGAAGAGAAAACTGCTTGGGACGTTCAGCTACATGATAGGGAAAGAGCTGACCCAGACCTTCCCTCTGCAGGTATGGGAGGTGTGTGTGGGCAAGGGGCCAGGGCAGAATTGCAGTTTTGCCAGCCAGTCAGTGGCAGGAGGATGGATGGTCCCTCCCAGTGAAGAGGCCCAACCCTGGTCGAGAGAAACGTGGCAGGGTTTGGAGGGCTGAGCAGCCCCTAGCAAGGGCAGCAAAAAGTAGAATGAAACCCGGGTCACCCCCATGGCTGTGCAGGTCTCCAGAGCTCCCCAGCTATGCCTGGTGCTTCTGGCAGACCTAGTCACAGCCTTGCCAGCCCCTGTGCACTGCACGCTGCCCTGAAATGCAAGTGTTGGATGGTGACAGCCAACAGTCAGCACTGTGGGGATATCCTGCATGCAGTTACAGGGTGGCCGGCATCCCTGGCCCTGGGCTTCACTGGGGAGGCAGGTGGAGGAGCTGCTGGGTGCTGCTACACCCCACACTCAGGAGCACTCACCAGCCACCCTGTCAGCACAGAGGCTGCAGCAAAGGGAAGGGTGGTGGGACAATGACCAAGCCCTAGTTGGGCAAGTGGTGGCAGGGAGGACACCCAGCACCTTGTCCCAGCAGCAGGACTTTCCCCAGGCTCCATCAGCACCCGGACCCAAGCAAGCCTCAGGTTTCCACAGCAGCCTGCCCACTCTCTGAGGACAGGTGTTTACTCTGCAGAGGCGTGGGGGTCATGGGTGGGAGAAGGGAAGGAGAGAGAAAAGCTGTCTCCTCAGCCAGGATGGGAGCTGATCTGCTGGAACAAGAGCCAGGCTGGTAGAGGAAGATGCATGAAGTCTCCTGCTGTTCCTTACGCTCCAGGTGTGATGTGTCTTTTTGCCCTGTTTTCTTTGCAGAAGGAACTTCCCAGAGCCTTTCAGTTTATCAGGCTTGTCACAGGAAGATAGCAGGAATGAATGCCATCAGCCAGGCACAAGAAGGCCTTCTACCGTAGAAATAAAAAAAGAAAAGACCCAAACAAACTCCAAGCAGACGAATACGACTATTAGTTTGGAGCAGACTGATGTCATTTCACAGGCCCTCTCCAAAGTGGGTCATATGGGGTCTAGACATAGTGGGGAACCTGGGCGGGCCTGAGTGGTGTGTGGAGATCCCAGGGAGGTCGTGGTGGTGGTGGGGTATCCAAAATATTGCCCGCAAGGAATTCCTGGCACAACCAGGGAGAAACTCCTCTGATCTGTCCAGAGGCACAACAAGCTAATTGGATTGGTTGTGTCTGGCATGGTGGGCTGGTTTTGTCCATTGCTGAGGCAGCTGGATCTGGCAATGACCCAGTCAGGGCAGTTTCCACCAGGCATCCAGTCCATGTGCACTGGTGTGGCAGCTCCATGTAGAAACCACCCACAAGGAGCAGCCAGACCCCTGGGGGATCCTGGCTCTGCTCTGCCCACCCCACTCCATGTCCATGGTGCCTGCCCCAGGCACAACCCTCCAGCCTGCCGGGGACATGGCGCCCCTGATGCTCCATCCCAGCGGTGGGAGCCCTGTGGAAGGGCACAAGCATGTGAAGGCCTATGCAATGTGCAATGGGCTGGGAGCAGCCGTTAGGGGAGTGCACGTGCCTGGGAATGGGGCACTGGTATCTCCTGGCAGTTGGAAGCAGTCAGGGAAGCCAGGACAGGAGGGCTCTGGAGGTGTCAGGGGTTCTCAGGGGCAGAAGGGGCTACTACTGTAGTTACTGGGGACCCTGCCAATTATGCCCCACTGTGGCAGGATGAACTTGGCTGGCTGCCACGTGCCCACCCAACCACCCCCTTAACCCCCTTCCTCCTCAACAAGTTGGGTTGGGGAGGGGGAGAAGAGGAGAAAACTTGTGCATCAGGATAGAAACACTTTAATATATGAAGAAAAGAGGGGACAAATTCCAAGGCATGCAAAAGCAGTCTCTCACTGCCTTCCACAGGCAGGCTGATGCCCAGCCTTTCTCCAAACAACAGTGACTTTGCAAAGAGCAGAGCCACAATCTTTATTGCTGAGCATGACGTTACACAGCATGGAATAACCCTTCAGTCAATTCGGGTCATCTGCCCTGGCTCCATCCCCCTTCCAAGCTCTTGCCCACCCCAGCCTCTTTGCTTTAGGCATGAGAAACAGAGGCAGCTTGATGCTCTGTAAGCAGTGTTCACCAGGAGATGAAACAATGGTGTGTCGTTGATGCTTTTTTAGCCACAGATGCAAAATACGGCACTGTACAGGCTGCTGGGAGGAAAGTCAACTCCTTTGCAGCTAGACCGGGTACAGGGGCATGGAGGTTAAGGCAGGGTCAGCATGGCTGTGAAAAAGCCCTCTGCCATACACAGAGACAACACTCTGCCTCTGATGGTACAAGGGAACCATGGTACAAGTTTCCATTCAGGTTGTTCACAAAGAGGTTGAACAATATTGATCTTAGTATTAAGCCTTGGTATAAACCATCATTGACCTCCCTCCAGCTGGAGTTTGCTCCATTGATCACAGCTTTCCAGGCCCTGTTATTCAGCCATTTTTTAATAAACTTTTCTGTTCAATTACTTAACTCAGATTTTTACCACTTGCCTATGAGGATGTTATAGAAGACAGCGTCAAAAGCCTTACTAAATTTGAGGTAAACAACATCCACTGTTGAATCCACTTTCCCCTCAGACACCTAGCAAGTCAACTCATTGAGAAGCGTATCACCTTCTTTAAGCAAGGGGACGATTATTCCCTTCATAAATCATGGTGACTAATCCTGTTCACCTTGTTGTCCTTCATGTGTTTAGAAACGGTTTCCAGGGTTAGTTGCTCCATCACCTTCCTAGGGACTGAGGTGAGGTCGACCAGGCTAATTCCACAGATCTTTTCTTCTTGCTTTCTTGATCACAGGAGTGACATCTTCTTTCTTTCAGTCTTCAGGAACCTATCCCAGTTGCCTTGACCATTCAATGATAATTGAGAGTGGTCTTGCAAGGACATTACCCAGCCACCTCAGCACTTGTCCCCACAGACAATGTATGCCTAGTTTATTTTAAGTGTTCCCTGACCTGGACCTTATCCACTGAAGGTAAACCTTCCTTGCTTCAGATTTTCCCTAGGATGTTAGGGACCTGGGATTCCTGAAAGCTGGTCTTGCCAGTAAACACAGAGGCGGGAAGGCACTGAGTACCTTGGCCTTTTCTACGTCATTTTTCACCAGATCCCATGCACCACTCTGTAGCAGGCCCATGTTTTCCCTAGTCTTTTGCTGTTTATGTACCTTTCTTGTTGCTCTTCACATTTCTTGCCAATTGAACTGAAGGTAAAGTCTTGACCCATACTTTGTTTTGCTTGTAGGGAAGGACTGACTCAGGGAAACAAGTGGGATTCACCAGTTCAATACAAGTGTGGACTGAGCAAAACTGGGCTCCTCCCAATGTAATCTACTTGGAGCAGCAACCGATCCCACCCAGCAAAAGCAGAGTGTCTCCCCATCTAAACCTATTTCAGTATCTGATGGAAAGCCCACCTGCCAGAGGGCCTATCTTCACCGAAGTCACTATCTTCTCATTCATGCTCATGTCTCCTGCAGAATATTCTTATGATATTGTACATGAAAAGACCATAGGTAAAGGTAATATTCAGACTAGCTGCCAGCAAGGGGACACACAGGCAACTGAAGGAGACCCTATACAAAGGAGGTGGTGATGTCCTGGAAGGCCAGTCTATGCACCTGCTGGCAGTGGCCTTGAAGGTGAATTCTTCTGCCTTCAAGCAGTAAGAGTTCCTTGTGAACCTGCTTTGGTGACTGGGTTTGAGTTGGCTGGGACTCTTGGCTAAATCCACAGTGAAGTGAAATGCCATCCATGATTCAGGCTTAGAAAAAATTGGCATTTTTCTTGTCTCCTGTTCTGTCCCTTTTCTTCTGCCCCTGGTTTCTGGCAAACTCATAGGAAACTCACTTCGTGCTCTTCCCCAGCAGTCTCCTTAGGGAGGCAGGATGAGATTTAGGGGTGACAAGAAGGCAAAGAACTGTCTTTTTTTAACAGACTAATGCAAGTTTTCTTGGCACGTAAGCCAGAAGCTGCTTGCTCTGGCAGGATTCACAGAACGTGGATTTCTACAGCTGTGGAGATCTAAAGCTGTCCAACCACAGATAAGGATAGCTGGGAACACCACAGCTCTGCATTTTGTGGATAACCCAGCTCTTCCAGACCTGCCCTTGTCTGCTGTTCAGGAGGAATGAAGTGCTAACAGGGAGAGGGTAACAGATGTTTAACTAGTTGTAAAGTTTGCCAAGTGAAAGCAGACACATAGGTTTTGGTGATTGTCCAAGGGACAGAGCACACAGAAACGCTCCTCCGTGCACCAGTCCCTGTTGTTCCAGCTGTCATAAACTGTACAAGGGACATGTTCAGAAACCTGTCCTTTCATGTCCTGCTCCCTGGCCTAAGCCTGCCAGACCTCAGGGAGGGCAGGGGCTGAGCACCCTTCTGTACCACCTAACCCTGCTTTGGATGTGGCACCACAACTCACTGGAAAGTGGCAACACAGAAGCTGGTGAGTTAGGTGAGGATAAGGGAATTCAGGCACTCTGCACTCAGCTCCTCCTCCTCCACCTCTTCATCCCTAGCCACCTTCTTTCTGTGGCTCACCACCTGCAGCTTGCCCAAACTCAACCATTGCTGAGGGTGCAAAGGTTGTGTCATGTCTGCAGAGAGGAATGACCAAAGCTGACTTTGAGGTTGCTTTCTCCAAGGCTTCCCAGCAAATCCTGCCAGCAGAGCCATTTCACTTGGGCAGACACTCAGGAATGGGGGCCTAGAGTTTCCAGTGGCATACAGCAGCCATAAGCACTACATGATGACTGGTGGTATCCTGGTTGCTGACAATTAACATACCATTTTCATGGGCTCTATCCAACTTCTGTATCACAGAGGCCTCAGACAGATACTAGGTATCACCTCCCTGGGTCTCAGGGCCAGTGGTCAGGAGGAAAGGCAGCTGTGATTTTATATACTTACTTTAACTTGGCGATGATGAGGGAAGCACTGAAAAGGGAAGTGGCCTCTCCCTGCTCTTTGGAGCCTGGGTCACCTGCTCGCATTCACTCAGGACCAGTTCTGACTTGCTTCTGGTTAAACCCAATGTGACCTTCCACTGGTCCACAGGACCAGAGACCTCTCAGCAAAGCAGACGGTGGCAGGCCTGAGAAAGCACTGTTGCCCTGAGCCAGAGGGGCAGCACAGCTGGAGCAGCAGCAGCAGCTCAGCTGGCCCATGGTGCCACGGCTGAGAGCACTGTTGCAGTGTGCAGTGCTCACCGGCACCAAGGACGAGGCCCAACTGGCCTGAACAAGGCTGAGAAGCAGGGTCCTGGTGCAGGGACAGTGCTTGTCGGCCAGATCAGGCCTCTCCCCAGTGCCTCTTTGTGCCAGCACAGTTCCACCCCTGCTGACTCTGGCTCCATAGCCAGGGCCAGCACCGACTCCCATGATGGCACGTTGTGGCCTGGAGGCTGGAGCACTGAGGGAGGGGGCGGACACTGGGGAGCTGTGGGAGAACAGGAACAGTCTCCCTGGCACCCCGCTTTCTCCAGCACTGCCAGAAGTCTGTTCCTGCGCTCTGTGGGGAGCGGGGGGAGCCAAGAGGGCTGACTGCCTGTCACTAAGATGTTCCCTGTGCACTGCAGGTCTCTGTCTCATATATCCAGTACACTTTCCTGCAATTTACATGTTTGAAAAAGCTAATCAGAGCTCAGGAATCTGCCATGTAAATTCTGGTCAGTGGCTAATTTTATCTGAATGCTCTCAGAAGAGAGGAGAGAAGCAGCAGTGAGGGAGGATGTAACCTGTTCAGTTGTTGGGGTCAGTTTCAATAAACACCCTCAGACCTCCTAAAGATGCACATTGTCCCAGCATCCTCTGTTCACTAAGCTGTAATGTAAATACTGGCTTTGGAGCATGAAAACAAAGGTATCTTACAGGCCAGGGAGAACACCTTGAGACTGTGGCAAATGGCATGGATGTCCATGATCGCAGCTGTACTGCAGTATGCTGTGGGCACCCTTTGGCATGGTTGGTGCTCACTGGGGATTTAGGCCAGACAGAAATGGTGGCTGTCCCGGTCTGTTGCTGAGATCCCAAGCCGCTGGACTGTGGGCACCTGAGGCAGTCACCCCAGTGGAAGTGAGGGGCCATGGGTTTGTGTTGATGCTTGCTCAGTCCATGAAAACAGCTTCACTCTGCATCAGGGTCTGGGCTCTGCTATTGCCTTTTTAGTTAGGATGATTCTTTAGATTACGGAAGCCCTTTTGAGCCCCTGATGGGAGGATGTTGTCTGTGTGTGAATGCTGGGGAAATGCCTTCTGGTCTCTGGTAGGCTGAGTGGTAACAGCTCCAAATAGCAGAGGTACCGTATTTTTTCTTTTGATATGATCTTGGTGGATCTTTTCTGCTCCCAAAGACTTCTGTCCTAAGCTTGCAGAAAGACAAAGCTGCTGTTGGTCCCCTACTGGAGAAAGTGTCCTGCCCTTCTTCTCCAGAGTTACCTGGAGCTGAGATGATCATCTGCTAGCACAAGCTGTCCTGCCTTGAGCTCACAGGGAGATCTAAATTCTGCTGAATGTATCTGGGGTCAGTGTGTCTTGTCCTGGGTTTGCAGAGAGATGTCAGGAAAAATATAGGACACCCCCTCTGGTGCCAAAGCATTATGCCTTGAGCCTGCAGGGAGATGGTGAGCCCAGGACATCACCTCATCCTGGAGCAACCTTACACACAGAAGGCTGTTGTGGCCCCAGATACTTACTACGTGTATTACCTTCACAGGCAGAGAAGATTTACAGAGGGTTTAGAATAGTTGGGGGAAGAATGTGCAAAATTTGTTGGGAAACACCCATAGCCATCCACACTCGCCCCCATACATAGCCCTGGATGCCTGGCTGCAGGCCACAGGCCCCAAGCAGTCAGAGAAGGTGGATTGGTGGGGAGAAGTCCCAGGGGCCCCATGGTGCCCTGCTGTGGGGCACTGGGTTTGGGCTGCCCCAGGACAAAACCCCCTGCACACTGAAGATGGTGGTGCTCAGTCAGGTGGGGATCTTCTGGTGCAGGGTGAGAAGCTGGCTATGAACTCCTGGGAGTGTCAGCTTGGAGGAGGGTCCAGGAGGGGTGAGGTTCCCCGCAGGGAGTCTAGCAGGGCAGCTGATGGGGGCGATGGCGAGCACAAGCCTTCCTGAAGCACCTGGAAGCAGTCCACATCCTGGAGCGTGTCTCTCCTTGGAAGAGTGACCTCCCTGATAAGTGTTGGAAGGCAGGGCAAGGCACTGAGATGCCTCAGATGGAGAGGACAGGGCTGACATCTTAGCACTGTGCTGGCTAGGCCACACAGCGGTTGTACATGGCTGCACCCCTGAGGCAGAAGTGACCAAGGGAGTGATAGTCAGGGGCCACCGAAGCTGTAGTGCCCAGGCTTTCTTCTGGAGTTTGTGATCCTGCAGAAAGAGAATGAGGAAGGGAAGCAGCAGGTACCCAACACCCTCTGTGTCTCCACATATGCCCTGCATCCCCCTGCAATCACAGTGACCCTCCATTGGACTTACTCCCGTGTGTCAGTGTCTGTTCAGTGCTGGGACCCCAAACTAGCGGATGGTTTTCCAGGAGTGGTCTCACCAGTGCCAAACCACAGGGCAGGATCCTTTCCCTGGGCTTCTGGCTGCACCCTTGCTCATGCAGTCCAGTGTGTGGTGACGTTTGCTGCCTAGGTGCACCACTGCCTTGTGACCATGTTGACCACAAGACCCAGGACCTTTTCTGCAGAGCTTCACCCATCTGGTCAGCTGCAGCCTGTCTCACTGCACAGCTTCGTGTGTCCCAGGGGCAGGACTTTGCACTGGCTTTGTCAAACCAATGCCCTGAGGTTCCTGTCAGTCCATTTCTCCAACCTGTTGAGGGAAGCAGACGAGGCCATACACTGTGTTCACCTGGGTTTAAACAGAAGAGGTAGTGGGACACTGCCTGCAGAGGGGAGGACATTAAACAGTGTTTGTTCCTGTACTGAACCCAATGGATGCCACTACTTTCTCTCTGCCAGCTGGACTTTGTACCACTCCTTGCAGCTCTCTGAGCTGACCCAAAGCCCAGAATTTTGCGCTCACCTTTTCACCTTCTTATCCCATCTGTGGAAGAATCCAATGACACTGTAAAGGAGCAATGTCCTGCAAAACATAACCCATATAATTTGTTTGTTATTAGGTCAATACTGACAAGATGAGTATTTTCCTGTTGGATAACAAAGAATGACTACAACATTATACAGGACCTGCTGTCTTTCTTCCCATGCAGAGTAGGATTAGAGCTGCTTCCCCAGGGACAGGGAGCCAGGAACCACGGGTGGCCACAGTGCAGGCCAAGTGATTCCTACACCAAAAGGTGCAGCTCCACAGCACCGGAAGCAGGAAAAACAAGATGCCTGATGCAGCTGGAGAGCTCTTGAAAGGCCCGTGGAGGAGCATCCCTGGAGACCTTCCCTCCTTCACCCAGGTTCTCAACAACAAACAGTTCTCTGGGCAGCCTCAGTGGCTCCACAAGACTGTTCTTAGCTCACGGGAACTGTGCTGGACACTCTCCAGAGGACTTTCCCCACATTAGCTGCCGGAAAAATGACAAGAAATGCCACAAAGAGGAAAGAGATCACCCACATGGGAATAGCATGAAGGCTTTAACTAGGGCCTTTTTCCCTGCACTTCTTGTATTCATTGCATCTCAAGGCTAGACTTCATCAAGAAAGGAAGAGGGGCCATCACACTCCCCCTTTCATCTTTCCTCACACATTTGTGCCTATTGCTACTAGCAGGCAATCTCCTGCTACCTCCTGGTAGAAAGAAAATTCTCCTTCTCCTCCTCTTCCTCCCTCATCACCTTTCCCACAACAATTGTGCCAAGGGAAAAAGAATACTGGCAAAAGCCAGGGCCAGTTGACAAAGCCACATCACTTCTACTCACAGCTGACAGATCTGCACACATCCTGCAAGACATCAGGCAGGATGGCACAGAAACCAGAAAAGGAAGATGCCCCCATACCAAACTGCTGGAGTGGGCAGGAGGAGCACCCTCAGTGCCATAGGTCCCCCCTGGTGCCCTGACCCTCCTTGCTCAACCCTGCAACTGCTGGAGGCAGCAGCATGGCCCCTTCCTCCAGCCTGGCCCTCTTCACCACAGCTGCCTTGTGGCACCATTCTGCCTTTGCTTCCAGCAGCACCAAGTCCACAAGAACAGCCTGAATCTCTTCACCCACCAAGGCAAGACCTCTGTGGGCGTGTCAGGTGCTGAGGGCCAGCTAAAGCAGGCTCAGGGCCGTGAGGCAGCTGGGGGAGATTGGAACATGAGTCCCCCAAAGGGAGCTTACCTTCCTGTCTCCTGAACATGGACCTTCTAAAACGCTTGTGAGGCTGCATCTCGTTTGTTCCCTTTCCTCTCCCAGCTGTTTCTGCTCAGAAGCCCACCTCTGCACTGGTCTCTTCCTACTCCTCAAGCCCAAGCCTCCACCTCCAGGAGCAGACTACACCGCTCAGCTGCCTTCGACCTTTTTCCTGAGGGAACACTGTCCTGTATTGGTCACCCTAGTGATGCCAGAGAAAGGAGAAATCCAACTCTGGCCTTTGAACACACACTACCAACCCCTGACCATCCTAACCTGCCCAAATGCCAAACCAGCTTCTGCTGCTTGTCTCTGTAATTGTAAAACTACAAATGTCTCACATATTTGCCCATTTCCTTATGTATTTGCATCATATTTCACGTTAATTTTCAGGGTTATATGGATTTAATATTCCCTGTTTTAATTGTATATGTAAGTATTCTTTATATGTATTTTTTATATATAAGTATTTTTTATTACAATTGTCATGGTATTCTCCACAGCTGCGTTTATACTGTTTAGACTTTATAAAAATCACTATTCCCATGCAAATCTGTCCTTGAAAATGTCTGTCTTTTTGAGATAAACAAAAGAGTTTGAAAAGCATTTTTATCTTGGGCACCCGTGGTTTTTCTCATTATACAAAGAATCTGAGAGATTCTCCATTTTAAGAAGGCAGACGCCACTCAGAATAGTCTGGTAATTCTTTAGGAATTCACATCAAAAAATGAATGCCATGTGTATTCGAGAGTTTAAAGTCTGAGCACTCTTTCAGAGTGAATGCCCATTCAATGTGACAAATCATGTGATATTTCCAGCAAAGCATCAGAAGAACCTGTCTATGACCAGTGGCTTTGACAGTTCACGTTACCAGATGTAAGGGCCTTGGTGAGAGCAAAAAGACAGCCCCAGTGCGTGCTGATCTCCAAGCTGTCAATAGAAGAAAATAAACATACTCCCAGATACTTTAGTTCCCTACGACAAGGACTGCAGGTCCTGCTCCTTTTTAAGCAGAAAAAAAAGGTCCCAACTATGTTTTTATAATCAAGGTAATAAGCCTTCAGTGACATAAATGGATATAGTAATTATTTCTTTACTTCCCTGCTTCTAAAAAGTAGCTTATGATAATACCCCTTTGCTGCTACTTCTTTGAGTACTGCTCTGTTAAATTTCTTTTCTGGTAACATGAATTTGTGGCACTCGGGGGTTTTTCAATTATTAGTTAATACCCTTATTTGTAAAATTGTAATTCTTGAAACATTACTTTGCAAAAGCAAGCAGGTACCACACAAATGGTTTTAGTGAATTACTCAGCATAAGATAAAGCAGTTATTTGGGTTAGGACAGGTCAGAAGGATGCCAGGAAATGGTCTGTTGTGGTGGGAAGGTCACATGGCTAAGTTAGATCTGAACTTCTTAATGCAGACCGTAACAGTGATTGTGAATCAAATTGTAATATATGAGCTAAATTAAATGTGCTTTAATCATTGAAATGTGAAAAAGGAATTTGTCTTCACAGCAGATTTTGCAGTCAAAAAACTAAATAAATTTCTTAGCTTTATCCATCCATGTGGAGTGGTTCCAGCTACAGTATTAAACCTGTACTAACCTGTTTCTGACCAGTGCACTTTTGGCTGCTCCAGCCTTTTTCCATCACAGCGTGAGGCTTGTACCTGGCCAGTCCCACGGTCTTAAGATAACCACAAAGATTCCAATCTTGCCTGTATTTGAAGTTTTCTTTTAAAAAAGGTTTTAACAAAGAAAGAATTTAGACATATAAGGAGGAGGACTGGCAAGCTATAGCTGCGACAGGAGGCACAATGGAGAAGAACTCTTATTTTCACATGGGCAGTGTCACTAGCTGGGGAGGAAGCTATCCTGTGCAGTGACAAGCTGAAACTATTTGGACCTTTTTGTGGCACGGTGACGTGTTAAAATCAGTGTGTTTTGAAAAGATTAAAGGAGAAAAGAAACTGATAGCTGAAGTAGATAAAATGTGGAGAGGAACTGGTTATTTTCATTTGAGAAAGCTGGTGTAAGGTTATATGAAGTGATTTAACATGGGGTAGTTATCAGAGGCCAAAAGCATGCCATTTTGCAGGAGTGTTCCCTCACACTGCTCCATTTGCCAGCACATGCGTAGGCTGAACTTAGACTTACCACTTGCCTTGGTACATGAGATAAAAGAACCCATGTCATAAGTGATAGCAAATATTCCTTTCATTGCTTTATTGCATTATAAAATAAAATCAAAAAGTTCCATTAGGGAAGCAATTTGTGGCATTTTTGAAGTATTAGAAAGACATAAAATTGTGCATATGTTTAGCTATAATCCTACATTCCTGTAATGAGTGCACATATAGCTAGATGACCCTTTAAGGGCAGATCTTTCTTTCATGGAATTAAAGACCAGATAATCTTTCTAGAATAACGATCTGTTAGGTCTACTTGGAAATACAGCTGTGCTTTGAAAACTTATTTCCTCTTTTCATTCTAGTGAATTAGACCATTAGAGGGGTCTATGCTCCTAACACAGGCAGAGAAATAAAGAGCAATCTGTGCTGCAGCTTCATATCACACAGTTACCTCTTCCAGTCATTACTTTTAATGAATTGTTTGTTTCCAAATTAAGCAATTAAGATAGATCATTAGAGGGGGATTGTGTCCTGAATCATGCGATGTTACTACTATGCTTTACTCAGTGCAGTAATCAAGAAACTGCCTGAGTGGGGAAGAACAATTTGTTGTTATTAAAAAAAAGAAAAAAAGAACAGCAAAAACCAACCAAAACCCCCACATACCTGATGGACTAAGTCAACTGTAACTGTTCTGTGAGGAAGAGCAGAGAACTGATCTGTTATCACAGGCAAGAGAATAAAACACCTGGACCAGCTCTATCTTTGTAAGAAAACTGGAAGAGCCTTATCTATTTTTCCCTTCTGTGATGTTTGTGACACCCAGGATGGCATCTGCAGCTCTTCACTGGGAGGGAAACGTGTAAAAAACTATTTTGCAAAAGGAAAGAAAGGGCTTATGTGTCTGGGAGACAGAATGCATGTCAAGAAGTTTACCTGTTTAAATCAATAGAAGGATTAAGCTCATATAATGATTACAGTTTGGAAAAAAATACTTGTATTTTTTCTTTCAGAAAAAATCTTTCAGAGTTTTCTTGAACTAAATAAATTTTTGAATCATTTCATGACGATTGTAAAATGTTATGTGTTTACCTTCTACAGCTGTAATTTTGCAAAAATGATGCATCTTCATGGCCATTTTTTATCCAACACAATAATGCACTTCAGGCCAGTCTTTCCGAAGTAATGAACATTCTCACTGAGTGAAAAGATTTGGTCCCATGTTATGCATTTTATATCCCATTGTGATTGCTCTTACTCTTTTTATTTAATAGTGTCACAAGTGATAGGGGGTTCATTTTCTCCTCACACTGGCAGTGCATCCAATCCAAGGTTGCTTAAGCTACATCAGGACAACCAAAGAATTTGCTTATGTGAATGATTGTGCTTAGCTAAATGTATGACTTTTTGAAGCCTCCAAAATACCTGTGTGCTGAACACAAAGGAAAGCCTAAAACAGTATCATAAATCTGTTCAGAGTGGCTACCAGACCAGGAATGAAGCCAACACATAACAATGGGTGCAACAACAGGACAAAAATACAGAGCCAGGTCTCAGAGTAAACAAAAAGTTTATCTGACCTCTCCAACAAGACATAATCACCTACAGAGAATTCATTTTGCAATGGCACAAGTTTGCACAGGAGGCTGGCAAGACAGCAAAATGATCATTTAAGTCTAATTTTCATCAAAATAAAATCAAAGATGGGAGCTAGATTTCCCAATGTACTGTGATAGTCCTAATGTCCTCTATTATATACCTAGGGAAAACAAATGGCTGAATTTTAGAGTATATTTTGTCTTGTCTATTCATTCTGTTCCCATTTAATGTCAGAATTCAGATCTGTGCTCTACTGGCATTGATATTAAATATTACTCAGTTACTCATATGGAGGGGAGTAGAAGAGTATTTTGTCCAAGTATCTTAACTGTTTCCATGTGAGTATTTGTATTTGCATGGTACTTACAGTCCCTAAGTGAGATCAAGGCCTCATTTAATTAAGTGTGTATGTATTAAAACAGACATAGGTATATTAATGCATATACATATATTTAATATACATGTATACACACATATTTTAATGATATGATATCTGTCCTTTGAGTTTAAATGGTCAAGAGAAATAAAGATGAGGGGAAAGAAAATATATTCCCTGAATTACAATAGGTAGAGAAAGCTTATCTGAATTTTGGAAGTAAAAAACATGCTGAGGAGACAGGATGGAAGCAGTACTTCGCAGGTCTCTGATACATCATTGAGACTGTTATTTTATTTCAACATGTTCTTTCACTGCTAAAATATTAAGAAACTAAGGATATTTCTGTAATTTTTTCTTTTAAGTTCTCACTATACTTTCTACAGAATTTTTGAGGGAGATGTAGTAGATAATCTGATATACAACATTGCAATATCCAGCTGAAATAAGAAGAAAGTAGCAAGAAAAAAAAAAAAGACAGTGAAGTCATAAAGCAGAAAATGAAAGTAGTGTCAAAAGCATACACAAGGGGGAAAACCTTAAAAACCAAAAAATGATGAAAGAAAACTTCTCCTACAGAATAATTAAATTTCAAGATTTTGAAGAAACAGGAGCTTATGAATGACCTTCAAAGCGTCCCAGCCTGTCTCTCAGTATTTATACACAGGGAAGGAGGAACCTAACAGCTTATCTGTATCATGAACGCTTTTGGCCTGATACAAATTGGCCTCATACTGTTGTGCACCACCACCATCTCCAGTCTTCAGTGTAATCACCTTCCTTTACAGCAAAGAAAAGCGGTCGAGAACAGCCTGCAACTTTTGGACAAAATGGGCAAAAAGTTTCCTCAACAATGTCTAAGAGAGAAAATGTCCTTCAGATTTCCTGAGCAGGTTCTAAAGCCCAGACAGAAAGAAACTATCAAAGTGGTCATTGAAGAGATCTTCCAACACATGTTCTATATCTTTAGCAAGAATCTGACTCTAACTGCTTGGAATGGGACAGCTCTAGAACAATTCCAAAATGGACTTCATCAGCAAATTGAGCAATTGGAAGCATGTGTTATCAAGAAGCAGACCCACTACTTTCGGAATAAAGAAGTCAACAGGCTGAAATTGAAAAAGTACTTCCAAAAATTAGACTGTTTTCTTAAAGACAAACAACATGACCTGTGCTCCTGGGAGATCAGCCGTGCAGAATTGAGGAGATGTCTTCAATTGATTGACAAAGTCATAAGGAAGCTGAACAACTGAGGTACAAAGATTTTGACTTAACATAACTTAGCTTTAAAAATAATTCTGTTTATTATTTGTTCTATGATTTATCTTGTGTCAATGCTTCTAGTTAATTTTGATTTTATTTAAATACTTATGTTGATGAAAATTTTTTTTGCAAATGTAATACATTATCCAATATAAGTAAATTTTTTCCTTGGTAAGCAAGACGTCTACACTAGCTATAAATTGATCTATATGACTTTTCAGTGAGGGTTACTCCATAGGAAAGGACCATAATCCTATAACTAATGCTGTCAAATCATGTGGTGTTTTCTGCTGAGAAAATGTGCTACTACTTTCCATCTCTAATCCACCTACATATAGAGAATCAAGTATTTGTGAATGGACTATACATTCCTCATCTTACAGGAACTGCTAGATTTGTACTGATTGAGCCTGTGTCAAAAATAAGGTAGTACATTGTTTATTTAAGTGGTCCCCTGTCTTAGGTTAAGACCATTCATTATTCTTTCAAAGCTGTATGCTCTTTTCTAAGAATGTATTTCTTTTACATTTGAGTAATTGTAACATTCGCTTTGTTCAAAAAGGTACAGTAATTCTAGGATTTGTCTACCTAGGATATTGTTTGCAGTAGCTATGGCTTCTGCAATAACTTCTCAGATGGACATTTTTACTTTTAATCGAAGTATCTTTGCCTTCTCTATCTACAGGAAAGGCTTTTTTCCCTTTCTGCTGTGTTTTGGATTCACTTTACCTTCTTTCACAAGCTTTTTTAAAATAACTGCTCTACACAAAAGTAGTCCAAAGCCACATCTGCCTGTGGCACATCCTACTTGCTCATGGATGCATTCATCCTGCTACTGCAATCTCAAGCATCACTGTTCAGTGCTGTGCTTTATCGCTGCATGAAATATTCTGCCTCTTTCCCTTTGCTCACTAACTGACCCACAGAAACATATAGCCCTTGGTATTCTAATGAATTTCCCCTCCAAACCACATAGCCTTGAGTGATAATTGTAATATAATCAGGTTCTTTAAAACAACTTGCAACAAACTGGGCAAATATCCGTTCATGTCAGTGAGGTCAAGCCCGGATTTTACCCTTGGAAAATTGTCCCTGGGTAACTCCATTTGAAATGGTTGTGTTTTCCCTAGTCACTTGCTTTGTGTTAGTAAGGGGGAAACTAGAGTTATATCCAGGCTCTGTTACCTAATGAATATTGGTAAAAATTTGATTAAAAAAGCAACTTTAAAAAAAAAGGTATTTTCTGTGACCAAGGCTGATGTACATTTGGCACAGGTTTCTGGGTCTGGCATAAAGAAGCAGAGGAGAGAGAGCGTGGCTGTAGCTTCCAAGAGAGGGTGATGATAGTCCTAGAGGGCTGAAATTGCTGGAGGCTGGTTTAAGCATCAAATGAAGAACCACTTTAAAGCTTTCCCTGATCTCCAGCTGTTCAGAAGAGTAACATTCAAAGGGGTGATAATAAAAAGATACATCTAAACAAAAGATTGACTGGTAAGAACAATAGCAATGCTACACCAGAGCTCGCATACTGTATCTATGACACAGATCTCTTTTGCAGGGTGTACATACTCTCCTCTCTATCACTCCTGGATGCAAGCCAAAGAAGTGACGAGAGACATGGGTATCAGGTCTGAAGCTGAAATACCAGAAATAAAACCAGCTCACCACTTCACCATGCTCCAGAACAACGGAAAAGACCAAAGAAAGAGAGCAAAGTTTCTGACAGATTGAGCCAGTTTTCTGCCTGGTGGCACCTTGCTACAAGTGTTAGAACCAAATGTGTATTTCTTGAGCTTTGTAACTAGCAGAACTTGAAAAGGCCCCACTGCGAGACTGTTTCAAATCTTTCTTCTGCTGCTTGTTTGTTTTTTTAACTTCTTCAAGCCTGTACAATAAAAACACGTTCAGCCTACTTACCTTTCTGGTTCTGATATCCTAGGTAGTTTCTGCAATGCAGTAAACTATTATTGAAATGGCCTCATTTTTACTGAAACTTGGAAATAGCATGAAATATTTTCAGCTGCTCTCTCATGAAGGATCCCAGTTTTCATTGCCTTACTTGCCTGCAGTGGGAATATATTTACTCATTGCCCACTAACTGTTCAGAAACCCTCATCCCATCAAGCTTTCTTTTTAGTTCATAACTATCCTTGAACATCTCATCACCAAATAAAATTATGTTTTGGCGTATTCCAGTCAACAGTGTGCTTTGCAGTGCAGGAAAAAACAGAATGGACACTAGAGGGCAAAGTGAAATTATAAAGTGTAAGAATTATAGGTGAATGTACACGTATTTAAGCAAGACAGTGTTTCAGCTCTTTATGAGCGTGATGCTTATCGATAAACTGCTACTGGGTTCACAGAAGGGAACTGAAAGAAAAATGAACTATTTTTGAAAG
>JAVJGI010000057.1:37561913-37576829 GCA_035590275.1 Ibycter americanus | reverse complement strand
ACCCCTACAAATTTTGCTGTTGTTGTTTGGAAGAATGTTTAAGATTAAGCTTTGAAATTATGCAGGGCAGTGGAACAGTAAAAACTGCTATAGTCCGTAAGAGATTTTTAGATAAATTTATTAATTTCAACACCTCTCGCCAAACAAATAAAACCCTATAATGCAAAATAAACATTCACATACTCCAAAATATCAAGCTGATCTAACATCATTCTCTTTAAAAACTTTTTAATGCTTGTGAGACACTCCATCCCCTAGTTACATGGCTGAGTCAGAGGCAGCAAGGCATCAAGACACCAAAGGACAAGGATTAGAACACAGCAATGCTGAACAGCATTTTAACAAAGGCAGGTGTGTTGGAAAAATCAGCTTCACTGAGCAAATCTGTTTGATACCTGTGCCTGTGCACCAGTTCAACATTTATTATGGGTATACAGGTATATATAGTATATACCCTGTTATGGGTGTATAGGTGTATGTATTACAGGCAGACAGGATCCCTAGTAGTCAAGATGTTGGAGGAGTATAAAGCCAAACCTACTTCTTAATCTCCGTGGAATCATCAGAAATTTGCAGCTGAGGCCAACCCTTCTGCAAAGGAGGCATTTTCTACCAACTTCAGAACATCTCTTTGCTGCCAACACAGCTGTAACAGCATGCCTTAAAGACAGCCCATTACACTACTTCTGTTGTAGCTCCATCCCCATATGCGTAACTCTCATTATATAAGTGGACACTATCCACTGCCCAGAGCACCACTTAGAAAGGAACCAATGAGAACTTACCGTGAATTATTTTACAATTTTACTATATTGTGAATTATTTTACAATTAAGCTTCCTAGGGCAGCTAGTGCCCTTTAAAAGCACGCGTGTGCCTCTTCTAGCTGACTCTTTGCACATGTACCTTAGGGTATTATGAAAATTAACCATCCATCCTGAAAGTATGCCAAAATATCCAGAATAGCACTGGGAGGGGGTGGTGGTAAAGACTGATAACAAAAGACACCTTTTAAGAAACACTGCAGATCCCCTCAAAAATCATTTGCCTATGACTTGTAAATAATTCCTCAGAACTTAAGACCATATGCCTTAAAAATAGGTTATTTGCATACCTACATTACATATGGTAATCCTTACCTGAGTTTTTCTTCATAGGAACATGAGATAAACATCCCCAAACCAAGGCCAACATGGATTTGAACAGCTTGAGACTCATCAGCATTTGGTTTCCCAGGTAACCTGTCAGTCAGCATGCTCAGGACCTCCTCCACCTTCTCCTTGCATGATACAATGAAAACTGGCACCAGGAGAGACAAAGCAGTGGCGGCACAGGAACGAGCTATAATACTAGCAGTATTTTCACCTGAATAGGATTTCTAGGAACACATAAAAAAAGAGAAGGAAATAAAACTCCTTTCCAGGTAGTAACACTCAGCACTTAAAAACAAATACATATACAGCAGACAGCAGCACAGATGTACTGCAATCTGACAATAAACAGTATTTCATGGAATTGCCTCTGGTAACGATTCCATTCATGATATATTTTCTAAGTGTAAATACGATTGTTAAGTATGAAACTTTAACAAAATATAAGACAAGCTGCAACTAGATTTTAACTGCTAGTAGGCACATAAATACATTGGTCTATTTTAGTTTTCACCTTCCTTATTAAAATACGCAGCAGCATGATCAGAAGGGCAAACAGAAGCCAGCCATGATGTTAGTGTACTTCTGTAATTGTAACACACTAAGAATTTAGTGAGTTGGAAAAAGCACTACCTTAAAACCATCACACCTAAGATAACAAAATAGCATGAGATTTTGCAAGATAACCAGTAGAGATGCTTTCTAGAAGAAAGATCTCTTACAAATGTTTCTAATTCCTTTCCATTTTGAAAGGTAAAATTCATACAGCTACCTCTACTTATAAAGCAAGTTTGGACTGATTGTAAATGATAGCCTAATGTACATTTGTCAACTTCCATGTGCAACTCTGAAAAGGAAAAGAAAAAAAATCAGGATGCAAGGCACTCTGCAAGACAGTGATTTCTATTGTGTGCCCTAGAATTTTACAAGCATATGATTTTTGAATTTTTTTAAACTAAGCGGATTTTGGAAACGAAGCAGTCACATTGTTTCATCTCAAAAATACCTTTTTCAAACAGTATTATTTTCAAAGGCAAGAATGGCAGAACAATCCAGTAAGAATTGCTAGTGTTAACCAAGTGGTTGAATTTCCTTATGTCCAACCAGCCTTGCATTTATTTAACACTACATTTGTTTTGGTGATGTATATCCATTATCAGTGATGACAGGGGTCACATGCCAGAGCTGACTCAGGTCCAGTTTCAGCTTTTTGAAGCTAACTTCTCACTACTGAACTACACACAGTTCATGAATGCAGTTCTGGTTAGAAAACATTATGACACATTAGCAGGCTGATATTTGGCCTTGTAGGACCCAAGTTCCCTTCTGCACCCATGACGTAAAGAATCTCCAACCTTGTTTTGACAACAGATAGTCAAAGAGTTAGCAGTATCTATTCCTTAAGGTCTACACTGAGCTTTCAGTCCATTTCAAGACCCTACTTAAGAACTGCCTGATATGGCTTGAGAATTTCAGCCTGGTTATCACACTGCAAGCACATACAATACAACTCCTACTGACCCTCAGGGGTTCAAGAGGTACTGTAAAATGAGAATCACTGGCTCCATAACTATTAGATTTTGAGAAAGTATAGAGAAAGATTTCAGAGCCCTAAAGAATGGTGTCAGAATCAAGGGTTTGATAGTGTGGTTTGAGGAGAGTCTGTTCATGTTAAAAGGTTTTGTTTTGTACATATGTGCTGAATATTCTTAGGTTTTGCAGGATTTTTTTGTTTTAAAAATTCCTTTAATTCATGTGTCCTCACATGCAGTTTTTACTATTTTGGTAATAAAGACAAAAACTCAAGGCAAACCCAAACAGAAGCAGAAAACACAATGAAATAAAAGGAACAAAAGCAAGAAAAATTTTTATTCTCCTTTATTATAACTACTATAGGGCAAACAGAAACAGGAAACTCCACACTAAGAACTCCAGATATGAAATACAGGCATACTTGCTTGCCTTTAACACCACAACACATACCTGGTAGAAACATGGGAAGACTTGACCTTTAGGGTGATAGCGGCTATTCACAATACTAAAGAGGGTCTCTGTGACCATAGAAATCCAGTATTTTGTGGGAATAAAATCAGGTTCAGTCTGCGAAAATCAAAATAGAATAATCATCCTTATTTTTTTTCTTAAATCAGGTCCTACCTGAACAGAAGGTCAGCAGCTGATGTTCCAGCTATGATCCATCAGGAATGAGACTATTTTGCCATGCTTATATACAGTAAGAAGCATGATTTATTTGGCAATGCTGACTCTCCAGATACTACTTTTGATCAGGTACTAGTCAGTGAAAGCAAAAATGGTAAGAAAGAGGCTGGCTGGGTTTCAGTGTCCACTAGACCTCTATATCATCTGTCAAAACCAATAAATAAATGTTAGTCATTATATTTTTTGTGAGAAGGCACCTACATACTCTGACTGCTTTTGTATAGGTCACACAGCAGCTATCAGATGGCATTCACCGAGGAGGGTGAAATTTGAACTTCAAAATGGGAAGTACTTCATATCCAGTTACCAGGCCCCCAAACACCTGGTCATATTGCTTCATTATATTCCACTAAAAGTAGGGAACTTTTCTGGCAGATTGACTCACCTCAGGCATCCCTTCAGAGTCTGAGGAAAGGCTGATTTCGTATTTGGCTACAGCAACTGCAAGACCAGTTAAGGCAAAAATACAGTTTCCTTTCACCACTGGGCTGTCTCTGGACAGAAAAAGGCAAACAGTTAAGAAGCATAATAGAGATTCAGGCAACAAAACACGTACCTCAATGCAAAAACACTATGCTACAGGTGTTTCATGAGGGAAGGCCTTTGTACCTAGCAACTTGATTGGGCTGTCTTCTAGCTCAGCAAGTCTATCGCACTTCATCTCAGGAATTAGAGAAAAAATGGGGGAGAGAAGTGTTTCAGTCTTTTTTCTTGTTTGTCTTTTATATAAAGCCTAGCACACACACAAAGCTGTATAAAACCAGAAGCTTGCTTCCACTATAATGAAGACTGCCACGCTGCAGAGCAAGTAGCACTCACAGAAATGCACCAGTTGTTCTTAGCTAGTACTCTCTCTACACAGAACCACAAAAAAAGCTCTTCAAACAGAGAATGCTAGACAGGCAGGTGCCACTTCACTGCAACATCATCTGTTCAGGAGACTTAGCAGAGCTGCCATCACTGAAATCTCAGCTTAAAAAAAAAAAGTTTTAAATTACTCCCCTATGCTATGAAAACAGCAACATAATGGAAAATAAAGGGTTTCAAAGAGTACTAACTTCCACCACAGCGCAAATCTTTACTTTTAAGGAACCCAAGAAAAAAAATCTGCTACCTACAAATATGAAAGAAAATATAACTGTGCTCAGTTTCATGAAAAGATAGATGTTGATATCCCAGTCATTCCCAGAAATGCATATATAATATGTTATATGCAATATAATCTTGCTGGAACTCTCTCAGTTGATACTGTACTACACTTTTTGCATCAGTCTTCCATTTCTAAAAACTTCCTCAACTGCTGCTGTAAAAATACACCTACACTGCAAATTTAGGCATTTGTTCCAGACCCAAAGATCTCATTTTCATAACAAAAATACTTTCTGGATTTCTGGTTGTCCTGGTTTCAGCTGGAATAGAATTAATTTTTTTCTTAGTAGCTGGTACAATGCTGTCTTTTGGATTTAGTAGAAGAATAATGTTGTTAACACACTGATGGTTTAGTTGTTGCCAAGTAGTACTTAGTCTAATTCAAGGACTTTTCAATCTCCCATGCTCTGCCCATGAGCAGGTGTACAAGAAGCTGGGAGGGAGCAGCACCAGGACAGCTGACCTGCACTAGCCAAGAGATATTCCATACCATGGAACATCATGCTGAGTATATAAGCCAGGGGGAGTTGGCCAGGAGCCACTGATGACTGCTCAGGGACTGGCTGGGCATTGGTCAGTGGGTGGTGAGCAGCTGTATTGTGCATCACTTGGTTTTTTCTCCCTTAGGTTTTACTCCTCTCTCTCTCCCTCTCCTCTTCATTACAATTATTCTTCTTCTTGTTATTATTATTATTGTTTACTTTATTTCAATTACTAAACTCTTCTTAACCCATGGGTTTTACATTTTTCTGATTCTCCTCTCCATCCCACCGGAGGAGGGTGGGGTCTGGGGTGGTGAGTGATTGGTTATGTGGTACTTAAGTTGCTGGCTGGGGTTAAACCATGGTAGTGGTTTGCTTCTTAAAATAAGGCACACAGATCTTAGTGGAAAGTCATTGACCTGTTTGAAACAATGAAACTATTTCCTTTCAGGTAAGAGACACTTCAAAATAATTACAACTAGGTGCATTCCATTATGTACTTCAGAGACAAACTTCTAAATCTACACGCTCATGAAAGCTGGATGTTTTATATTTAATGATGGTAAAAATCATCCTAACAAGCCCCACGAGGAAAATTATTGAAAATACAGGGAAAAACCCCAGTATTTTCTTAAAAGAAAGACAGTAAGATCTATGTACAGGTAACTTCTGCTGTTACCTAAGGAAAATTCATCACTCCCTCTCAAATTAGGCAATGCTTCTACCTCAACTAGTCTTGCTAATGAACCTCTGTAACTAAAACCATAACGTTAATTCCAGGACACAGAATATGATATATTTGAAGTTTATTATTTTGTTCCTCCTTTATTTATCTCTTTCTACTATCTTAGAACACTGGTATTTTTATAGAGTAACTAAAATATCAAACAGATCTGCCTATTTCAACCCTCTTTAACTGACTCCTTCAAGATGGACCAACATGCAAGGAAATGGAACAGCGGGGAATGTTTTAAATATCTGAATGATGATAAGTTAAAAAAGGAAAAGTTCAAACCTTTATGGAAAGTCTTAATTAAAATCCCCAGACTCTCAAGTTGCGAAAATATTTCAAACTAGTCTTTTATACATTTACAAGAATACCAATGTTGAAACGGTCTGTGAGATTTCCCTGTAATTCTTTCACTGATGACATCTTTATGATTTAAGATCTTCTAAGTACTTGTTCTTATGAGGATTCACTATTTCTGACGCTTTTGCTTAACCCCGTGCAAGTGGCCAATATCAGGTTAACCAAGGGTAACGTATAATAGGAAGCTAGCTGCCAGTGGAAAGTGAAAGGAAGAAGTCCAACCACCTGAGCAGCCTATAAAGGAAGGTTACGATACTGCTGCCTGAAAGCCATGCGAATTCTAGTAGCAAATGAACAAGCCTTCCACAACCTGAAAACATGTAATTTCCTGCCTTTCGGGACATCTGGGCACAATAAAGACATCTTAACAGAAAGCGGGACAGTTGTGAAGAGCCGATACTCCACTAAAGATCACCCAGCTTCTAGATAAATGAAGCTACTTGAGACAAAGGGTTAGTTAACAAACAGAACATAAACACACAGTCCATATAGCACTACCCAGGCTATACTCCAAAAATTTGGCATAAGCCTAACAGATGCAGTCAGTAGTAAAAATCTCAAAGCACAAGGCGGGAAAGAGTTCCTTTCCTGAACAGTAGTCATGTGAAATCATGAAACTGGTAGATAACCAATTGCAAAAATTATCATCTCACATCTTCTGCCACAAAAAAGAACACATTTTCATCTGTAATACATCAGCAGTTCTTACCTGGAAGCACCTTTAATGACATCGGTCAACATATCTCTGGCCCTGCAATAGAAACAGAAAGAATTTACGTCATGCTCATTACATTATAGCATGAACTCAGCTAATTTCCCCTTATGCCTTACACGTGTCCATTCTAGGTTAACAATTATCTCATCTAGCTTCTAGAAGACTTAGCACAAATTATTCACAAGCATTAAAACTGTAAAAGTGCTTATGTACCACCCAACATTTCTTCATGCTCATGTGCATTACCAGTGTTTTATAAAGGGCTCTTATTCGACTTCATTCCACTTCTTGTAAAATGTGGTTGCATACAATACCCGTAAATCTGTCCTTTGAGTTGCTACACATAAGTTTCCAGATCACTGTGCTATGTCTTAGCATAATAAAATTAGAATGTTTTACAACAGACAACCGTAAAAATTTATCCAGCACTTACTATACTGCTGGAAACCACTATGGGCAGTTATGCTATTAGGTAGTATAGTAACATGAATCCATTTAAATGAAAACCATAGGAGTGGTTAGTTTCTTACACATTACTGTGGTTGATTTATAATAGGCTACTTGTTCGCATTTGTTTAGTTTTGCATTCATATAAAGACAGAAGCAGAGATGCAGTGAATCTTCTGTATTGCCAGGTTTGGGTAAGGAAAGAGGTCCTCTATATGGCAACATACAACACCATCCTGGCCACAACTGCCACCCTACAGAAAAAGATACACTCCAATCACAGTTCCACAACATGTGATTAGAAGACTAAAAATGTATGCCTAATAAAATAGGGCCATATGTTATAAGACTGAGTTATACTCAGGCTTTAAAAGAGACCTACTCGGACTTTCCTTCATAACCACACCATTTTTGCACACAGTTTCAAATCCACCTACACTAGAAACACTTAGACCAATTCGGCCAATACCAATGCAAAATTGCACAGTACTTAAACAATAAAGCATTAACACTACAGTTCATATGAAGTTCTCTACAACCAGGTTAAACCCCGTGGGCAACACAAATGCTTAATGAGTACTGAAGTTAGAGCCCTGAAGCACCAAGCCATTAAGGGGGACCACGAAAGCTAATACCGTGCTCCTCATTCACTTACTGCTTTGATTTCACTACTGTTTAAGGGAAGTCTGTTCATTTTTGACATTAACGCTACTTAGGAAATACAGAGCAGAAATCAGCTCAGGAGAAATCTATAAAAGCAGCACTTCTATAGGCATTCTCGTCCTAAAGAGGAAATGTTTTCTCTTTATACCCCATCAAGAAAGGGATTGGGCAGAGCAACAACAGAAAATTGTGCCACCTGCTACCTAAAGAATTCTTCTACTATACTGTATCATTCTGGATCTTACTATGAAACCCTCTAATCTAGACTTAGCTGGAACAAAACAACAGACACAAATCTTGTACTCCTCTTGAGTGGGACTTAGTAACACCTTTCTGACTGAAATGGGCAAAGGGCATTTTGGTTTTACTTGGACATACTTCATTTCCCATTCACTTATGAACAACCACAGAAACAGATATTTATACCGCCTATGGATATGTTGTTCTTTCTCTGCATGAAGCCTCCCACTTACCACCCTGTCCCCCTGGCCATGCACACACGTGGCTAAATTCTGACTGAGAAACACTCCTCAGCTGACTGAAGCAGAAGTAGCTGAGGATATGGATTAGGGTGTGCATCACATGTTTGGTTTTGAACAACATCCTCAGGCTCAGCATTGCCAACTTACCATACGAATCAAGCTGTGTCTCAGTTCACTACAACATACGTCACACCATGGCTTACATTTCTTTTATCAAGCCATTTTCAGTGAGACAGCTCACTTAAGTCTCCATATGTAAGTTTTGCTCTTTGCGTAATCCTTCTGCTTCAACATGACAACACAAATACAGTTTTCCATTCCATCCAGTTGCTCACTTTACAAAGTTTCAGGAACTGTAGAAGGGAAGGTACCTGTGAACTCGTGCATATGGGAATCCTTACAATTACCCAGTAGTCTCTTTATTCCCATTCTCCCCTGCCTTGGTCATTGTGTGTGGTGGTTTGTTGTTTTTTTGGTTTTTTTTTTAATTAGTGCTCCTACAGCCTTACTTGCAAAACTAAAGGCTTTGAAGTCTTGCCCTCCTTTGACCCCTCACTTGCCATTACAAGTGATCAGGAGCAGACAGGCACTGCCTTACCAGAGCCAGGCTGTAAATTGTTTGTACTGCACCTCTTCCGGATCCTCTTTTCCATGTTTTAACTGCATCTCCAGCTCTGCCTGCCTCCCCTGCAGAATTACAGAGTAAGTCAGAAGTGGATCTTACATGGCCAATCATCACAAGATTTCTTCAGAGAACACTTAGTTAACAGATGTAGCCTTTCACTTGAAGGCTACTTCATACGTGAACTTGATTGCTTTTCATATGGGATTCCATTGTAATACACAATAAAGTAGAAGAATTGATATTTTTTTTATTCTGAGTGCAGAAAACGAGCTGCAGATGGCACAAATGGCCACAGATACTGAGTCATCTCTCCTGGTGAATGCAGAGTCAGGTTTCCTTGGGAGGGAGTACAAGAAGCAGGGAATGAGATTTAGAAGCCTGCTAGCTAAAATGTATTCTAACAGCAAAACATCACCTTCTGGATTCACTACTTAAAGTAGAATTTCTCATCCTTTTCCTTTCTATGACCCCAACCTCCCTGTGACCTCCTACTTATTTCTGTACCTTAAAGGAGATGATACGGATTCTAACCTCTACTGATTGTTACCTAAATATATTGAGCAGCTTCGCTTTAATGTTCCGCCTCCAGCTGTGAGGCAACTACATCTCAGCTTCTTTAGGTTGTCAGTTTCTACTCCTTAGTAGGTTATTATGCCTTAAGTGAAAAATACAGGCACATCAGCTGTGTGTTTCAGGTATTGAATGCTTGTAGTTTGTGTGCAGACAAAAACCTGAGAATACAAGACAGTTGATCCTGTAAACCCAGATGCCACTCAAGATGTGACTCTCCACAGAGATTAAAGGAGCACATTCAACAAGCTGACTAAATTTAAGGCTGCATAAAAACTGTGCAAAAACCTATTGCAATTTCCCCAGACACATAAACATTGGCTTAAGTTCTCTACTAAATCCTGTAGGATCATCACGATGAGGTTGATTTCAGTCTCAAAAACGTGCTGAATGCACAAACTGGCAGAAGTGCGTAAGCATGTGAGCATACATAATAAAAGACTAGAGGACTTCCAGGTGTCCAAAGGGAAAAAAATCCTCACCTCCTTTTCGTGAGCTGGACTCTATGAACATCTGCTTCCGAACTGTAGAAATGAGTACTCTACAAGCTATTCAGAAAAACTGAGTTATGCACTATCCAGACTACTTGTACTGTAGGTTTTTTTGGCCATCTCAGATGAAATATACTACAAAAGTACAAGGAGTTAGATACTAGGTCTCCAATGAGGGACTTGAGAAGCAAGCAAAATAGGCTTTACGGCCCTGTAAAATGCCACAAAATGCTTGAGAGGCTTTCAGAAACTAGTCTGGTAAATGCCAGCTTCTGGTTAAATCTTGCCTCAGAGGGGAAACAAAACAGGAAAGTAACTAAATGCAAGCAACAATGGCCCCCTCTGTAGCTACGACCTGAAATCACAGTTTGAATAGCTGCTGCCTGCTTTGTAATGGGGCTGGCTTGGCTTAGAATCTGCTATTTTGCTGATGGCCAAGATAAATTTTGTTTTGAAAATGTTACAGAAGCACATGTTTTGTTGCACAGCAAAACAAGGAACAGCCAAAACTTCTAGAATTTGCTCAGCAATCTGCACGCTCACACTGAAAACAGCTCACATGGTCTGGAAATACAAATAAGCCCTTCTAGTAGCACAAAGAGAGCCTTCTAGAAGGCAGATATTTGTTAGAAGTTTTTTAGATCATTTCCTTGTTGAAAAACAAAATGACACTACATTGTTCTAGGTATGTCAGCTAACCTAATGAAAGAGAGGGTTTAGGATATTTTCTAGTCATTAGACAGGGTGGAAAAATCAAGACTAGTCCCTCACAGTGTGTCAGCATTACATGCTGGTTAAGAGAAGTGGTATTTAATGAAGTATTCCTCGACAGCTTCTGTTTCCTTTGTGATACTATTACTACAAAATTCCTACGCAAAATAATAGGTTAGAGCTCTGGCTAAAATTTCACATTCCAAAAATTCTAATTGACACATTCTGCAACTTGACATAGGAACAGGTCTGCAAGAACTTGAACTGTAAGCAGATGTTACCCTTCTACAAAGTATCCCAGAAGACTCATTTTTATCTCCTTTTCATAAATTTTACCAGTAAACACCTCAAGCTTTATTTTTAAAGTATTTTAACTTGCATGAATGCTCTTGCTGGTAAAAATAAAACTCATACCACTTGGATGAGTATTAACATGCACAATTATGTACTTCAAAATTACCTGCAGGATTGCACTGTAGGTTCGACTCATAAAACCTAACCAGGACTGTGGCAGCAGTATGGAGCGGTGCCATTCCGAAGGTTGAATGTTAACCTGTGCAACACACCAGAAAGGGTAGAAGTGGTTACATCAAGCCTAACATATGCAGAATGTATTCTCCAACCTGTGATTTGCAGGCAATCATTTTCTCACACCCATAGGACATTACACATGGCTGCAGGAAACCACAATGACAATGTACTTCGTTTCTCTTTCTGGCTTTACCCACATCAAGTTACTTTCAACTTTGTTACCCAGGCCAGGCAAAATTGGTTGCTTCAGGTAGTTCAACAGGTAACTGATCCCAGAGAGAGCAGTGGAATTACATGTGGCAAAAAGCACAACACTTAGTAGTACTGGTAGACAAAAATACGCACGTAACAAAGATGTTAGTGCAGTTTATGTTTGTCATAGTTTTTATAAATCTTAGGTGCTTTAAAAGCTTTAAACAGACAAAATAAATACAAGCAGATGACTAAATACAGGGGAGACTATTCAAAAGGAGTTAGTACCTATGACTGAACATATATCTATATTCAGGTACAAAGTTAAAACTTACTTTAAGGAAATGAATTGTTAAAAAAAGAAAGGCATCAAAGTTTCTTTCTAGGAAGCACCAGTATAGAACTAACAGGAGGAAAACAGCACCTCAAACATAGTTTAAAGAAATATGTGACAGCTTTCCCTGTCATACCTGTATGAGATTTGGGGGCAGGCAATCTCAACTTCACAGCAAAAGAATAACTCAAACATTCAATTATACAATGTGATGTATGTGCACAGACTTTCTCAGGAGCCCAAGGTTGTTCTCTTCAGTAAGCAGCATAGCAAACTGACTCAAAGACTTTTCCAGACTGTGTTGAAAAGCAAAAATGAAGTCAAGTGATCTCAGTAACAAGCCATTTTCTAGCCCTTGGTAGCTTAATGAAATAATTACAAGGGTAAGTTAAACAGAATGGGTCACAAATTCAAGGCTACCAAGAAAGTTCTCCCAGATGTCAGAGTCCTGTGTGATACATGTACCTCTCTCCCTGCAATCTGCATGTTATGCAATATATACGTGAAAATATATTAATTCACAAAAAATGTAGTTAGAAGAGTCTCTATTTCTCTCTATCCATTACTGTCTTAATTGTAGCAACATTTTATTAACCTAATATAGGAGTTCAGGTGTCCTCTCCTTTTAAACTGCTCTGTTTTCAGACCCATAAACAACGTAAGCTCTGTAATTAAAACAACGGACGTGCATTGATATATCTCATCATATTCCATGGTGGACACACAAAATTGGGTTTTCTTGCTACTGTTCAATTATTTCTACTGTCTGCCTCTACCAAAAAAATGAAAAAATGTCATCACAGCCATCTGGACTCCACTGGAAATAAATTATTTAATCTCAGCAGTTTCCAGGGTAATCAGTTTTTAATAAAGGAAAGGCAAACATGTCAGGTTGACGTAAGATGGGATATATCTCAGTAGCCACTGTTTAAGGCCTACAATTCCTATTCCTAAATTAAAAGAACGTGCCAGACACCCTGAGTTATGGGAAAACCCTGTGAGCTGTGACCAAAATTGTGCAAAGCCCACCTAGAGTAATTTACCCTGCCAGGCTTAATCCCAGAAGGTTATTATTATTCCTTCTTATTCCTCCTGTTTTATTTTATTACAGAGACATGTCACTGTTAACACGTAATATACTCCATGCCTCAAAGTATGCAAAACCCTTCTTTCTCCATCATGTGCTTCACTAGCCTCCTCTGTACAGATTGGTTAACCAAGATAAACAACTGAACTCCTCTTGTCTGTTATTTATCTTCCAAAGTCTTCCTTCTCTACCTCCTCTATTTTATGCCCCTAATGATCTACATAAAGCAGTCAATATTCTGTCTTTACATGGACATTAGAACAAAAACCAAAGGACTGTGCTAAAGCTTCATGCCCACTGTCAATGGTGAACTTAAAACAGTTTTTGAGTTAGTACTAACACATCTATACAAATAAATAAAATCTAAAAAACCAAAAGAGATGACCTGCTCCACTGCACAGCCAATACTAATACACCCTGCAGAAAAAGAAGAGACCTCATCTTTAAATGAGCCAATAATACTAGTCTTTCCTTTTCAGCCAGTTTTATTCACACCCTCCTCCCACCTCTGCTCATCAATTCCTCCAACAAACTGATAAGCAGTCAAGGCTCCAGTGAGAATTGTTTGCCTTAGGTTCCCAAAGCATCTGCAGCAGCTCTAGTCTTCCCCTTTGCCTCCACTCCGAGACTGTTTTAGATTTAAGCATTTAGATTTGTCTGGTCTCATGATGATCTATGATGTTCACCACATAATCCACAACTGTGCACCAGAACAAAAAGCAGGCCTTCGAAACACTTCAAGTGCTCATGCAGGAAATGGAAAGTTTTAGGTGTATTTAAAGCAACTAGGCAACATGGTCTAATCAGGAACATATTACTAGCACTTTACACATCTTCTCCAAAATTTGCAGGTGTGCTTGATGACCAGCAGAATTGCTGAGCAGCTTTTAATTAACTAACTTGCTTCATTACAGTCAACAGTTTGCAGATACATGGAATGAGAGGAAGACAAGAGGGTATCTTCACATACCAAAGAACACTCGAGAAAAATTCATCTACGACTGAAAATGATTGGATACAGCACTGAAGATGATCACCTAAGCGGTGCTGATACCTGCTATTTCAGTACAGGAAACCAGCAGCCTTTACTTCTCTATCACTGCATACACAGTGACAACAACAACTACGTTAAGCACTGGTTAACTAATACTAGCAAGCACAGACAAAGCTGACAGTAAGTGAAGTTCAGATTCTTTGGAGCACACAATTTATATGTAAGAAGATATTGGGCAGGTGGGAAGCACATAGAAGGAGGCACAAGGGACTTCTGAACTAGCAACGACTGGTTGTGAAACACTGTCACACTGGTCCTGGAATGTTCTTAGGAGGTAGCATAGCCAGACCAGGCTGTCAAGTAGTTTTCAAGGAAGAGCTGCACCCTGATACCTCAGGCAGTAAGAAACAGCATGAGCTAGGAGCTAGTAATCTGAGCCTGTTGATTGATCGTTAAGAAGGACATCTCTCCCTGAAACGACACACAAGCATAGACTTTGTTGCCCAAAACCCAAGACAGAGAATGCGGGCAAACCACAGGAGATACTACTCTTGTACTTCAGCACTTCTGAACACATGACACAAGTTTTGCATGCTTCTGCAAGACTGGAAAGCAATTTCAAATGAAATCAGAAGCTCATTTCCCCTCTCTAGTGCACTCCCAATAAAAATCAAACACCATGGCAAGATTATCAATGAGCTTTCTTTCAGCACAGGTGTCTTTGTGCTGCCAAAGATCTTTGTGTATCACTCACTCATTTTGTACTGATACATAGCCAGCAGAGGGCACACAAAATCAAATCAGGGAACAGTGAAATTAAGCATGTTTCTGTCATTTCTCTGGGTATCTAATCGAGATAATACTGTTCAAAGAACCTAGAAACTATGATATCATTAATATTTATGGCCCATCTTGAACTCTGCTGTAGACCAGGGAGACTGGGAACCCATTACAGTCTTTTACTAAGTACAACATGTTTCCAC
>JAVJGI010000057.1:37515126-37535754 GCA_035590275.1 Ibycter americanus | reverse complement strand
ATTTAAATTGAATTTCACTTCTGATTTAGTGGGGGGAGCAAGTCAGAGAAGCACATAATTTTAAGCAGTATTTCCTCTGCGACAAATACCCATTCATACCAAACCTCAGCAAGGTTGGCACACCAAGTCTATCACAGAATCCTTGATTCAGAGAATAACTTAGGTTGGAAGGGACCTCTGGAGGTCACCTAGCCCACTCCACCCCACAAAGGAGAGCCAACTGGATTAAGCTATGCAGGGACTATTCCACTTGCTTTTTAAGGAGAAATGGTAGCTTTCACAGCTGTAAAATAGTAGGTCCAAAAATTGCTTGTTATATTTCTTAGCTCTTTATGGTTCTTTGGGTTCACCCTTTGATATCTGCAGGTGTCACAACCTCTTCCAATGAAAGAAGGAGCAAGATTCCTCTCCTTTTGGGTGGATCACAGACCATAACACTTGCGTAACAACAGCTCTGAAGCCTTTTGGTTGTGGTTGGCATAGCTGACTGTTCCCTATGATCACAGTGCTGTAACCATTATCTCATAGTCTATGTGTTTTCTATCCTAAAACACATCAAATAAGACAAGAGGTTTTCTTCTTTATTTTTTGAAGTAAACATATTTATACTGTTCAAACTTCTGGCACTCTGAAAAAATGACTTGGGTAGAACTGGAGTTTTGAAATAACCTAGAAAACACAGCTGGGAATAGGCCTCGTTTAACAGCTTTCTAAACAACTTCATCACCTCTTACCAACCTTAGTATCTCTTCCTAGAGTATGCAAAACAGAAAAAAAGTGTATTCCAGTACAACTGCAATTCTTATTAAAACAATCCAGTAGGTTCAGCAGAAATATAAAATAGATTCCTCAGTCTGTCATTGTCCCAAAATGATTCTCAGGTAGCTACTTGTGAATTATGTTTTCCTTTCTATCTTTTTGATAAAACCTTAAAACTGAATCAGTATATCCAGACAGTAAATGTGTCAGTAACCAAGTCAACATACGGTATTCTTCATTTATTGCAGAGCAGTTCCACATCTTTAATTATGATTGCCTGAAATTCAGAATTTCCTCTGAACTGCAATTAGGATAAAACTTATCCGAATCTTTCCAAAACATTGCAGCAAAATCCACCAGACACAGCCTCTACTGCAAAGTGTTACACGTAATAGCCAGCTACAGAAATACGTGCAACTTGCAAAAAGTAAAGGGCATACCACTGCTTTGCATTAAGAGTTACACACTGTGACAGACCAATACAACCCTATAATGGAAGAAGGGTCACACTGGCAAAGGTGATGTGCCCATGAGGCTCAGCGAATAATGCACGGTGGGACTGACCACAGGTGTTGCAAAGGAACTGACTCAACACAAAGACGACCTTTGTTTTAGATATACAGCTATCAACAGTTCAGTGGATCAACTGAGGGTATGAATGCTTCTCCCGAGTTCATTAAAAGAGTGTGAACATGTCTCTGAGTCAGTCAGATCAGCACATGGGGGAGCGAATACATGGCTCAGCCCAACATATAGTATAAAAACTAGACAGCCAACAAAAGAATTTCGAAGTGAGCAAGGGGCTTGAGCTGACTTCAGCCCCCATATTCCTTCCTGGCAACTGGGGACACTCACCTTCATGATGGCAAGCATATTACAGAGACCAGTAATGGGAATCACATTGGTACTGTGACTGAACTGTATATTGCGATTGCTATATTTCGCTAAGTGTAACTTACATTTGTATTGCAATTTCAGTATATTTTGTATCACTCTGCTGAATCAGAAATCCTGTGTATTTTCTGTCTTCTATCTATCTTCAAACTATCTTCAAACATGTAAATCTGACATTACATATTAAATCTTTCATGCATGAAATATCTAAAATAACCTGGTCAGAGAGTATTGCAATTTGATATGCACTGTGATAACAAAAAATGACCCTGGCTGCCCTGTGACATTTATGGACAAATATGATTTACGAATAAATAATATTTATTAGTAAATAAAACCACACATTTTGCCCAATACTCCAAAACCAGCTGACTTGACAACATGATGGTGCCGCAGAGACAGAAGCACTACTATTAATCCTGAGGATTAACAGCCAAATAGCTCCTCAATGCCATTTCCACAGTAAAAAATTTGCCCGTGATCATTCTGTCTACAGAGTATGTCCACATTAAAATGAAAAATGCTTACATTGAAATTTCAGCTACAAAAGGGGAATTATTTTTGTGGACTACGTGAGTAGTTTTCCAGTTTCTGCTAACAGATTATAATTACTTGGAGTATAAAATTCCTTAATGTATTTTGTGTCTGCAATGAATCCAACATGAAGTTGAAGACCAAACAGGAGAAGTAACACGCAAGTTAAAAGCCACTATTAATGTTTTAGATCACAAAGTTTAAGGCAAAACTTAGTAAAATTGCAAATCATGCTGTGCGCTCTGAAGAAAATAAAATCTTTCTACTACTAGACAAAGCAGTAATTTCTCCACCTAAAATACATTGATGAATTTAGTGTTGCTGAAGCTATTCAGCGTCCCTCAAGCTATCACTATATACCATTTCTTACAAAAAGTGCAAGAGCACTAGCTATCTTATTAGCAAAACCAGAAGACAAGGTTAAAAATCTGTTCCAGCCTTGAGAAAAAAAGGTAAATGAAATGTCAAAATATCTAAAATGGCAAAGCTTTGGGAAGCAAAAACAGGGAGAAGAAGAGAAGAAAACAACATGGTAACACCAGCTAGACTACACTAGTAAGCCACAGATCCTAATCAAGAGACAGGAAACAAAGTTGCCACTGTAATGTTTCCAAGATAAGAAGAGGTTGGGTACAGAGGCAGATGCAGAAGGAGGTACTGTTGGTGACTACATGACTTTTAAGGGTCCCTTCCAACCCAAACTATTCTATGATACAACATAGTGCATTCATAACAGGAAAAATTAAGTTTGCATCGCCACAATATCTTTGACATTTCCAGCTTCCAAAATCCAGAAATCACACCAGTGATGAAGATGCACTAAAATAGATTTTGGTAGCCAACTTGGAAGTGCAGCTGGTAACACGATTTTCATTCAGTGAGGGTATAAATCACACAGTTCAGATGGGGAAAAAAAAAAAAAAAAGCAGCAGCAGCACTTGTAGGAGCAGTAGCAGGTAATAGGGAAATCAAGTAAAATGACAAATATCCATTTTTTGGTCAACACTGATGCTGGGTGTTCCCCAGGCCAGTCTGAATGCAGGCCAGTAAGGTTCCTATGCAACTTATTTTACTCACTAATACTGTATGTGGAAAACACCTTACCTATACAGAGATCATCCTTGGGAGCCTGGCAGCTCCCTTCAACAGCAGATCTGCACAGATAAGGAATTGTACCTACACTACTGCCTAAAGAGTTCAGACAGAAATCATGATGTAACTATGTACAAGGCCAGGGATATAAAGTAAGGCAAAAAGAGCATGAGGAATAAATCAGACCTGAGAAAGTGAAACTGGCAGAAACTTGAGCCCAAGAAGAAGGTATTGATCCTTTGATAGCATCTCAACACAAACTTGACACTTTAAGAGTACAGCTTTTACACGTACAGTTTAAACAACATCTAGCTTTGTAATTCCTCCTAAATGTTAAATTCAGTCAACATTACTTGTTCTCACACAATTTTTCAGTTCATTATATTACTCTGCTATGCTAGCTCTTTCTGACAATACATAAATACATATGGACTGAGCGAATAAACAGCAAAAAAACACTTCCACAAAAAGCTTGGAAAGGGGTTTTAAATACTATGCCTAACATTTTCATTCTTGAAAATTCCTTGGCTTGCATACAGTACTTGATACATGAAATCAATTAGATGCCAGGATAGATGCCCTTATAGGAAGTACACTGGCTTCTGTCGAAATCACTGGAAAAAACTCCAAAATATTTGCCCAGAAATAGGAAATACAGCCAAGCAAGAACTTTGCGTATTTTACATTTCTGACATGCAAGTTACTGTGTACTATTCATTGAAGGCCTTTTGTTATACCTATCAAAAAAATTAAAAGGGAAAGATGGGGGGAGCGCTAGCTCTTCTTGTAAGTCCTGCAAAAGCTAAGCTAATACTTTTAATGCTATTTATGTAGTATGTACTTTGGCTAAAGCTATTACATTTACACAAAACAATTAGGGCAGTCAACAAAATGGAAAACTATTCTTCCACAGTATTCAACACACACACACAAAAAAATCAATGGGGCAGCATATTTTATTATACCATTACTTTTACAAAGGAGCCCTTCTGAGACTCTGAGAACTCGAGCTTCGATAAAACCACACGGTTATAAGGTTCCATCATCACCTATGTCAACACTATATATATGAAAACATAACTTGTTACACTGGTGCGTAAGTCGACCGAAAACTAGGTGCTTGCTAGAATCCTGCACCTAAGCAGCTGCCCATGGAAAAGGTCGAAGAGATTAAATCCCTTTCCCAAGGTTATCTATTGAGACAGTGGCAGAGAGAGAAAGCGCCCTCTGACCAACCTGTGTGATTATGCTGTTTCAGACTTCTGCACTGGAAACTGGAGTCTAAATACTAAATAAGGGACAGACTGCATTACTTAACCCACATGGTTACCCAGCTTGCCAAATTGCAAGAGAATTCTCTACTAAAGCTTCAGTATACCTGGGTGGCAGATCAAGTCTCCTAGTACATTACACTGGCATGAAACTGGGGGGAAAAAGCAAGATGAGGAGGGCCTGTAAGAATTAGGACAGGAGAAACAGGTACCTGTCCACAAAGTGATTCTTTCTCCTTCTTTCCATCCTGAGTACGTGAAGCTGACTCAGCCTTCCACTTCTCAACAGTGGTACAGTATGTCTGTTCTCAAATGAGGTTTTCATAGTAGGATGTGACATGTGTCATAGGTCTAGCTTCTGCTTCTTTGCAGCATGCGGTCTAAATACGGTTCAGCCTGGGAAAACACTACTTAAACACTGAGGCCAGCATTCAAAGAACCTGTGTGACCTCAATGACATCAAATGATGGGGGATGATTAATAAAATCAAATGTATTGTTAGAAGTTTGACTTTAAGACAATTGAAACAAATGAGTTGTTAATAGTTAATTCAAGATATGAGTATTTTGTATGTCCCGCTAAGCGCTTCGTTAAGCACTGGTAAATCCTTTGTCTGAAACAGTCACTTCAAAGGGAAGCACCCCCACAAGATAGATGAGCTGACTGGAAGTTCACCATGAGGAATGAGCTCAGCAAAAACCATGGGAAAGGTAACTCCAGCAGGGGCAGATCGTGACCACTGACTCACTGGCCACCGACTCAAGAAATCTCCCAGACCCAAAAAGAAGTTTAACCTGAGCATGTGAACTAACATGAGAAGCAAGAGAACTGTGTGACAAATAGGAAATTGAGTATTAAGTAATGAAGGAACTATGTAACTTGTAACCAGTGAGGGCTGATGTCTTTGTTTGCTGAACTGTGTAAAGTTTTGACAATCAGGGAGCTAGGCATTTGTGGGTTACCACCTAGCTCTCTACTTTGTGCAAACTAGAATAAAAGAATAGAAATACCTTGATTGCTCAACTTGGTATACGAACTGGCACTGCACACTAGGTAATGAACCTGCCTATGCGACAACATTAAGAGCCAAACTCCATACCAAAAGCAACCACAGTAATTAACCTGAATAAGTTGGTTCTTAGTAGCCATTGTGTGAAGCTTTTAAACTATATTGAATACTAATGTCTATTGACTGCTAACCATTTACTATGTTGTTCTTTAACTGCTGACGTGATTCCAAATGTATAATTTGGCAATGGCTGGATTTTGGTGGATTTGCCTCACTGCAGTAAACACTGTTCTAAAAGTGAAGAAGTGGATAGACTTAAAATTGCTGTTTGGCAGAGAATGGGTACCAAACAGTCCTGCAGGCTACCATTAGTCCACTAACTCAGATGGCCTGCATAGTCCCCAACTAGTCTATAGTGTGATTCATACCATGTCTGTGCCTGCATCACCATGTCTGGGACGTCACTGTGCAAAGAAAGAGTATCATAGGATCACAGGACAATTTGGTTTGGAAAAGATCTCAGGATATTTCCAGTCCAAGCTCCTGCTCACAGCAAGGTCACTATGAGACCAGACCCAGTGCTCAGGGTTGTATCCAAAAGCAGTGTGAAAACCTCCAGCAATGGAGACAGCACAACTTCTCTGAGCAGTATGTTCCAATTCTTACTTGTCCTCTTTATCATAAGTAATGGATGCATTAGAGTAAAACAGAAGCCTCCCCATTACAAGTGATTTCACTCCCTATCAGGTACACCATGTGAATGAGACCCAGCAGGGCAGGCCAGTAAGGTGGTTATCAAAAGAGAGATGAGTTATGTACTTTTCAGCCAGTCAGAATTATGTGCCAAACAGCTGTTCTTTGCAAATCTCAAGGAAAAACACATGAAAGTATGTCTTTGAAACAAACTGCAAAGTTGACCTAAAATTCCAACCCATGCACTGAAGGGCTGACTTGCTGTAGAAGTTTACAATACCATTTCCCAGGAACAATTAACTGATGTTGGAAGAGAGAAATTAAATTTGTCAGAAAAAAAATAATTCTGTAACAATCCAATGTACTCTTAAAAAAAACAAGCCAAGTAGGAAAAAAGTCCATGATCCACAAGCAAAACCGAAAACACAGGGACAAGCCAATTTAATCTTACCTCAGCCTCACAAAGTGCCTGCAGACCCTGTAACACTATGGCAGAGGGTGCAGCTTGATCAGGTTTTGTGCATTCATTTAATACCTGGGAAATTGCAGCCAACATGTCTGCTCCATGCTGGTATGGTCTAAAGGAAAAAACATGAAGATTAAGGCAATATTCGTGCACACACACAAGTTCTATTCTATACACAAAAATTCACTGAGTATTGGTTTTAAATGACAACTAGAACAGGCTAAAACTGGCAAGGAAAAAAAAGATACAAGGAAGAACATGATAGAGAGCTCTAAAGGCTGAGTGACATGGAGAATTAAATCAGCAGACATCAAGTTCCAAATGAAAGATCAGCAGGTGGTTAAGATATGGAAGTTTTTGTTCAAGGATGTTGTGTATGCTAAAAGATTACATCATTCAAGAAGTGACCAAGAAGGAAAATTCATCTGGGCTATTGAAGACACTCTTCTTTGTTGCAGTCTTCTATCTCACTACTGCGTATTGGTGGAGATTCTGGCAGCAAAAGTCTTCTGGCCCTCTTATTTCAGACAGGAATATTTTTCCAAATTTTTTGCTGTTGCAATTTGTCCCTTCTTCAGTGACTGCATGGGCTGCTTGTTTGCTTTCCAGTCTTTTAGTTTCCATTCAGTTTCATTGGGCAGTAGTGGGGGAAGTGTCAACCACATATTCAGCAGCTCCTCATAGTGTTTCTGTAAGAACTTGGGGTAAACAGCACCTGGCTAGATGATTTATATGCATGGAACATTCAGACTTCCTCTGTTTGCTCTCACTTTCTTCTGAATAATTTCTGGGTGCACAAAGAACATGCATACACCTGAACTCTTAACTATACCACTTACCTGGTAAAAAGAATATTACAGCTGCACTGAGATTTATCTCTTGCTTTTCGCTTCCCTGCCCCTCCCCCCCACCATGTTCTTGAAAAATGCTGTTTGGCAAAATTAAAGAAGGTTGAATAAGTAAAGCAAAGGGTATTTTCTTGAAGATTTTTTTTTTAGTTGATGATTGAAAGATACATGAATGTTCCCAGCTGTTTGTGACTGATCTTCAAGAAGGAAAGTGAAAAGTGGAACCCAAAAGATAGGTGACAAAGAGAAAAGATGGTATTGTGCACAAACAAAACCAGGAAGTAATTGATAATGTGTTTAAAAATAATCTTTATGGGAACTGTAAATTATGATCAAGTACTGATATTCATGGATTGTTAGAGCTGGAAAGAATCAGTATCAATATATCATCCTTGTTATATATAGACTTGTTAGTCTTGTTAGACTTGTACAACTGTGTTCTGTGGTCAGTATTGTATCTGAATAATGATAAGCAATTTGCATGTGAGAAAACACACTTTTCAGAAAAGCACCCTATCTTTCTTTGGATAGATCAAAAGATAAGACAGATCATGGGTTGTTTCTTCTAATGTTTCATCACTCTTCATAATTTGAAAGTGGCATGCTTTAGTGTTTCTACTCTGGATGATGTTTTGTTTTAGGATGAAGTAATTTTAATTTTAGTATTATTTATACGTGCTTTCTATTAGTTATAATATAAACCCCAAAACTTACTAGCTGCTGAGATTAGCAATGTCTGAGTCAGTATCTCATACAACTAGAAAAATATTACCCTCAATTAAAATAACAGAGTAGGTAAAAATAATTATGCAGCATTTCTGAAAAAAATATTGTTTTCCCTTACAAAGACGTAAGATGGATAATGCTTGTGCTTACCTCTGCCTGCATATGTCTCTTATACAAGCAGCTTTAGCAATCAGCTTTTCCCATTGAACATCCTTGTCAACAGACAAAGAGGGTGTATCCGACATCATCAAGAACTTCTGCAATTCTGGGTAAATTCGATCCTAGAAAAGATGTAATTTAAAAGTTATCATCACACCTTCAAAAGCTGACGACAGTATTTTCAATTGCTAGCACTTTTACATGACTTCTAAATACTACTTTTATTGCATTCCATACTCTGCTTTTCCTCATTATTGGAATCTGATGCTGCATTGAGATCTGGCTTTTGCAGACCAAATCTCTGTTGCTACTTTACAAAGAAGCAAATTATTGCTATGTAACTAAGGTCTTGTTCTTACTGCACATTACCAAAGGCAGAAAGCTGTCCTTCAAACAATTCTTTTCCCTTAATTCCAATCTGAGACCTGATGAAATGAAAAACAGGTTTCACGAAGGACATACTATTGAAATTTTTTACTAAAACAGAATCAATATCCACCATTTACTTCAAATTCCTGATAATGAGATACTAGTATAAGCCATGTTCCAAAATTAATATCCTTTCTTGATTAGCTGTAATGAAGTTTTTCAACTACGCTTAGTGACACTACAAGAATTTTCTAACCTGTCTTTCCCATAAGGATGTCATCAGCCGCAAAGTAATTGCTCTGAGCTTTGGCATGCTCCCCAGCATGTATATGGCACGTAGAATCTGAGCTACACAAACCTGAAAGAAATTTTTTAACCAAATGTCATTGTTACTTTTTACGTCCAAGAACAAAGGCTAATCTACAAGTCATTATTTTACAACCATGTACAACAGCAGATAATGGTCCAACTGCAATGTTGGAAAGAAACTGGAAGTCATTTTCCGAAAAATTTTAGTACATAACAAGTCCAAGAGCATCTTCTTAAGATATAAAATGATGGTACAATGCAGACAATAAAGCATAATGTACATTTCACTCTTTAAAGCAAACGACATATGCCATCCAAAATACCAGAAAGTTATGCTGAAGCTTACAAATCAGTTACTTTAAGCAAGCTACGCATTGCTCAGTCTGAATAGTTTTTTTTACAAATAAATGACCTCTTATTGATACAGTTCATGTTTTACTGAAAATTTTTCATTCTGACCTTGTGTACACCCAGTGTAGGCAATGTATACAATATATCCCTGTAAAGTGCAGGCTCCAAAGGTCTTCCCAATTTAAATATCAGAACTGGGATCAGATTTGGGACCTAAAATAAAAAAAAAGCAGGAAATAAATTTGGAAGTAGGCTGTCAACATGGTATCTTACATAAGACAGTGACCTTGTCAGAACATATTAGAAACTCCTGTCTTTTTTGCAGTATTTTTTCTGATAATAGGAAAGAGAAAGGAAAATTCTAAAGTCTGTAAATTCATAAGACTTACAATTTATTTAAGTTATCATCTCAGCAGTTGGACTTGATGATCTCAAAGGTCTTTTCCAACCTAAATGATTCTAAGATTCTAAGAAGGCACCCTGTTACGCATGCTTAGCTGCAACCACTCCAATAATCTAATTTCCACAATAAATTCATTTTTACTTGAAATTCCATTACAGGCACACTGAAAGGAACATATAATTGAAAATGGTACATTAAAACACATACCAAATCAATGAAGAAACTATTCCAAATCAGCTCTGTCATTACAGAGGAATTCTGATGATGCTATTATCATATCCCACAAACCTGTCATATAATAAAATATAATTTACTGCATTCTTTAATATGTGGTACAAAACTTCCACAGAGCTGCTCCTGAAGTGACCATGAAGGAAAGGAGATTTATTTACCTCCATTCCCCTTTTCTTTAGATCAGATTTGCAGTATTTTCATAGCAGCACGTCCTTCAGTTTTTTCTTGTGCACATTTGTATCATTATGTTGTAAAATTAAATCTACTCATGATAGCCTTGGTTTTTTTCCCCACTTGATTTTATGGGTACTTAAAAGTAATTACACAGCACTGGTTTACATTCTGCCTTTATACAGTAGTAATGATTTTCACTTAGCCACATGGGTTAGTCTTCCATACATAAAACTTGTGTTAAAAGACAACATCGTTCCCAAGAACAGAAAAGCTAATTAGAAAACTTGGTAATTAGCAGCAGTAAGTGGACACAATTATTTCTGAGTCTTCAGAAAATTATTTTCCTTACATGGTAAATGAGGTATTGAGTTCTCCATTTCACTTTTAGCGTCTGCCTCCGGAGTGAGTCAACCCTGAAAGAGTTTTCCTCTTTAACCTTAAATTACTGCAACTTCAGAAATCCTTTTCAGTGAGTCCAAGAATGGAGGCTTAAAGCAGGAGAACAAATGTGTGCTAAATCCCATACATACTGGGTTGAGCTAGAAGATTGAGCAACTCTCAAACCCAGTGCTTACAGGACTGGATCTAATCGTTAATCCAATCTGTAATTAAACAATCTTACACATCTGAAAATTTATCCTGGTAAAGCTAGCACTATATATATATACACACATATATTCAGTTTATATGTACAGTGGTTCAAAAAAATAGCAATGGGAAATTCAGCTACAACATTCTCTTCAATATGCATTTTTATATGAGCAATGTCTTCAGATGATAAAATTCTGCACTGTACCAAGTTCTGCCTCAGTCCACAGAAACTACAGAGCAAGAATAATGAATAAAAATCCCAGAGCTCTGAGGTTTCACATACTTCCCTTTGTAATTACTGGCTCCAAATTATCGAAAATAAAAAATAATTTGTTCTAAAAGACATCACTATCTTTACAGTTGAGCAATCCAAATTTCTGCTTCCACAAACTGAAAAACTTTTATCTGGAATCCATATTTAATACCTAAGGAATTAACCATAATACATTATTTTTTCTGGTTATCCAAATACTACTTGACATTCCTAAATAGAATAAATCCCTTTATAAACCAGAATTTCCCCTCATTTTTACCTAATTGACTAGTGTGTGTCTCTCTCTCTCTCTCTCTCTCCATTACCCAAGGTTGTTGTCTACCATCTGTAGAGACAGTCATCACCCCATCACCTGCCTAGACAGAGGACTGGCTTTACCGTAAATCTTTCAAAGCAAAACCAGTAAAAGGTCCTGAGAATTTAAGGTAATCTTCATTTGAGCAGACATTCACACCCAGGAGCACCTTCAGTTCAACTGAAAAGTGAACTTTCTTTCACTTTTTTGAACTTTCACTTCACCTTGCTTTCCCACCTGTTTATGCCAAACTGAAAGCATCTTCTTAGCTAGCACCCTCACTCCCCTTTCTTTCAGACCTTTGGACTGAAGCTAAATTGGGCAGTTTTCCAGCGTTTGTTGGGTACTGGTTTTGGCTGGGATAGAGATAATTTTCTTCTTAGTAGCTAGTATGGGTCTATGTTTTGCATTTGTGACCACAACAGTGTGACCAAAACCCCAACACAGGGACGTTTTAGCTATCGCTGAGCAGCACACATGCAGTGTCAAGGCCTTCTCCGTTTCTCATGCTGCCCTGCTGGCAAGTTGGCGGGGGATGCACAAGAGGCTGGGAGGGGACACAGCTGGGACAGCTGGCCCCAACTGACCAGAGCTATATTCCAGACCATATGATGTCATCCTCAGCATATAAAGCTGGCGGAAGAAGGAGGAAGGGAGAAAATGTTTGGAATGACGGCCTTTGTCTTCCCAAGTAACTGTTACATGTAACGAAGCCTAGCTTTCCTGGAGATGCCTGCCCATGTGAAGTGGTGAATGAATTCCCTGTTTTGCTTTGCTTATGCACATAGCTTTTGCTTTCCTTATTAAACCAGCTTTATCTCAACCCGCGAGTTTTCTCACTTCTACTCTTCCAATTCTCTCCCCCATCCCAGCAGGGGGGAGTGAGCGAGTGGCTGCGTGGGGCTCAGCTGCCCACTGGGCTTAAAGCACAACATGCAGAGATTAATTTATTTTAAGTTACCTCTTACATTAAAAATGAATGGCGGATGAGCAAAATAGAAATAAGGTATCGGAGACAGAGATGAGGCAGGATCTGTCAAGCTAAAACTTCCTAAGAAGCACAAATATTTCAAAGAGAACATTCAATCCTCCAATTATACACACATAATGATTAGTTTTCTAAACAAAAGCTCTAAGAGCAAGACTTCTTCCATTAGATGAATTAAAAATTTTTTTACATATAAAATGTAAACTACAAGTGGGTTAATTAAGCATCCTGCCCTTACACATACCACAAGACTGTTAGATTTATGCAAACAGACGAGTAGAAATCTGTATAGATGCTTCTATAGGAATCTAGGCTTCAACTGTACGTTTCAAAAGCCAATGTGTAATAAAATATGTCAATCAATTTTCAGGATTTCAAAGATAATTAAGTGGAGGTTATTTGTTTATCTAACTGTGCATATCTTATAGCATAGATCAGCATACAAGGTGGCAGTGAGAACAGCTCATCTGAATATGCAAAGCTCTAAGTGACAAATTTAGCTTCTGACCTCAAGTATTCTGTTAGCTTTGGGTTTTTACAGTCTTTTTTGTTTTGCTTCTTTACTCCCAAAAGCTGAATCTATAATAAACACTACTACTACCTTACAGCTAAGGGTAAAACAGATGGATCTCAAGAAAGAGTCAGCCACCAAGATTTGGTTTTACATCATATTCTCCAGTGCTTTGCCCCATCATGAACATTCCAAATCAACATTCTTAACCAACACTCTCCCAGGCCAACCTAACAACCTTGTCTCAGCAGACCAAAGTAGCCCAGACAGTTGTAGGCAGAGATAATTCTGATGTATTTCTAAATTACCATTAACTGTATAAAGTCACACCAACTTTGCAACAATTCAAGGTAGGTTATGAGATGGACACCACTCCTCCTGTTCAAGTGGCTGTAAACCTGACTTACACCAGAACAGTGGTGGTTCTTTGCAAGTTGCTCTGGAATTACAATCTGCTTTTCTCTCATCAAAAACTTAACTCATCCAGAATAAACAGTCCTGCAGAAGAAAGACTAAAATCTAATGAGAAGTAAGATACCTCTGAATGCAACATACTCCCTGAGAAGCAACATACCTCACCGTTCTTAGTTTCTCTCAGATTTTCTCTTGTATGTCAAGTAAAAAAACTTTTAAATCCCAGACCTACCACATGGGTCTACACCACGGAAGTCAAAGGAGTCCACATACAGCCCACCTCACAGTATCACCTTGGAACAGAGCTTTAATGTAACTTAGGGAAGGGAGCTCCTCAGTAATTCTCTGAACTACCTTTTCCTCTCTGTTCGAAAGTTGACTTTTTCCCTTCCCCCCTGCCCCCCCGCCTCTCCTCCCCAGTTGGCTTTATTCTTCTCACAGCTAACTGCTATTTCAGACACGAGTATCAACTGCGATCTTTCGCCCCTGAATATATTCCTTCATGTGCCTTTATCAGCACATTCCTCCTAGCTTAAATGTGTTCAAAACACCTGGTCACACTTTCAAGATCAACATCACAATATTTTATAAATCCTGCTTCATAGAGAATATTCCTTGCTATCACAACATTCTTTGAGGTACAAAAGCAGGTGGGGGGAGCGTGTCATTCCAAACTCATGAGCACATGGCCGAGTTTGATTAACATCAATTCTGGTCCCAGTCAAAATTCAGTAATAAGATTTCTGCATTAACACTGAAAAACAGAAAAATGAAACCTTCACTCAAAACATGAGATTTAATTTGCTGCTCTACCTTTCCTTCCCACTCCCCAACTGTAATGATTTTAGACTAACCTATGCACAATACAGTTATACTCCCCACTTCACCCATGTCAAAGGTACAACAGCACTGCCCAAGAGAAAATTATGTTCATCAGTACACAGGAAGAAAACTAAAATTGACCTCCTGATTAAATGAAACAGAACCTAAAAGAAGACTTGCGTACCAAAGATTCGACAACCTCAAAGCAAGAACTTGTTTCGGTTAAATCAAGCTTTAGGGAAAAGGAATCTTGCACAGAAACCAAGTAATACAGGAACAAAAAAAAAAAAAATCCCCTTGAAGCTAGGAGACTTGATAGATAGAGGCAGTTTTATTTCTGGGTACCTCTTGTACCTTGAGTGTTAAGAAAAAAATAAATCACCTGATTTACTCTTACCTAAATGTTTGAATGATACAAGGTAAGTTGCAGGGCAACGAAGAAGCAATGGACATTCCATACCTCTGGAGGATGGGGAGCAATCATTAACTAATGTAATTAACTAACATAAACAATTAACATACACAGCAACCTGCACCACCATTTTAAGTCCAAAAATTATCAGGGAGGTCACACATGCTCCTCCCCTGAGATACATAAAATTTCCATTCAACTGTTGACACAATATGTGAGCAGGGAAGAATGCCTTCTAACAGTATTATCCAGAAAGTTTTGTATGCAGCAGCATGGTTGGAAGATTCTCAACCCTGACAAAGAGATTTCATTAATTCTTTAAACCATACTAGCCCCTGATAAATGCTGTCATTAGTTTACCCTGTGCCGGTCAAAAAGGCTATATAAAACATGAGTAGAGATGTCAGATATGTCATTACAATGATGAAACTCCTTACCCGAGTTACTTCCTTCTGATTTCTTCCCATAGTGCCTCTTCCTTTTGCCAGCGGCAGGGTCTTAATGTGACTCCATTTGGTCTTAAGCTAGCTCTCTATTCAATAGGCTACTTCCTGCATTTACCTCAGTTGTAGCTACACTGGACTATGCATATGGCAATCAGACTGAATGATGTTCAAATATGTATTATAATTAAAATAAATTATATTCATAATCCTTAGTTATAAAACATTCAAATGCTTTAAAGTCAGTCTACTCAGGCCTAGCCTTCATCAGCTGTGGTGTGAAGTTCATTCCAAGTCCTTTGTCTGCATTAGTTTTCTAGTTACGAAGTTTATTTTACACTAAACAGGTATTACATGAAAGTTCTACAATAACTTCTACACTGACATCTAGCAAACAGATGCTAAGTTTGATTGACAAAATTCTCAGGAAAAGACTAAGCACATGCTACTGTTAAGACCAGTTACATATTTCCTTACAGGTACTGTTCCTTAAAGTGTACTTGTTTTAAACTGTAAATTGAATTTGTAAGATTAGGAAAAAACCCAAAATGTTCTAGTACAGCAAAGCTGCTCCTCAAAGCTGCTCCTCTCTCCGTCTCCCTCATGTAACGGATAAACAATGCTGGGACTAAATGCAATGTCACCTTTATGCTAAATCTTCAGCAAGGGCTTAACAGCTCTAAAAAGCTGATACAACAATTCATTAGCTCCCACTAGGTAGGAAGCAGTTGCAGAGAAGGAATGGCATGCTGCCTGGCAACACTGCCTTCTGCATCCCCCATGCTCCTTGAAGATGTGCCAGTTAGGTCACATTTGCCATCAGCAACCTGGAAGTGTTTCATGATTACAGGGTTTGTTTTTAAAATTGACTTGCATCTCAAAAATTATGCCGAGGCATGTCAATAACTCTCCTTTTTAAAGTAAGATTAAACATGCAAGACCAAATGCTTTTATTTAATAAATAGGTCTGAGAACTGTTACCACTCTCTGCAATTTGGTGGTCTGATTTCTTTTTTTCTAAGCTACAGGACAGTTATTCTTCAAAAGCAGAAGATAAGGGAAGATAGCGGGGGAGGAAGACAATCTTCCTCTTCTGTTCCTTCACATTTCCTTACATTTTACTGAAGAGAAACTGTCCTCATGCAGCCCTTGTGTCAGAACAAAGAATAAGAGACAGCCAGAAAACAGTAAGCTAAGTAAAGCCATGTTCAAAAGGAAACCCCCATTTCAAAAGAATATAATCCAAATACATATTAACATATGCTGTCCCCATTTTAAGTTCTAAATGTAGGGTATCGCTTTACATATTCCCACCACACTTCCTTTGCTTGCATGCCTATCCTGGTGTGTTCTTCTGAGTCAATTTTAACACTAAAATATCATTCCAGATCCCCCACAAAAAGCCAACCAAAAGGCAGGAAACAAATGTCACTGCAAAGTTCCAGGTTTTGTTTCTGTGAAATGCCAGGCTGAATTTTGGAAGAGACGTACCATCAATTTAGTTCTCCAGTAAGCAAGGCAGTGAAATCAGCAGGTTTTTGAAAGCATTCATTACTCCGGTTTTCAAGAGTTTCATGTACTCCAGCAGGATCTTAACCAAAAAGCTTCAACCATGAATAATCTGTCCACAGGATCTTACTATAATATGATTATTTCCCTACAGCTACTCTCCAAAGCTCACAAAATCAGACACAGAACAATACCATTAGGCACCACCTGAGAGAGCCAAATCCAGTTCAACATATCCTTAAACATGTTTTCTACTGAAATAAAAATGTATTTTACCTATTTATTTTTTTTTACTGCACTCCCAGCCCCCAAAGAACACAAAATAATGCATCTTCAGATGGATATCCCATAAGGGTGTCATTTACCATCACAATATTTTATTCCAGCAGTTGAAAGGCCATAAAAGAACCATGTTCTCTAGAGCCTCATAATCCTCTAATAATGGTAACAGATCTTGTGCTACTATTCACCAGTGACCTCTCAGTCAGATGATTTACTTTCTTCTCCTTACAACACAGCTGGCTTCACACAGAGTGTAGTAACAGTTTTTGCCCAACAAGAAAATTCATCCGATTAGGACTATATTAAGTCTTTTATAAACAGCATGTGTCAGTACAGCCTTTGCAGTGATTTGATTTAAGACAGCCTAAAAGCCCACATATTACTCTTCATTCCTCAGCCTTTTAAAAAGATTTCTGGATTTTCTTCCATAGTGTTTCAGAACATTACTTCAAAATGCCTCAGCTAAACCCAGATCTAATATAATCACTAATCTTGCACCATACAAATGCATATACTCTGTGGGGGAGAAGGAGGTACACACACAGAAGTCCTCTGTAGGCTCCCCTCATGGAAAGGGTAAGAAAAAAGAAAAATAAAGTATAACCAAAACAGTGTCTGCAAAATCAATTACAGTAATTATTTTTAAACTTAGCAAGGTTTTTTAAATGCTCCATTAATTTACTGCAGAGACAATAGATTTCTTATAAAAACATTCAGTGTGGAAATGGGAGGTCCTGTTTGTGAAACCCCTTGTGGAGTCAAAATAAACATGAAAACAATGAGGATAGGATTCTCAATGCACATTCTCTCTTTCTGACCCTGTTTTGTTTTGAAACACAATTCTTCAGCTCAAGGTTTTGCATGGCAATCACCTGTGGCTTTTCAATTCAATATCCACAGCTACAACCACTGATCATCTGAATCACAAAGTAGCAGAATTTCACTAGCAGCAGAATAAGGTATCTTGATTACAGAGGAGAGGAATAACTTATTATCTTGATTACAAAGGAGAGAGGGGAGGGGAGGGGAAGATGAAGAAAAAAGGAAAAGGAACAGGAAAAAAAGGAAAAAGGAAAAACAGGAAACAGGAAAAAGGAAAAGGACCCTCACCATGATATCTCAGCACTTCTATATATTCTACTGCAGGTAGTCTACAGTTTGGCTGTGACATTGACACTTTTTCATTTTTCCCTGTGGACACGTTTACTCTTGTGTTGCAGCGTATGATAACTCTTTGAGACAGAAAGCAGTTAAAAAAAACCCTGAAGCCTGTCTTTACAATACATATGAAATCTGAAGCAACACTTCTTCCTTCCCTACATTTTTATTTTATCAATAACATATGACTGTTTCTGTATAACACCTCTCGCATTACCTATTACTGTTTCTAGATATCCCCATTCCTTCCAAGTTATGTAGATAAGTATAAGCATACTGCGTAATTCTGGCTTGGGTGCAGTACTGAAGCAGACAAAGACTATGCACATATTTTTGAGCAAGAATACGGATTATCACAAGAGACCTGGCAGTCTTCCAGTAAGCACAAAAGAACACAGAGAATAATCTATGAGGCCACAAAAAGTCAGAAATGGTTTAGTAGCCTCTTTTCAACTTCCTTATGTTGTTATTTTCATACTTACAAGATAATACCAACAAATAAGCCAGTATTTTTTCCTAAGCCTAAACAACTAAACAATACTCCAAACCAGAGACATGATACATATTTTACTGTGACACATAAAAGGTGAGTTTCAGCCAGCCTTGGGTTATATGTGTGTGCACTATGTGTCTCTCTAAAGGTGAGACCACAGAGGGGGTTGCCTACACAGGGTCCAGAGGAGTCTCAGACAGCAGCTGGGGAAGAGGCTGCGTGTGTGCATATCTGCATCTCTCTGCAGGGTGGGGGGCAGTCTGCACCAGCAACTGTACTGGAACTGCTGCCGCAGGGGCTTGTATGTTCAGATCCAGGGACCACCTATTGTGCACACTGACCATCTGTATCCCACTGCTGGAGGGATCCATACTGTATCTATCATACATATCCATACATTGTACACATATTCCTACTAGCAGACCTCCATCCTGCTCAGCCAGAAAGTGGAGCAGCATAGGGCCTCCAGTGTTGCTCTGTGTTCTTATGAGTGCTCTGTGTCTACATTATATATACACGTAAGCACAAATACACGGTGTATGTATGTACGGCATGTGTATGTACCTACTGGGAATACAGACAGAGTCTTGCCACTTGTTGGACCTGGGGTCATGAAGATGTGGCAGCCTTGCCTCTCTCAGGCTGCAGAATCCAGCCCAATTCCTGTAAAAAACATCTACTAACCTGAGAACAATCAGTCTTGGCTATTTCTGTAGTAGCCTGGAGTACATCACGAAGAGTGTCTCCATTTTCTTGGATCAGTAGATAAGCCAGTACAAGAAAAACATGGGCAGGGACTTGAGTGGTAACAGGTAGCAGCGATTTGACTGAAGATAACCAGTTAGTAACTGCAGACTTCTCTTTCATGAGCTCTATGATCTTCCAGGTTGTATACAATGAGCTGTAAGAGCTGGTTATGGGGAAAAGAAGTTTGCAGGACACCTGGGAACAAGTAAAACAAAAAAAATTCTCAAACAAATAAGGTACTATGAAAGAAAAAAGAAAAATCATAACTAATCCAGTTCTGTCACCCAAACAAATCTTTTTCTCAGTGTCCCAATGCCATAAATGTAAAGAATAAATTGCAATACATTTTTTTCCAATTCTTTATATGAATTCTTGCACTAAGGATACTTAAATGGATTGCTAACTCCCCGTTCACGAGTTCCCCCTTTATTTGGCATCCATCATTCCTGTTAACAGCTGTGCTACTTCCTCACTAAAACGGACACAATAAAACTGGAGTAAGTTAACAGCTTCCGTTCCTGACGGTGACAGATGGTGCATTGGTTTTGGCTGGGATAGAGTTAATTTTCTTCTCAGTAGCTAGTATGGGGCTATGTTTTGCATTTGTGACCACAACAGTGTCGATAACACAGGGATGTTTTGGCTATTGCTGAGCAGGGCTTACACAGAGCCAAGGCATTTTCTGCTCCTCACACCAGCAGGTAGGTGGGGGTGACAAGAAGCTGGGAGGGGACACAGCTGGGACAGCGGGCCCCAACTGACCAGAGCTATATTCCAGACCATATGATGTCATCCTCAGCATATAAAGCTGGCAGAAGAAGGAGGAAGGGCGATGTTTGGAATGATGGCCTTTGTCTTCCCAAGCGTCTTCTTTACGTGTGACGGAGCCCTGTTTTCCTGGAGATGTGTCGCGGTTTAACCCTGGCCGGCAACCAAGCACCACATAGCCGCTTGCTCACTCCTCCTCACCCAGAGGGATAGGGAGGAGAATCGGAAAGGAATGTAAAAGTCAAGGGTTGAGATAGAACAATTTAATAATTAAAACAGAATAAAGAAGTAAGAACAACAGTAATAACAATAACAATAACAACCACAAAATGGAAAGGTGGGGGGAAAAAAAAGGGTAAAACAAAAGCTGCGCACACAAGCAAAGCAAAGCAAGGAATTCATTCACCACTTCCCATGGGCAGGCAGGTGCTCAGCCATCTTCAGGAGAGCAGGGCTTCATCATGCCTAACAGTCGGGAAGACAAACGCCATAATGCCAGATGTCCCCCCGCTTCCTTCTTCTTCTCCCAGTTTATATACTCAGCATGACGTCGTATGGTATGGAATACCTCTTTGGCCAGCTTGGGTCACCTGTCCTGGCTGTGTCCCCTCCCAATTTCCTATGCCCCCC
>JAVJGI010000057.1:37483881-37503419 GCA_035590275.1 Ibycter americanus | reverse complement strand
TAAATTGTTCTTATCTCAACCCTTGACTTTTACGTTCTTTTCCGATCCTCCTCCCCATCCCTCTGGGTGAGGGGGAGCGAGCAAGCGGCTGCATGGTGCCTGGTTGCCGGCTGGGGTTAAACCACGACAACAATTTAAGCCCCCAGTACTACCAACTCGCTTTACCAGCTTTGCCAAGACTGCTACACCATCAAAAGAACACGTTTTATAGGAACTTCAGGAAACACAATTAAAACAAAATCTCCATTTGAAAAGTCTTGATCTGATTTTTCTTTTTTTTTTACTAAATGACTAAGGATCACTGTTCAAATGCACGGCCTGATTTGAGTCACTGGTAGCAGCACTAGGCTCTAGCAGTGGGCTCCAAGTAATACCCGCAGAAAAACCTGAACTACATGTCACATATCAGTCCAATCTTTAAAGCATAGGTACAAATCCTCAACACCTGAGACCAATCCAGGTGACCATCACCCCACTTACTACTTACTTATTTTTCCTTTCTTTCAGGCAGTGAAAGAAGCAGGAAAGGAGAAAGGCTGGCCACACCATCAGCCTAGAGACTAGTGACTTTACTGTCAGCCCTCTGACATTTGACAAGGTCACTGAGGCCTAACAGTCACCTGTTCTTCTCAGATGAACCCATCGCCAACACCTTCCCCACTTCCAAGGTCAATGAACAAAAGCCATCTAAACCACCTAGAAGTGCGATGCCTGCATCAAACAGTGACTACCCTTGTAAGTAGCAGGTGGAGGAAAAGCTGGGCAGGATGGAAGCCTGAAGTATATAATTTGTCCTGCCAGAAGCAAAACTAAAGTTAAAAAAAATCTGCACAAAGATCTGGAAAAGTTTAACTATTCTTATGGCTATCTCATGAAGGCATGGAAAAACACATCCTTCTGTGTAAGCAAAAGCTAACAAGGATTAGATTACAGGATAGTGTCACTGCAGTGAAAGTACATTAGGCTGAGTCTAGGAATTTCATACAGCAAGAAGTGCCAGGGTAGCATACAAGAATCAGAGGTTGGTAAATTAAACTGGCAGAATCAGACTGAAAAAAGAGAATGTATTTTCACTGAGGAAGAATCAGGTGCTGGAACAATTTATCAAGCTCAGAAGAGGGGGTGGGGGGTTTTTTGTTTGTTTTGGGGGCTTTTCGGCGTTCTTTTGGGTTTCGGGGGTTTGGTGGTGGTTTTGGGTAGGTTTTTTTTTTTACATTGGGTTCTCCCTCTCCTCCTCAAACAATTTTTTCTTCCAGAGGTGTGTTTCTGTTCAGACAAATAATTTGAAGACACAGCGACTTTCAGAAAGCTGGCTGATGTGATGGACTATTTTAAGCATGTTCAGAAAACAAATACTAAGATCACAAAGTATGCACAGGCCTGCACAGGTCTGGCCTTCATATTTGGGGCTAGAAACCTAGCACTTCTCATTCATTTCTCTAAAATTTGTTAACTTATATACACAGTCTTCATACATCCCCCTTCCTTGACTCTGTAAATATTTTACTGAAGTTGGAGTCTTTTTACAATCCACATATGAAGACTAGAAAGGTTAAGGTTATTACCTCATAGCAACCGTCCAAGGTGACAGCATGCAAGAGGCAGAAAAACTTGTTGTCCGTCTAGCACTTGAATCCTGCAAGGTGACATACAGGATCATTTATCAGGCAGCAAGCTAGAAATACTGTTCACATACCTGCCAGGACCTTGAAAGTACACAGCCCTGTATAGATATACAGAGTTACAGCAGCTGCTTATTTCAATACTTCTGTCATATTTTAAGAATTAATTACCTTTCCTAACGAGAAAGGTACAAGTCCAGTCATCTAAGTGCTGCTCTGACACTGAAGTCATTGGAACCGTCACAAAGTCAGCACATGTGACACATCAGGTCTAAAATTAAAATGGCTTATTACCTGGAAAAAAGCAAGCCTTTTACAAAAACCTGTGTGTGTTCTGAAACTAACTGCACTGAACTGGATGATGAAAGTAATCTGCTAAGCCCCATAGTGAACAGTTATTAATAATGAAACACTGAAATGTGCAGCCTGAAAAAGTTCTATTCAATAATACTATTAGAGGTAGGAAAAATAGGTGTGCAGATGCAATTTATCATCAAGACTAACTTAAGAACTGCCAGCACACCACTGTAAAACACCCATCTTTAAATGACATTACAGTGCCCCTACTCTAAATTATTGTCAGTGGGTTCAGGATAAAGCAAAATGCACAACCAGTAACAGCAGCTATCCACCTGTAAATAAACGCCTAAGGAAACAAAGATAAATCTTATGCAAGGGGCAACAATAAAACAAAAGTTATTTCTGAGGTCATCTCCACCTTTTTGTTACATCTCTGAACACAGGAGAGCTCCAATCTGATTTAGAGCACAAATTCAGTGACAGATTGCTGCTCCTGTATGAGGAAACAATGTCTGTAGTCAACATACTTTTCTGCATATGCAGCTGTGACCCTGGCCTTTCAGAGAGATGGAACAGCACTTTACTCCATTAAATACGCATTTTTAAAGCATTTTTCTACCTGGTCTGAATTTTTATTTCAGAAAGTTGGCAGCTCTCCACAATTCTAGGACAATAAACCCCATGCATTGTCAGTCATTAAGAACAGTGTAAAACACTAGTTCATTACAAAAGAAAGTGAACAGTTTTCAGTAAAAATTTATAGTAAAATTCTGTACATGCATGTCGTAACTCATCTGCACTGACAATGTTAACAAGCACTCCTCAAAAACCACTCTTCCCTGCCCTCCCACTCAATTCAGCTTGAGCTTAGGTTGCTGGACAGCTATATTAATATGCATAGGAAACTGACAACCTCATGCCAGATGACAAATAAAGCCACTGGGAATGCTCAGTTCTAGTCTACAGTGAGACCAACTTGCAGACTACTGTCTCTGCTACAGCTGGTCCTAACTTCATACCAAAAAGTGCACATCACATATGTGAATTTAAAAATCACATAACCTTTTTCACACATCCTTAAAAATACTCCAGCATATTTACTTTGGTATTTTCCACTATTGGAATACTCGTTATTAAAAAAACACACAGAAACCAGTGGTGCTTACGCAGCTTGTGGAAACAATCAGAAACCCCAAACTTCAGTGATATATGGGGCAATTTTCTACCAACTTACTAAGGTAAAAGGAACATTTCCCACTTCCTGTAGGAACAGAGGTAATCTCTTCCCTATTTTCCAAGGTTAATTTGTTACAGAAAGTGAAGAATCCCAGCATTATAACTATAGAGGCTTCTCTAAATGAAATCAGAAAACATCTGTGGTGGGTTATCTTGGTGTTGTTGACCTGGCTGCCAGGTGTTCACCAAGCTGCTCTTCCACTCCCCCTCCTCAGCAGGACAGGGAGAAAAGGAGACTAAAAACTTGTGGGTCATCATAACTGTAGTTTAATAGAGAAAAGCAAAGGCCATATATGAAAGAAACGGAAAACAGAAAGAATTGCTCTCTACTTCCCATCAGCAGGCTATGTCCAGCCACTTCCTGGGAAGCAGGGCTTCAGTACATGTAGTGGTTGCTTTATGAGACAAATACTCCACCCCAGGTCCTTTCCCTTAGATTTTATTGCTGACCATGATGTCATATGGTATGAAATATCCCTTTGGTCAGTTTGGGTCAGCTGTCCTGGCTATGTCCCCTCCCAAAATCTTGCCCAACCCCACCTTACTGGCCTTTGAAGTAGCAGGAGTGGGCTGGAGAGACAGCACTGCTCAGTAGTAGTCAAAACACCTAGTGTTATGAACACCATTCTAGCTGCAAATACAAAGCACAGCACTATGATGGCTGTCATGGGGAAAGCTAACTCCACCCCAGACAAACCCGAACAACATAACCAGACAAAACCCCCAAAACTGCAAGACATTATTTTCACACATTTCTTTTCAGGAGCTGTTCATGATATTACATCATCACAAGAAGCAGTATAATAAAAGTAATTTTACTGTCCAGAGTTAACACTGATGTAAACCAAATGCATTTATTAACCTATAATATTGGTTTCAAAATGCCCCAAGAGAGACAACAAGAGCAAACTACTTGAGAACATACTGGTGCTTTTTGATTCTTCATTGATGGTTTCCATATGGAATACTTTTGCATAGTTGACAGCGTAATACAAGAACACTGCAATAAGAGGTTACTCTTGCTGAGTCATTGTATACACTCATTTATTTAAGAAAGCAAATTTTAATGGCATTTGATAGAACGCAGCCACAAAAATTGTTATGTAAGAAAGTCAGATCTCAAAACCACAGGGCCTTGACCTACTAGATACTCAAAGCTACGTCAAACAAACCGACATCTCATCTCATAATTGTATGACATATAATTAATCACCATTAATTATAAGGTAACTGGAAGAAGGAAAAACAGAAAACGTACTGGCTAAGTGTAAGTCTGCTGTTTATTTTCAGTTCTCTAACACTTTAAACCATTCTGAATGATCAAATTTCACCTTCCTTGCAATCTTACCAGCAATTTTTCTTTTGAAGGGTGAGACGGTGGGGAGAGGGTGTAATAAATCTTTCTTCACCCTACTGGGGAGAGGCCATTTCTTTAATCCAGCCACGTCCTACTACCCCCTTTTTCACACAGAGCTTGGATTAAGTTGGTTTAACTTAGCCTCTTCTACCAGGAGACTTTAAATAAGTTTATTTACTACAGAGAAAGTTTCCAAAAAAGTTCTATCTTACTACCCTTCGTTACCTGCCTTTCCAATTGGAACTGTTCTATAAGAGTGTGGACTTTGTAGAAAGAACTGATATCACTGATACAGAAAAATAAAGGCACACAGGATTTCAGGTAGGCATGCCCAACCCGCACTCCAAAGTCTGTTTTGCTCTTCTTCACTATTTCATCTTGCTTAAGTAAAGACACGATTCCCATCTTCCAAACAGTGCTCTTTATATCGTTAAAGCATTATAGCTACAGCCTGCTATGCCTAAAAGCAACCTGAAAAAAATGTTCATGACATCTACCAAGCTGGGACCTTGTCCAGAAAAGTGCAGTTAATGTCAGCACTGAGTCATGGTTTCTCAAGAGCTGGATGAAGTCAAAGATGTCCCCTTAGGAAGGCTGGTACTGCATGACAAGCAGCTCTATGTAAGTAGCTCTGGATTAATTTTTTGCCATTTTTACATGGCAGCCACTTTTAACAGCAAAAGCATTCAGGAACCTTGCTTTGATAACAGGAACGAAGCATGAAAAACAAGCTAGAGGGAAGTCGTCCACAGTCTTAAGAGACTTACTAAAAGGACTATTAGCAATCATGTATGTCTTTGAACAAGTCCCAGTATTGATCTGCTCATTCTTGCACACAGCCTTCATGTTGCCATTGCACTTTTTGAACTCATGATGGCAATTTTATCACTGTACTATAAAACTCCTTAAAACTTTCAACAACAAAAAAATAATCACAGAATCAGAAAATCATTTAGGTTGGAAGGAACTTTCTCAGATCGTCTAGAACAACCCATGTGCTCAGGCAGAATTAGCTAGTGAAGGCTGCCCAGAATCACATGCATTCAGGTTTGGTATCTCCAAGGATGGAGATTCCACAGCCTCTGTGGCCAGCCTGTGCCAGTGCTCAATTACCTGCACAGTTACCCAAAAAAACCCCCACCAAACCCCAAAAAAACCAACAAGAAGACTGAAAGCCAGTATCAACACTTAATCTAAAGTTTTTTCTAAAAATCAGACAAAAATTTATTATGGTATCTAAATAAAACTGATGTGAAACTAACCTGATTCCATACAGATTCCAAACAGCCTCATCTCCATCTTTTCCCAGCTGAACAGCTTGAATGTGTAGTAATTTCCAAATAGTTTTTACTAAACCATGCACATTCCTGTTGACAAAAAGAAATACATTACTGTCACATATGTAGTTACATTAGTTGATTCTTCTGTAAGAGGAGGAACCCGGGAACAAAACTGACATTCAAGAAGCCTTTAGTTCTCTTTAAGGACCTCCTCACATCTGCCTACACAATTCTGGGCAAGTTGTGCATCCATGTGTCTTTGTATGCCTTTTCACATAACAAGCAAAAAACAGAGAGAATACTTAATGCACCAATTAAACCTTTTGATGCTTGCTTCATACAGTATCTTACAAGTTTGTTATTACTTATCTTACTTATACATACTTACAAATCTTACATTTGCCGTCCCCAGCTTAATTGAACCTGGTGCTTTTAGTATGTTAAAACCAGAAAATTACCTCTTCTCTGAATGCAAGTACACAAATTGCAATCATGCCACTGTCCAGCAAGAGAAATAACATTGTGAGAAAAGACACTTGAGACATCTAGTTCATGCTGATTTTTGATCTCAGGAGCCAAGGACTACATAAAATAGATACATAAAGCTATTTTATCTCCCTCTTCCTATGTTGTTTAATCTACCATTCAGGAAAATTCAAGAGACAACAGTATTTCTGGAATTTTGATAGGATTTACCATAGTCTCCTGGAAAGACACTAATGAAATTAATGACGTTCACCACAAGGGGGAAAAAAGCCCTGTGACCATGCAGTAAAAAGTTCAAGTACAGCACTTACTACTGCTTGGCTAAGCTTACAAGGACAACTTTAAAAATTTTGCTCTCCTCTTCGTAATGCAGTGCTTTCCCCACCTTTTGAACCAGACCATGCCAGACACCCAGCCTAATCCCTTTTCAAGAAGATAGCCTGGATTCTATAATGAAACACTTTCACAAGGTCAAAATACAGAAACATAGAAAAAAAAGCAGTCATGCTTGGTTCTTTTGACTTTTCATCTAGAATATGCTATACAACTGCATCACCATCCCCTAACAAATCTTACATAGTTTACTACTCATGTTAATGAAGCATAATTTACCCCTCAGTTTATTCACATAAGGAACAGGAACAGCTAACACAATATACAACTGCAAGAGATTGTCATCACACAGGCCAAGATAAGGGAGGAAAAAAAGAATTGGGTGCTAAGGTGTTTTTTCTTTTTTACTGTTCTTCCTTATTCCCTTCCTAGCAGGAAAAAAAATCTGAGAAATCTTTTGTATCTGTAATTCCACTTCTCCATCAGTGAATTGAAAACTGCAAGAACTCCTCAAATGGTGAACTGGAAACAATCATGCAGAATTTATGTAACCCTCTCATAGAACAAACAACCATCCTCATTTAACACATCAGCAAACTGAGATACAGTAATACTAACTGTTTGTCACAGAGTGTAGTATGCTCCACAAACATCTTCCTAAAGTATGAATGCATATACATACATTTAGACTTTTAAGCTATACCAGAAAGTCTTCACAAATCTAAGCAATTTCTATCAAAGACTAGGGAAACGTAACATGATCACTGTCAAAGGACAGGAATTTGCATGAACAGGCTGGACCAACATCAGCACAATATGTGGTAACAACATGTAATCACAAAGAAATATCATGACTTAATATTTACAAACAGTTTTCTGAAGATTAAAAAATGCCACACAATCCTATGATCATAGAATCATAACTTAACAACTCCTCGTATCATTCATAAAAGAAAATGGGAACACAAAGGCAAATATCACTTTTAATTGCCAGATCTTTACTATACTTATCACCACCTGCTCACTGACTCTTCCATAAGCTGGTATGGCACACCAGGGGATATCTAGAGATTCCCACAGTGCATCTCCTCATCAGTAAATGCTTAGTTTCATATTCCAGATACAAGCAAAGTAGTATATTCTCTTCTGTGTCTTTCATACTTTTGCCAACAGCACTGGAAAACACTGAACCAGATCAAAACTAATAGAATATGCTTCTGTTTTCTTTCTCTCTTCCAAAAATGCAGCGGTTGTAAGATGTGCCTGTACTCTGACTGACTGTCGTGACACCTGGCTCTCGAAACACAGAAATCTGGCTATAAAAGAAAACGTGAGGTTCAACAGAAGCCTGCTGCAAAGCAACCAACACGAAGGTAGCAGGCTTCCAAATCCAAATACAGTCAATGTAACACAGAGAGGAAGGAGAGCCTTTTGGTTGGGTACTGGGAGGGGGGAGAAGGAGAGAACATTTTAGATACTTCACGGCTAGAAAGTCAGTTAAATGGGAATTTGCTAGCATATTCCCCAGCTTCAGATAACTATGCAGCAGGGGGAAAAACAAACCATAAGACACTCAGTAAGAAAACAACTTCCCTGTTCTGAAACTCCTGTATTGCTGGTCTTAATTCTGAGGCAGGAGGTCGGGGGAGAATGGCTGCTTTAGGCTTTACACTCAGCTCCTGAACACAAGCAGCACAACGGCAATGATGTACTGCAAAAATTTCCCCACCTCCTACAGGCAGGGATGCTCAGGTGATAAAAATGTTCTGAACATCCATACACACAGAAAATCTGACAATTCAAGATTACAATAATCCATTGTTTCACAGGTTTTTAATAGATTGACTTGATTATATATGCTCCTTCATTATTGAATACCGGCCACAGTTTTCCCATCATCATCCACACAAAGCTGGAGACCAGTGTTAAAAGCGTGTAAAAATGTGCATGTATGTATTTATGCATGTGTACATATTTTGTATATATGCATGCACACAAACACATATAAATATGATGTTCCATCAAGTTTAAATTCTTGGGGCATTAGAGGAAACTGAACACTGGGTCTAAGAGACATGGTACAACGATGTACCAGAGAGCGAAGAATAGATTCCCATTTGTGTGATGAACTGATAGTGTGAACCACAGAACAAGTCAACTCAGGGAAGTACTGGGTGTTCACCTCTAACAAAGCAAAATTTTTTTCCTAGCATGCAGTATTTGATACCCTGACAAAATAAAACCCATCAGGTGCACTAACCCCATGCTAAATTCATTGTAACAGTAGGAAGAGAAGCAAGAACACAGGATGAGTAGCCTATGCCAACAAAACATTCACCTAATTCCATTCAGCACCAAAAGGTGCTCAGCTGTTGCAAGTGTCTTTCTGCTCACTGCCACTAGCTGCTAACTTCCTATTTACTTCATTTTAGAGACACTATGCACACAGCAGTGCACAGCCACAGAGCAACCCTGGCTGAAAATTTGTCAGAACGTGATGACTAATAGAAGGCTACAATATGATGAGTCAAGTTAAAAAAAAAAAAAAGTATCACCACTGAAAGGAATCAGTCTCAAATTGCCAGTTTAATCGGCTCCTGAGGCTACATACATTTTAAACCCACAGACTTCTGTGGTTAGGCTACATAAACCCTGCTTTGCAATCCATAGTGGATGTGGTTTGAATTGTGGCAGCTTGGGGCAGGGGAGGGGAGAAGCCAAAAATACATAAAAGGTTCCTGGGTAATTTGTCAGCACTTACTATAGCCATCAGTCACATGTGTTAGTTTCACACATGGAAAAACTTAAGAATGATGTAGAAATGGGGCAGATCCAAGCCCTTTCAATACGTAACACTGATTTTGCTTTTAATGTTAACTCAATCCTAAATATGCCCTCTTATACTTTTCATTTTCTGAAGTACGAAATTGTATTAACATTTAATTTCCTTATAGATCACCAGTACTGTAACAAGCCCTTAACTGAACAGGAATTTCACATTTCTTAGTCTGCCAGCCAGTTAATGAAACTTTCCCTCCACCTTATCCCACAGGACTGATGTTTTCAGCCTAAGCACAAGTGCTTTTATTTCTTAACCTCAAACTGCACTACTAAAATTTTGTCATTTGGAAGACAGTGGTTTGCAGATGTTATTTATAAAACCCTTCCTAGGGACCCATAATCACCTATTGTAATCTCAGCATAGAATCAGCATCATCACAGCAAGATCCTAGCTGTAAACAAGCAAGTTACAAGGAGAGGAAACAGTCCTTTTTAAAATATCTGATTTCTTAAGCATTTCACTAGTTTACATAAAAATAAATTCACCTGTAGCTCGGACCGACTGTGAGAAACCTCAGCCTAAAACCAATTACATGAAGGTTAGAAGGGGTAAAAAACAAGTCTTGAATAGCATGGTTCTTGCAACCTCTACGCTGAGCTCACCGGCATAATACATCACAGGTATAGCACCAATCAGCTGGCTTCGCTAAAAACAACTCCAGCATCCTCTAGGAAGAGGATGAGAAGGCTTAGTGCAGAAATCCAGTTAGCTGCCAGAAATCAGAAGAGAAAAAGATAATCCAGGGAACTTTATAAGGTTGGCAGAGTTGAATGGAAACATCTTCCCAACCATTATTTGACTTCCCATTCATAAATTTTATGCAGTGTCTTTTTTCCCCCACAGCTGCATTGTCTCAGTACATTGCAAAGGCAGCCTAGCTCAAAACATCACTGTGAGACGCAGGCATTGTATTTGCAGAATTTCGCAGGAGGAAGTAGCTGCAGAGTTAAATTGATTTCTTCCTCATCAGAGAAGGAAACAAAACCCAGCATTCCTAATCCTCACCCAGTCTTATAGTGACCACTTGAGCAACTAGTCATTTGGCCAGCCTGATTAGGGAGTTACTTTCCTCCCCCATAACAGACACTGCTGCAATTTTCTTCCCCCTTCTCCGTGACAGAGGCAACAGAACTAGGCAGTGCATTGATTTCTGAAGTTCCACAGTTCAAAGTTCAGAGGATTAGTCTGAACTGCTAACAGCTTCAGCACACACACAGGGTACTCTTGAGTTCTTAAGTCTGACCCACACCATCACCCTGCTGAGATGAAAGCAACAGGCTGCAGCAGAGTGGCAGGGCAATGCCAGTACTTAATGCCACAGCTTATTTGACGATACTGTCATTTACAGAACCTCTCTTAACCCTGTATTTACAAGGAAAAAGCAATGACTGATAACCAGCTGACAAAAGACACAAAATCAGGCAACCAAACACTACCTTGCTGAGGGAATTAGGTTGAGAGCTCCATGAAGAACATAGTCAAGCTCAGCATGTTTCTCTGCAACAAGTGCCACCAAGCCCTCGGAGCAGGCTGTTCGCAAGGCAACATTCTCACTGCAACACTTCTCCCAAAGCAAGTTCAGAGCAGGAGTCTAAAGTGAAATGAATGAGACACAAGCAATGAGAGGGCTGACACGGATTTCTCTTCATTCATCTCAAACACACTTCTAAATAAGACCTGGCTCAACATCTCCTTAAGTCTTACAGAGCACAAGAGAGGAAGATGGGGTACAGATTTTACACCCAAGACAGGCCTTTCCCAGGACATCTCCCACTCTCATGCCCCTTACTGCCTATGCCCTCAGTAGGGACAGGAGTCTCTGAGAAGAGTAAGGCAGACAAATTCTTCAGCTGTGCCTATGCAAATAAGCTACCATCAATTTCATTTTCCTTAAAAATATCAAGATGTAATTGGAGATAACTCAGGAACTGCTGTATCAGGCTCTGTCTACAGAAAGGTGTAGTGCAGAGACCTGGAGGCAGGTATACAAAGGACTATTCAAAGGTAAGTCATCTTTACTCACCATATGAAGTCCTCAGTTCTCTCCATTTGCTAGTAAGTAGAGAGATTTGGCAGTATCCATCAAAACTGCAGCTTGTTTTCATGCTAAATTTTTATTCACAGGTTAGTTTGCTAATTTGCAGCTTTCAAATGGAAAAACAAGGAAAACTTCTAAACAACTGAACACTGCAAAACGCTCTTGAATAAAAAGGCAGCCTGTAATGCCTAAGTGGCACATCTTCTGCTTCTTAGCATTTTAGAAAGTGTTGCTGTATTTCATGGAGCAGCATAATGGGAACAGTCAGCTTGTAGCTCAAAACAGAATGTCATTTGGGAACATTATTATTATCAGGACTGTTGGAGGAGCTTCTGTTATAGAAGCTACACACCAACATTCCCTCACATCAAAACTCAGCACTTTTCAGGTTTGGGTTTGCTAGTTTGGGGGAGGGGGGGGTGGGGGTTAGGACTTCAGACTGGGACGAAAAATCCACAGACTCACAGAATGGTCAGGGTTGAAGGTATCTATGGAGACCATCTAGTCCAATCCCCTGCTAAAGCAGGTTCACCTACAGCAGGTTGCATAGAATCACATCCAGGCAGGTTTTGAACATCTCCAGAGAAGGAGGATCCACAACCTCTCTGGGCAGCCTGTTCCAGTGCTCTGTCACCCTCAAGGTGAAGAAGTTTTTTCTCATATTCAGATGGAACTTCTTGTGTTGCAGTTGGTGCCCACTGCCCCTTGTCCTGTCGACTGGCATAATCAGATAATTTTCTGCTCATTTCTGTACCAGTCAACTTTTGGGGAAGAAAAAAAATGGAGGAGTAAATCCTAACTCACACCTCTCCTACATTGCTATGACACTTGCAAATGCCAGCATTACATAAGCCCCTCACTTAACAAGACAGACCTGCACTTAAATGAGCTTGACTCAACTAAAAGGCGAAGTATGCCTTCGCACCATGCTCTCTCAAAGAAATACAAGCTCTGCTTAGCTAATATGAAATACAACATCAATACAGGTATGTGAAATGCCCTACTTTTTGAAATGTTTATAGCTATGTAAAAGACCTTCCTACTCAAGTGACAATGTCTCACCCTATGGCACTTCACTACCAGGAATGTAAATAAACTCAAAATTCTCTTAAACTGAGCATGTCTAGATGTTGGTATTCTGCAGAATTAAAGACTTTTGCAGGAGGTAAAACTGCTCCTCTGATCTCAAAGATTTACCACTCCTACCTGTACACCAAGACACATATTGCTACCTACCTAACTTAACTTCTGGCATATATTAAAATTACACAATGGGGAATGGGAAACCATAGAAGAATGTAAGCATGTATGGATGGGAGAGGAGACAGAAGTGAAAGAATGCCACAAACCTGGTCAGACGCCTGTCTGATCTTCTCCGAAGAAACATTTTCTTTCAGTACTGCAGCAATCAGATGACCCACTGCCTAAAGGAGAAAGAAAAAAAAAAAAGAACACACACGTAGATTAAGCATTATTTTTCAATTGTCCATTAGAAGGAATTTACACTGCTGTGGCATACATTTTATTGTGATCTCAAATACCAGACTTACTGGTATGGAAGCCTAAATACATTTTAGGGCCAAAAATCTCCATAATGCTGGTATACTACTTTTTACTGTTATCCTGAGGTAGAAGAGAAACAAACTTCAATATGGCTTCACATAGATCCAAGGGTCTCTTTGTACAGAGCCTCTTACAGATGTAGAATCAGGTACCTACTCAGGAATCAGTACACTACTACAGATCCAGTGCTATACAGATATCAGTGTACTTAAGAGTACAGGTAATTATTAGATCCTTTACTGTATAGGGAGGTGAAAGCAAAAGAGGAATCGGAACACAGCAAATATAAGAACCTTATGCAACTCTCACGTCACTAGTTTTGCTGAACACCGACAACAAACATACTATCATACCTTAAGTACTTCACACAACCTCTACTGTACCTACTACCAGAAATGTTTAAAGTAAATTAAATAAGGCATTTGAAGTTAACAGTATTCCTCATAATGCTATTCTGTGGCAAAGATCATGAACAAGATTTAAATTTTCAAGGTCATCCAAAAAAATGCTTCAGTTCTAAAGAAGAGTGTATGTTTCTTCATTTGAGGCTTACGATTAAGCATCTAATTTTATTTTAATAGAATAAATGTCTGATTTCCTCAAACTGCCTTTAAAAAAAAAAAATCTATATGTGGACTGAAATATAAAATACCCTTAATGGCTTCAAGGTGTTGGAATCCAGGCTTTTGTCTTCTGACACATCTCTAATGCCTTACTCTGTCTTAGTTTCATAATCACTGATAATGCTACACAGAAAACCCTGTCTGTGAGAGACAGAAAGACATCTTTCCATAGTAAGAGCACAAAAATGTTTCAGATTATCAATATACCCAGAAGAGCAGCTGCATGTATTCCTCTATGGTAGGACAGATCCTTACTTTCAGAAAAAGTAAACTAGAAAGCCAGCAACAAAAAAATAATAGTAACATTTCTATTTTTTTAGTATATAAGAAGACAGGAACAGATTATTTTAAATGCTTTCAGGTTCCTTCTCCTTTCAGGATTTATTTACACTTCATTTAGTTGCTAGCCTGACATGACAAACAGTAACACTCTGAGATAACAGTTCACGTTTCCAGGAAAGATGACATTTTAAACCTTCCTAGACTACAAGGATTATGCCTTTCAAAGCTTTGGATATGTACGCTAACACATTTGACTTAAAAAGATAGGCTATTCTTTGGGAATCTTACTCTTGTGAAAACAGAACAAGAAAATGCAACAAGTCAGATATTTATCTCTGTTTCTCTAAAGCAATCCCATTGCAAGAGCAACAACATGCTTGCCGGGCAGGTTAGTTCTCTTTTACTGCACTTGCCAAAGTGAATCTCCTATTATTTTTTCTTTTTCCTGCTTGTAAGTAACTTCAAGAATTAATTTACACCCACATCCTTAAAACACTTTTATTACACTGGAAAAGGGGTTTATCAATAGAAAATGGCTTTGCAATGAGCTATACAGGAAAGCCAAAATGTAGATTAGCCCACTGCATTCTAAGAACTTGATTCACCAGCAAAACTTCTTGACCTATAAAACTGTGCTCAAGTTCCTCACTTTGCTGATCCTTGTCTGCGTAGATTACATGCTCTGCAAAGCAGATGTCTTCTCTTTCTGGGACCAATCAAGACATCGGTCATGAAATCGAACCCCAGCCTGATGATGGTTTGAAGCTTACAGCATGCTTTTCAGAGGGTACAGAACGTAAGTGGAAACTAGCAAAAGAACCAAAGCACAGCACAAAATCAACCAAAGCACACCAGTAGTCCTTAATGATGTGCAGCTGTAGTGATGAGTCAAGATATTTCAGCAATACTTGTACCATAGGGCCATTCTTCTGCACTGAAGAAAAATGAACTGGTTCAAAGATGCCAAGTCCTGCTCGTCAAGACTAGTAACGACATGAACTGATCTGCAGTACAAGACACTCTGCTAGACCTTAGATAACTCTAGCTTTCAGGGACACGACTTCCTCTCCCAAATGCCAAGTCGATCAGAAGGGGACTTCTGCATGTCTCTTTCAAATGACTAATAACTAGTTTAGACTAAGGTGAACTGAAAAGGCAACAGACACCAGGTTGCACAGACTGCATTCACATCAGCTTATTCCATCAAACAAACGGCTACATATTTAATCCTGAATTCAAAACAGGAAGAGGAGGAAGAAAACGAGGATGTTAGCAATGATCCTACAGCTGAAAAGACATGTTTTTAATACTGAAATGCGAGATGGCCAAAGCAAGGAAGGTGTATTTTTTCCATAGACCCTATTACTTTCTTCCTTTCTGTCCATTAAAAAAACTATGATAAACACTTTACACACATGAAAAAGTTTCAGGTAAACACAATCAGGAGCCACAGCATGGATCTGAAAATAAAGGGGTTTGGTCTGCTAATCACAATGTATACAGTAATTCTTTGGTGACAGACGAGTCTGCAGTAATTCATCAGCTCTCATCACACAGGTAGAAAACAGATCAGTCCTAAAGACAGTTCTATAAAGTACTGTCAGGTATTTTGACCCCACACATGACATCTGTTAACTCCTGGCTCCTCTCAAGATCAGGGGGTCACTAAAAACTATTTGGCCCCACTTAAACCTTCCAGCCCTGGTAAGTTTCCGATTTTCCTGCAGAGGCTTTACAGTGACGAGCAATTATGTCCAGTGTTTGGATTACACAGAAAGGGCAATTAGCACTTGTTTGCAACTTAATAATATCCTACTTCTATAGTTTTCTGCCTTTGGAGAAAAAAAAAAACCACGCCCCAAAAAAGTCTACCTTACCACCTTTTTACAGTCAGGCAGCAAGCCTTGGAACAAGCTTTCCACAGACAATTCAATTTGTTTAATGCTTTTTAAAAAAAATTACCTGTGACTGAATAACTGCATTAGGAAATTCAAACCGCTTCTTGATGTCATCCAACATTTTGGCTCTGTCATATGACACTAACTCTTACTCTGCAAAAGAGATTAAAAAAATCTACTTAGGAATGGGAAAGAAAGCATGCTATTTGCCAGAAAAACCCCCACAAGATTTATGTAGTACTTAACAGCAGATGTAAGCATTAAAGCATTTTCTTCCCTCTCCTAATTCTATCATATCACTTTGCTTTATGGGCTTAAACCCAAGAAGTGCTGAATACTCATGGGTCTTGCACAAAGAATGGGTGATCGACATTTCTTAAAGCTGGAGCAAATACACAGTTCCATATGGCACAGCATATGTGTACTCGGAGCACTTACCCTTGAGAGCATTTTAAGTATATCTCATTGACTTGAAAATGGGACACCTCAAGAGGAGTGTTCACAGTTTCTAAAACATGATTTAAAATGCAAAATTCTCCGCAAATTTTTCAATTGTTTCATGCAAAAACGTAAGTAAAAGAAACAAAAGACCCACCTGTGAGACTGTAAGAGGTAATTGTAGTTAGGGGCTGGAACACTTGAAAAAACCAACCTTCTCTGTAAGTTGGAATATGCAGGCACCCACAAGCACACAGGAATCTAAACTGGAGAGAAATCAGACCTCAGCTCACCTTGTTGTACACCAGCGAAACTGATGGCCAATAGCAAATATTCAAACATTTCAGTCTACTGTAAACACACCTCCAGTCACTTGGGATGGCTTCCTTAAAGTAAAAAACCTAGCACCTGCTGAAAACCCAAGTGCAATCCTTTGCAATAAGCACTGAGAAAACATATACATGCACAGTATTCCCATTGCAAGACATGCTATCGGTGTGATGCATTCAGAATCTTGCCGCTTATTCTCAAAAATACAGAACAAAACCCTGGAAACTTGCAAACGCAGCATGTGCCACAACAAACACCGTTCACAGCAGGAAAAATCAAAATTAATAGTTACCACCTCAATGAATATAAATTCCTGGCAGCTTAACTGCAAAACATTCCCATATATTTGTGAATTACATTTCTGGAAGTTTAGGAGGAAAAAAAACCAACCACAAAACTCTTACCTGCACTCAGAATGATGCCAATATGGGTTTGTATGGGTTTAGAATAGATTTAACTGCGTTTTGAGACAATAGGTATGAACACACGTTAAACTACAGCTGACATCTTGCTTTTTTCTTTAAAAAAAAGAAAAATGATCACTACAGCAAACAACTCCAGGCATACCTAGATCTGCTGTGTATGTCTAACAACTCCAGTGGATTAGACACATTCAACCTATTTGTTAACACCCAGTCACAAAAAACAACCCATTCCAGTTCTACCTAACAAGCATCAAAATGATGGAAGCTTCCTCCCTGGGTAGTTTTGACACAAACACACTGGACTTATATATGCTATCTACCACCAGGTGATTTTTATTATTCATATTAAAAGAAGAAACTACAGTAGAGGACCACTAGAAGCACAACCGATAGTCTCAATGGAAGCACTAATCAGTTATTCCAAGCAGACTAGAAGTCTATTGCTCCCCATCAGAAACAATTCCTCAACTTCAATCCACCTATACTAAACATCTACAAGGTATTTACAACGCAACAGCTACACCAGTGCAATTTAGTGAATTTAAATACCATCTAAACAGTTCTTCAGTCTTCAGCACTGACTCTCAGCAAAAGCACTTGCATATGGAATGCCTAGAAATTTTACAGCATCACTGTATAACCAAGGCTGGCAGAGAACTTAAGGACACCTCTAGTTTGATCTCCTGTTCAAAGGAAGTTCAACTATAGGGTCAGACCAGGTTGCTCAGGACTCAAGCCTCTCAAGGCTTGAAAACTTCCAAGAACAGAAAAGTCACCACTTTACTGAGCTGTCGCAACTGATAAAAGCTTTCTCTTCATCACTAGCCTGAGCTTTTTTGCCATCGACTGCTGTGAAGAGCCTGGCTGTGTTGTCTTCATCATCATCCCCCTTCCATTGGTGCCAGGGCTGCTGCTGGGTACCCCCAAAACTGTCCCTCCTCCCAGATGAACCAGCCCCATTCCCACAGCCTCTCCTCACAGGGCAAGGGCTCCAGCACCTCTCTCTCAGTGGTCTCTGCTGAATTCATTCCTGTGGGTCAGTGCTCCTCCTGTACTGGAGAATCCAAAACTGGGCATGTCAACATGAGGTCTAATGACTCCTAAGCACAGGGGGATCAATCCCACCCTAACCTGGCTCCCCAGACTGTGCCCTGCTCACACAGCCTGTACTGTAGGGGCTGGGGCAAAGCAGGGCATTTGTCATTGCTGAAATTCCTGAGGTTCCCATCAGACTGTTCCTCTAGTACATCCAGAGGGCAGCCCCACCAGCAGGCAAGCATCCTGCCTTTGACACAAGGACACTGTGGGAGACAGTGTTGAAAACCTTGCTCAGGTAGAGGTAAATGACATCTACCACTCTCCCCTTGTCTACAAATCCAGCTATTTCATCCTTTACTAAAAGCTATCAGGTGGGTCAGGCATAATTTTTCCTTGGTAAATCCATCCCGCATACTGCACTGCTGACTCACATTCATCTTGTTGTCTACCAGGACCACCTGTCAGGACCTCTTCTGTAGACCTGCTTCCCAGATAGTCAGCCCCTGACTGTACTGGTGTATGGGATTATTTCATTCCTGATGCAAGACCCTGCATTGCTCCATGTTCAATTGCAAGAAGTTCCTCTCAGTGCATTTCTCCAGACTGCCCAGGTACACTGGAAAAACACCTACATACCAATGCTTTGAACGGTCTCTGCAATTTAGTGTTGGCCACAGAACTGCTGAGTGCACTATCTCATCATCCAAGTCATTAATGAGGGCACTATGCAGTGTTGGGCCTAATACTGATGCCTGCAGGACACCATTAATTGCCAGTCTGATAGACTTTGCACCACGGATTACCACCCTTTGAGCCCAACCATCCAGCCAGTTCTCCACTGGCTATTATACTGCCTACTTACTGAGGCCGTATGTCATTAATTTGATGACAGGGAGACAATGGAAAACTCTATTAATGTACTGGTAAAGTATACAACATCCACTGCCCTCCTCTTCTTCACAGCACAAATAATTTCATTACAGAAAGCAATGAGGTTGGTCAAGCAGGCATGACTTGCCCTTGGTAAATCCATGCTGACTGCTCCTAGTCACACTTACTTCTTGCATTTAAAAATGGCTTCTACAAGGATATGTTCCCCAGCCTTCCCAGGGACTGATTTGATACTGATTGACTTGCAGTTGACTGGATCTTCCTCCTCATGCCCAGATACGTGCTTCAAGAGGATGCACTCCATTATCTTCCTACAGACAAAAGTGAGGTTGACAGGCTTGTTCTACTGCACACTGACCTTTTTCTCTTTTTTGAAACGGAGTCATTTACCTTACTACAGTCACTGCACAGCTCCACCACCTTTGGAAGATTAACAGAGAGCAACCATACAAGGACATCGGCCAGCTCTTAGCGCCATGTGTCGTGGTTTCAGCTGGGATGGAGTTAATTTTCTTCTTAGTAGCTGGTGCTGTGCTGTGTTTTGGCTGTGATGTGA
>JAVJGI010000057.1:37463694-37478321 GCA_035590275.1 Ibycter americanus | reverse complement strand
TGCGGGGCGTGAGCTGGTCCTACGGTGCTGGGCCGGGCCCGGAGCCTGCTGCGTCCGGGCTGAAACATAGGCTTAAATCCAAAGACTTCAACAGAAGCAATGTAACATACTGAAAAGGATGTGGTAATTCATTAAATATTACCCAAATATAAAAAGAAATATCTTCCATCAGCTTCAAAATTACTGCAGAGTGAGGCTCTTCAGTCTTTAAATTTTTGTCAGGCAATGGTCAGCAAACTGCAGGGACAACAGGAAGTCACTGGACATGAAAAATGAATGATATTCTCTCTGCTGCATGTTATGCAGCTTTCCCAAAGGCAGGAGAGTAGCCGAAGCTCAGCTCGCAGCTCTGTTGACGACTGCTGCGTTACCAACAGGCTGAAAGCTCCGTGCGGCAGGGACTAAAGAGGTCGTGTTCCCAGTTAAGACTGATTTAAGACCAAACAGCACTTCGATTCCTGAACATCAAAGCAACAGGCAACTTCTACAAGATATGTATGACATCAGAATGGCTCTCACTAAAAATATCTTCAGAGGAAGTCAAATACTTTCTAAGGAATTTGTTTGGAAAGGGCTAGATTCTTTTCTAATGTTATGAAGGGTGTGTACTCTGGGTTGGTTGAGCTGAAAGTAGTGAAATGGTGACAAATGTAAAACAACAGTAAGTGGAGGCAAGTAGCCTAATTATTTTTTTTAACAGTTTATTAGTTTTAGTCTTCTGCAAAACTCTCAACACAGCTTGTCAGGTCTCTGCCTTGCATGCTGCTGGGGCAGAGTCAGTCCCAACTGCCACCACGCCCACTCTTGCAGTAGGTAGACATGGGAACGTGGATGCATTTTGTATGCTGCTTTGTTGTTCTGTTTACCTTTTTTCTGCCACCTTGACAGAGACTATTTTTGTTTGTTGCCACATAGCCTTTTAGCCAACCAGCTTTTCTTTTTGAAGCTTCCATGTTGCAGAGCTTGCCTAGACAGATGAAGTGTGTCTCAGTAACATGTTAACCAAGGAAAGTTCCCTAGCTGTGCGTTAGCCAGCTCCACATTACACCCAAGAGAGGGGACCACTGCTCTCTGAGTACAATGCTGAGACTGCTATTGCCCAAATGAGCATTAGCCAAAATGGCTTTCCGTTAGATGAAAATTGCGATGAGATCTCTCGAGGGTAAAGGAGCATACAGGCTTTTGAAATACTTTGATGCTGACAGTTCTGATCGTATTTATACTGTGGAGCATCTTGCTTTGAGAAGAACCTCACTAGAGTGGCTTCACGCTTGGCATCAGGGTATCAGGTATATCACATCCATTGTCTGGATTATTCGACTCTGGTGCCTAGTTCCCAGCACTGTTTCAAAACCCTGAGTTTCATGCAGGTCGTCTAAGAACATTGATACATGAGAACATTGAATGTACGTAACCTAAACATTCTCACAAAGGGCTTTGGGTAGCTCTGGAGACTCGATCCTGGCTTGAGTAAAAGCAATCCATCTCCTCTGTATGAAACCATTTACTGTCCTGTGGTCTTGATCTGTTTTAATACCATTCTGTTCTATGCCCAGATCTCAGAAGCCGGAAAGAAGCAGAAGATATCTCTTAATGGACATGCTTGATTTCACAGCTATTACTTTTGATTGCCTTTCAACTTGCAGGTCTTCTAGAGCCTGGCTGTGAAACTGAGGTATATTTTTCTGTAGTTCACTGAAGTGGTGTCCCCAGCTTCCAAAGTCTTCCATTAAAGTCAAAGAAATACTTGCGACTTATGAAGGCAGTATCAGTGCCAAAGTCATAACTGGGTTTGATTCAAAGCAGTTCATACCAGCTGCAGATTATGCTGCAAAATCTGTTTTCACTAGTCAAATTTGAAAGAAATTCAACACCTCTGGGAGGTGTCTCCAATGTAATTTCCTGCTGGTTTTAATGTGGCCTATCCGTTATACAGGAAACAATAAAAGTAGAACTCAGCTTGCATTGGGCTGCCAAACAGGCTTGCCACTCTTCAGTTCCTGTGACGAGTTTTTGCAGAGGTTGGTAAATCCATGAAAACTGCGCTGTGAATTGTCTTCCAGAAGAGAAATTAGACAGGAGTACTCGGCTCCAGTTACACTTTTCTAGGACATTCTGAGTTGTTTTATCAGGGGACAGTCATCCCGGGAGGGGTGATACACTGGTAATGCTCTCTGGGAAATGCCACAAAGTTCTCTTGGCAGCTTCTGTAGTGTGCTGTAAGGACTGCCAATGAAGGTTATTATCCAAATGATAATCATACAGTAACAACACTGATAATGGCCTAATCAGCATATATAATTTCTTATTATTATTGGCTCACCCAATATGAATTAAAAGACATGCATTCATTATTTTTGGTTTTAGTATAGACACGCCTATGAAGCGAATGCCAAATGACATTATTTTATCCCTTCCTTTCTGTTAGTTGTTCCAACAAAACCTAATAAACCCTCAAAGTAGTTATGCGTAGGAGCATATTTCATGGTCTTGTGGGCAAAGAAGTGGTATTTCTTAGGTTCCAATTCCCCTTTCAGACTCACCAGCATTTTGGTTTTTTCTTCATCCATCCAGTCATTATTTGATATTACTTGGGAGCTGACTGAAAATGTCCAACTACAACTGAACTACTAACACAGATTTTTTCCAGGATCTACTATATTAAAGATCTATTTTTTGTAACTGAAGTGAAATAACTGGTTGTACTACAAGTGAAGGCTACTTAGGACCATTAATTGGTACCTTTTATGTTAAGCTTGCTACATTTCCAAATATGTGATGTCTCCTGCATTCCTGAATGAGGTACTGTTTCCCTTCTGGTTTTGTTAAGGGTGGCTGTAAGGTGCTGCTGCTTTGCTGAAGGGCTTGACTGGTCAAGTAGAGCTAGGTGGTAGACTTAGACCTTTAATGAAGCAAACCTGGGCAAAATTCAGAATGAGTACATTTCTTTGTAGATTTCAAAAAAGTAATTAAGTAGTTGTGTCATATGTTAACATAAAGATTATTTTACACTGAGGAAATAGCGCTAAATATTTGACTGAGGGTTCCTGGGTTGTATATCCTGATCGAGTGACAAGACAGGGAAACTGGCCTTCCAATGCAGACACTTTGCAAGCGGGGTAAAATGGCTTTGGATTTGTAAGCGTTGTTGTATTTGATACTTTGGCTCATGGACACAAATGGCCAAGTGGGAAGTGGTGGGAGGCAGCAGCTTGTTCACCCTGAGTTCTCCAGCCCTCTCCAGTGGTAGTGTCTAGTGGCTGGGTCATGCACTCACCCGTCCTGTCCTGCCACAACATCCTACTTCCATTTACTAGATGTTCTGTACAACACAGTTCTGCATGCAGACCCTCACCTTTCTTGCTGCAGTTAGGGTCTTCCACATCTGCAATTCCTTTAGTTAACAAGAGGAGAAAGAAGCTTCTAGTTTGCATAGACTAAATATGAAAAAAACAGATAAAGTCCAAATCCTTTAGGAATGAAGGAATGTAAATGGAAAAGAATATTCAGATACCCAGTGTTACATAGTTTCTGTATGTTAAAAGATGAACAGTCTATCTATGACTAGCTTTACAGTAAGAAAAAAATGTTAAACTCTGCTAGAATCTGACCCTGAGATCCTGAGCACTGTTACCTGGATGGAGCTGAGAGTATTTCGCAGTTCAGAGGGAACAACTAAATCAGTTTAAAGAAGGCTTTATGTATGACCAGGGAGCAGCCAGAGCAGAGTCCCTCAGCACCTGGACAAGAACAGCTGAAGACACTGGTAGGGTGGCCAGGATCAGCCACCACCCAGCAGTCACAAAGTGACAGTCCCTAGTGATGAGCAGTGCCTGGGACCCAGCTGGAAAGTCAAGCCTGTGGGTCAGGTTCTGGACCAGCAAGGTGTGAGGCCAGGCATAGGCTTGGCTGCACTGTAGCTCAAGCAGACACTGGGCGAGGGCTGTGCTGACGTGCTGCTCCTGAGCAAAGCAGTCAGGCCCCCACCGAGGCCCTTTCTCACACAGCCGGTTCCCAGCAGTCAAACCCAGCAGCAGGGCTCAAGTGCAGGCAGTCTAACCCCTGGGAAGGGAGAAGGACACAGCTCGTTCTATGTGGATGTCTGCTCCTTTATTCCTGTGATTGGTTTGCCCTTAGATTTGGGTGTGCCTCGGCAGTGCTAAGTCGTTTATCTGTCTGAGCAATCTTCTGGTGTTTATACATTTGCTGATGTGTTAATCTGATTTTGGTTTCGAGCACATAAAAATGAAAATTGCAAGCAGATTTGGATTGTTGTGGCGTGACTGTAGTTAAACTAAAGGGATCCCAGGAAAGTTTTAATATTGTGCAAGTTCACTGTAAGTATTTCCTTTCTACATTTTGAGGTCCATCCTGTCTGTAAAGCTCTCATTGGCTTTGGAAGCCAACAGTGGCATCTGTGAAGAGTTTGATCCTGAAGCAATGTCCTTGTCATCTGTCATCTTGTAGGCCACATTTTAAATATCCTAATACTGAATTGCTTTTTGAACCAAATGTACACAGGTCATTCTGCTATTAATTTCAATAAATGTCTTTCAAACTTGCTGATTAATAATTACATAAAGCTGTCAAACTGATCTTCAGCTGCTGCAAATAAAGGTGCTCCTGAAATCTGTGGAAAATGTGTTATCTTTCTCTGTAATCTTATAAATGCATTTGCGTATCATGTCATGAGAAGTATTATCTACAGTCTGACAGAAAAGAGCTGGGATTCTTCCCATATACTATATTCTGTTTATATCAGGTCTTTCCAATATGTGGGATCAAAAGCACAGTTATAGTTTATAACTAAGATGGGCAAGTAATATTTAATGCTAAATATCAGAGCATTCTTCAGATACTGATTCCAACATTTCATCCCATTTCACAGGTAGGAAACTCAAAGAAATGAGAGAAGATGATTTGCCCATAGCTTCAAATGAAACTACAGCAATATAAAGTGAAGGTCAGAGATTTGGGTTACCTCCATAAATATTTGATCCTGCCTGTGTGCAGAAGTTTATACTAGATGATCTCCTGAGGCTCTTTCTGTGATTCTATGATTAGCAGTGTTTTGGGCGGGGGATATTTGGGTCTGGGGAGGGTGCAGAAATGTGCATTTTTCACCAGGACATAATGCATATATACTCAACATAATTTTATCTGAAATTCACATACAAAAACAAAAAAATGGCTTTGCTCGAATGAATAATTCTGCACTTACTGTGTAGCTAAGATGGAATAGGCAGACTTGCAACTATGTTAAGAATTCCCACTACATTTTCAGAAAATGAAAGCACTGACTGAGTGATTCCCACTGACAAGAATTTTTAAGGTTCAATGGATATTCTTTCATATTTTTCCAAAATATAGAAATAATTTCCAACTCTGCTTACTATTATCTAGACTGTATTCCATTGGCATGGTTTTAATTCATAGGTATGAACACCTTGTGCATATATTAATGTGTCAGAAACTGATAACAACTGCATTGCACTGCTAGGCTCAAAGGTTTGTGATCTGCAGCACAACACCTAGTTGTAGACCAGTTACTAGTGGTGTACATCAGGGGCTGACACTGGGGTCAGTACTGCCTAACATCTTCAAGAGTGATTCAGATAATCGCATTTACAATCTCAAAGGAAATTTCTTGGATCAGATTTTTAGAAACAACATTTAATATCTTTCTAGAAAGCAATAATTCTAGTTTGAAGTAAGAATAGATGTTTCATATGCATACTTACTCAAACATAAAGTTAGAATCTCGTTAGGGTTTTCATAACATGGGATGATCAAAGTAATAAGATAACATGTCTTCCATATAGTAATTTGCGGTCTGTGGCAAATAATAGTTATGAAAAGTCTTTATTTGAACATAAGAATCCAAGTGGGAAATTCAAACTTGATAAGTGACTTCGAAAAACATATTACAGCTTTAAACTGTCAAGGGTTTTGAATATATTTCTGCAAATCCTTGAGGCCACTGCACTGTCTACTTTTATATTCCCCTCAGTTTATGAAGTCCCTTAAAGCTGCTATTTTGAAATGATATTTCATATTACGGCAACACCTTAATCAGTAATGATCTTCTAGATTCTGCGTTCAAGATAAAAGATTGCCAGCTCCAGCAAAACAAACCATGAGACTGGGATACAAGTGACCTCAAAACAATAAACTGCATTCTACTTTCACTTACACAATGCAGCACAGCAAAACCTGAGGAGGATTCAAGGAATGCAATTAAGGATGTGATTCAGATTGTTTTATGCCTCAGATCCATTTTCAAATCATAAAAGTGCCTATTTAAAAAAAAAAAAAGGTTTTCTACTTTAGCACATTTCAGGCTACATGAGATTGAAATTACTGTCTTCATGATCTACTTGCCTAGATGTCTGGTAATCACCTGGTAACCTTCAGTTCTTGAATAGCTCATCTCAGAGCAATACGCATGTTCAGTTCTGCCAGTTGCAACTGTACGGGTGTGTCAGAGAGGAGGACCATACTGTGTCTGCCAGCGTAGACATTTCAAATATCAGAATCATGCTCTGTGGTGCTTTTCCAAGAGCAGCAGAATCTCATAAATTTCTGTGACCAAAACCGAAGTGGTACTTAAGTATTGGGGAAAAAAAGCTTATTTTACAAAATATGTAAAGAATGACCTTTACTCCTGTGTGTTTGAAAAGCTCTGTTAGCTGGATTAGTTTTATGGGTAGCTTCCAACTTGGGGTAAAGGGTAATCCTTGGAATTCCTATGATGAGGACAAGCTGCTGGGTCAGGCTTTACACCAAAGACAGAAAAGTGACACAGATCTTCAAATCCTGGATGCTGTGCCACCACTTTTCTTCTTCCATGCAGTCAGAGTTAGGAAATCTATCAGTCTTTGCATGTATTTAAATAGATATTAGTTAATGTCGTAAACCTGCAATAGGACTGCTCAGGTGTAATTTAAAATAAATGAGCATTCCATTCATTGCCATTACTAAGACTACTCATTTGTTTAGGTTTACTTGGTGTGTTTGCAAGACAAGGCTTTAATTTTAATTTTCTCATCAAAGTCCATTGAATTTCACCTGAACCATTGATGCAAAAATTAAAACTGAGACCTGGTGTGAGCCTTTTTTTGGCCAGTTCTGCAAGTACTTTTACTTCTTTTCAGTTAGGTAATGCTAGTGATACAAAAGGGACCAGCAGTATGAGGGAAGACTAATGACATGAGTGAACTCACTGTTGAAAAAATGTTCAGTGAAACATACTATTTTTCTTAATGCTTAAGGTGCTTTTTCATTTCTGTGTTTTGCCTGGTAATTAATTTTTTATTTTTACTGTCTTTCCATCTTATATTTTTTTACTGCCAGTTACATTCTTCAGGGATCTTTTAGAGCCATGTTTCCAATGGGTTATGTTTTTCTGGATTCACTAGAGTTATATTTCCTTTGGTTCTATTTCAGACTGCATTCTGAAACCCTCGAGATTTTGATATCATTATTAACTCAGTCACCTGTATTGAGACGATTTCCAGTGTTTGCAGTAAGATCAATTATAGCAGTTTAAACACTTCCTTGACCCAAACTTTCCATCTTTTGTTGGCCCTACAAAGTGTCTGTGAAACTTACTCCCACTGAAGAGAGGCTTTTAGAACAAGTAGAATTTGACCTCTCTGCCTCAAGACCTGGACTCTGAAAGCAAATTATTTATGATTCAAGTACTCCCCCAAAAGTCTTGCAGGTCTCCTGGCATCCATTTTCATAGGAAGGGGTGCCCCTTTGTACCCTAGTCTCTCAAGGATTTCCTTGAGATGAGGATGCGAGTACAGAACACTGATGAATGATGTGCTCGGGAACTACTACTTTCTCTCTAAATTTGTGTGTGTGTATATAGTATATACATCTTACACACACACATATATTTGTATATATTTGAAATTTGAAGCAGATAAAATTGATAGTTTTGGTCAGTTTAAAATATGCTGTACGGAGAACAGATAAATAGGGCATGGGTAAAAAAGAGGTGGTGGAGCACTGAAAAGTGGAAATTGCAGGAGATCGGGACACCATGCTTTTTGCATTTGTATCTTTTGGAGAGCTGGGGAGTTTTATTTGAAATTGTAAATAACATGGAAAAGTATCTGGAATTAAAGTCATATAGTGATGGAATGCATTCTGATAGGAAATTCATTGTGCATTGAGGGTTGCCTACCATTAGGAAGAGAGCAAACAGAGTGCAGCTGCTTGTCTACTAAAATCTATTGAACTTGGTGGACCACACAGAGCTTATATGGAAGGGCTTCTGAAATTTGCATGGCAAGTCAGAATGTACAGGCTGCAGCTCTACTGGTCCCCGTTCAGCAGCTGGCAAAGCATTTCCACCCATCTTAATTCTGCTTTGTTCCCTTCTGTGCCTTCATAAAAATTACCTCCAGCTTCCTTGCAATGCTGGGATTACTAGCTGGCTCCCAAACATACATACGTTGTGCAGTCTTGCTTTACAACTTTCTCATGTGTAAAAGCAGCTATTTCTCATTCATGTGATTTCCAGACTTCTGAAATATGCCTATCAAACCCTTAAGGCCAGACTTCTGCAAATACATACATGACATATTCGTCACACTTTGCAATGTTCTTTCAAATTCCCCATTTGTCAAAGCATTTCTTATTCATTGTTGAGCTAGCTGTGAATTTCAGTCTCTCTGTTCCCGCATACTACCTTTGTTTGCACTTTCTTTCCCTATTTCTTAATTTTTTTCAGGGCCAAGCTTTGTCCTCACTGGGTTTAACTGTTTGCCCCACTTCATGCCTTCTTTTGTTGTCCTTATTCAAGTCATTTAATCTCTGTTTCAATTCCCTATCCATAAAAGTCAGGCTAAAACTATTTTCTGAGTCACAATGATGGCATAATCATGAGTTCATTAAAGATGAGGACAGCTAAGAGCCTATGGTTATATGAGTACTTGTCACTGATAAAGAATGCTGCTTTTTGTCACCTTCTAGCTTCTCACTCACTGTCTGTTGATACTGGGAATAAGGAAGGTGTGGCTGGTTCATGGTTCTCGCGGCAGAAAGTGTGAAGGAAGCGTACTCAGCCTTTCTGATACTCCTGTAACCAAGCTATAGCATAAGACAAGTAGTCTATGACCAGGACATACTGGTCATCTTATGCATTAACTCCTATCCTGGATAATGGTCAATTTATGTAACTAGTACAGTGGCCAGCACAAGAACCTGATGCAGAGTGAGGACAGTCACGTAATTCCTTTACACTCTTCGGTTGATTTCCAGTGGGGAGATGTCTCATCAGGCCAAGAACCAAGAACACTGATTTCAGTGAAGTTACTCTTTAATAGCTCCTTTGCATACATGGGGGACTCTGCCCTTGCTCTCGTTGTGGAAATCCAGAACAGGTTCTCTGGACTTGGTCATTACACAGGCCTAAACTGAGTACAGAATTTGACTGTGTTTCTTTGCCTAACAGGAGGATTTCTTCCAGGGGCTACACTATTGTGAGGAAAAAAAAACACTGAATACTTCCTTGTAGGTCTTTCAACAAGACTTTCCACTTTGAACATACTTCCTTATGTGTCCCTACAGGCCTTTAAACTTTTTTTTTTTTTTTTTTAATTTTACTTTTTACACTGTAATACTGTGCGTAGCCAGAACTCCCTTTTTGCTTTTTTCTTTTGTCATTACAACATCCCTCTGAGGTGGCTGGTGGTGAGTTATAAACTGTTTTATATGGTTTTCTAAAACATACAGCTCTTGCTCTTAAATATCTTTTCTACTGACGAGGGGTTTAATATGTTACTAACTAAAGTGCTTATTTTCTGTTTGATTTGTGATTAGAAATGGACAAGTGAATAAAACCTCAAAACAGGTGCACACTTGGCCCAGGCTGCTTGGCATTTGTTCAGCCTATGTAGCCAACTCACTAAAAAGCCAATACAGAGAGAGTGTTTTGCCATTAATTCCTGGCAGCCAGAGTGACATTACAAAGCAGCTTATACATATTCCTTGTTGTATGTGTAAGATAAGCTGTAGGCTTATTTTAAGTTTTGGCTCTGGTTCAGCCCAGCATCTTAACATTGTAGTCAAAGTATCTGGCTTGGATCAGGAATAGGTTATGATTTTATATGTTGTCTGCATAAGGAAATTAAAAGATCTCAAATACAGCGAAATTCAGACTGATGATATTTTTAAAAGGCACTGTGGTTTTCTTTACAGCCAGAATTTTAGCTCCATCAGCTAGCTGCTTTTTTGAAACATTTAAAGACAAGGCCCATGTAAAAGTCAGTCCATATATTTGGGTCACAAAATTTGAACTTCAAATGGAAATTTAAAACAGCTGTGTTTGAAACACTGAAGACAATTGAATGTGTCCAAATGAGCTGGGAAACACCCTCCTTTTTTGTGATATACCTGCAACATGTAAGAAGATAATAAAGGTAGCAATTCCTTTCAGCCACGTGTGGAATCACCAACAGTATAGCTGTGAAAAACAGCTCTTGTTAGGTCAGGTGCAATGCTGCACTAACTCAGCTGCGCTGCTTCCAGAGTTAGATGTATATTGAGCAGAAATGTTGACTCACGTTCTAAGTCAGGGATCTGGGATCTGTGCAGCACACTTCACAGCATGCGACAGGATGAGAGGGAATGGCCTCAAGTTGCGCCAGGGGAGGTTTAGCTTGGATGTTATGAAAAATACCTGCACCAAAAGGCTTGTCAAGCCCTGGAACAGGCTGCCCAGGGTAGTGATAGAGGGACCATCCCTGGAGATACTTAAGACTTGTAGATGTGGCACTTATGGACATGGTTTAGTGGTGGACTTGGCCGTGCTAGGATTACAGTTGGTTCAATGATCTTAAAGGTCTTTTCCAACCTAAATGATTCTATGATTATATGATTCTATGACGTAGGTATGTCTGAATGGGTCTGAACACAGGGACTGGTGCCTACCAGGAAGCCTACAGCTACATCAGTTATTTCAGCAGACACAAAATGTGCAAGTGTTTTTAGCATCGCAGGAGCTGATTACGTGAACCTTTGGGTAGTTAAATACTTTAATAAGCATGACTCAAATGTCTCTCATTTTCCGGCAACTGTATAATTATTCCATTGTAAATGCTGTTTTAGCAGTACTGGAGAGTATTACTAGAAAATTGCCTTCACATTTATAACTTTGTAGTTCTTTAAGCCAGGGTCTTTGCACTTTCATATGCACATAATTGCAGCCATCTGCTGTAATGAGATCAAAGAATGTTTAACTGTTAATCCAAAATGAAGGAAATAGTTGCAAGAGTTTGTCACTTAACTAGCTTAAGATTGTTCTTTGATTCTGCTCCTGTCAGCCACAGATTGTATTTAGAGTTTGTGAAATTGATAATTCTTAAATGGCTGTAATTGCATCACAACCCCTTCAGCTTGAATACAAGTGCTATTTTAATTTTTTTTGTTTGTTTAATAATCAGCATTGCTTCACAACTGACACATTAAAAAACTCCCTCTTCCAAATTTGAGCCTGAATCCGTGATGTTTTAAAGTAATTATTACTCAACTGAGTGGTCTCAGTTAAGTTGTTAAAAAGACTATTAGAATGAAAAGATGAGGTAATAGAAGCATTCTCACTGTTACATTGATATGCAACATAGGAAAGCAGCTTGTATTGATTCAGTTCTGTTCCAAGTCAAGAGGAAAATATTTTTGTCCACATACATAAGAAATAAAAATCAGCACAGAAAGACTCCAGAGGACTACCCAGCTCCATTTCTTCCTGTAGAATCCCAGGTTAGGGAGATGAGTATGGAGTGTGAGTCTATGCCAGAAAACTCAGCCATTTAAGGGATTCTGGAAAACAGAATTGTCTCACTGGTATCTGTTAAGAATAAATGAATTTTCTCGTTACCGACAACTTTATTTTGTCTTATTCTCAACTGTGACACAAGCTAGAAATACTGAAGAAAAACTAATCTTCCTTCAGTGGAAGACTTCTTTTTCTCTCTTTGTTCCTGTTTCCTCTATCAGTGAAAATTAAAAATCCAGCAACCATAATCCTGCAGTGCAGTAGAGACTTTAGTTTTTGGACACCTTCTCTCTTGCTAAATGGCTTCGGATGTCACCAGCTGTATTAGAGCTACTGTTAAAAACCTAAGACCTACTCTGTTTGCCCACGCTGCTACCAAAACTTCTCTTTTGAAGTAGCCTGAGTATAAAAGCTGTTCTGCTTGTCTACACTCTAATTCTGGTAAAACAAAAATGCCAAAGATACCATAAAGTAACAGGACAACCACTAAAGCAATTATAGCCTTGTGGGTTTCAGAAAAAATCTCTAAAGATTCAGAATGGACTTTGGTTTCTTGACTTCAGCATAAAAGCTAGAAGGAACACAGAGGCACACACTTTGTGGAGACAAAAGACAATTCTTTTCTTACTCATCTGATTTGTTCTCTTTTGCAGTATGTACATTTGGTGCTGCCAGGCCTAGAAGAACCCTTCCTTTCTCAGAAATTAGTATATCAGGAGGAAAGAAAGAAATCAAATCGTATCTTTACAGCCTTCTGAGAAAAGCAGGGCAAATAAATAAATAGATCTATGTACAAGTATATCTTGTATAAAAATGTCATCATGGCTTTTACCCTGCAAGATAGTAAACATCTCTGCAGACCTGCTTCCATCTCTACCCTGTAACCCAGCAAGTGAACATACATTCAGAATCACGCCCACTGTGACTTCTGTCTAGCTATAGCTATGAATCATTTGTGTGGCTATACAGAGAGAGAAATAAATTTAAATGGGCAGAGGTTTATAATTATATTAAGTAATAATGATCTCCAGAACAAACTTGGTAAGACTAATTCAAATCTTTGCAGAAGAAAAAAAGCTGGAAGGAGGTGGACAAGAAGTAGAAATATTCCAACTTCAATTGATGCTTTTATTTTTGCATTTGAGTACTTTGAGTGTCTGCTGAACATCAAAACCTCTCACTGACTCAAAAATGCTTAAGAGTCATAATTTCCAATGAAACTAGAGTGATCTAGACAGCTAAAAGCTCTGGATGGTCTATTCTTAGTTCTTACGAGTATCTTAAGTGACTTAACACTTGAGAAGAGCAGCTCAGCCCCAGCAAAAATTGAACCGTTAGGAGAAATACCAGGGATCCTCTGCCTGCAGATGCTCTGTTCAGCTGGGCCCTGACACCTGGAAGTCCACTGCATTAAGTGCAGTAGTGGTCCAACCTTGCTGTCCTCGCTCATATGCATAATCCTTAGCTTAGTAAATAGTGTCAGTATCTTTTTTTTTTGTCTTGTATGTATAAAGTTTTAAAGTTACCAGAATCAGCTTTGATGTTTATGGGCTGAGCAGGAGTTCTTATGCACTCTGGCTTGCTGGCTAGCCCAATGCAAGATTAGTTGAAGATAGGTGAACTATTTGATCTGCATTGTGACTTGTGCAATTTTTACAAATGGTATTCACCCTTTTGAGGTGTTAGTACTGATTAACACAACATCTGTAAGAAAAATAAGATACAGCTCAGTACCTTTGAAGGAATTATTAAATTACGCTAGAATTTCGATAACGTGCGTTTCTCTTCCCGAAGTGAAAAGGCTGAGGATGGGGATGCGGAGAGGTCAAACGAGGACATTAGCGCAAGGACGCCGCGCGCCATCTCTCGGCGGAATCCGGGACGCCCGAGGAGCGCGTGTCACCGGTGCGTGCATCTCCTGGGAAGGACGGCTGTGTTGGCTGTGGGATCAGTGAGTTTTAACTGCCGCCAGAAAATCAGCAAAAATATCAAACAGACAAGTGTAGAGAGAACTGTAGAAGGCTAATCAGTATTGATTGTATATAGTTGCTTCTGGGGTGGTAGGTCGGCTGATGTGGATCAGGTACAGCTGTGGCTTGTTTGGGCTAAGTAGCTAAATGGCTCTGAGGACTGGGGGAAGATGGAGCTGGTTGGAGGAGTAGTGTGGACTTGCTCCCGAAGACACGAGTTGCAGTGCGAGCAGTGAGGGCTGGCTATCGCCTACTAACCTGCCCGTGCCTGCAACAGACAAGAATCGTTTTCCAGTGTGGCAAAATTTTAATATGGACAGTTTTGGACGATTTTATGCCTGTCGGAAAATACCTCACAAGCGTCAGTACTGTGATTTAATCATTCCTAGTAAATCACTTGCTGCTCCTCACCGGCATATTCCTGTGGCGTGAATCAGCACATTATCTCATGTAGTATGGAAGGGATATGGAAATTGTTGAGCTAGTAACTGTTTTTTTCGAGAGAGGATCGGCCCATTAATGGTAGAAGTAGCAGTCGGTGCTGCAAATACGTGTTAAATGATCCCGGCTGTCACTTCCCACCTGCGGGCCATCATCACCTGTCCTGCCTGTGCAATTGGGGCATTCCCTTCCCGTCTTCCTCCCTTTGTTTTTGCAGGAGGATTTATCGGGAGCTCTTCAGAAGCGTCTGCTTGTGCCGGTGCGCGAGGCAGGGCTGAGGTTTGGGGAGGAGGGCCCCGCTACGCTGTACCTTTGGCACAGGGAGTCCTTTCACTTAGTTGTGGCCGGGGGCCTGCCGCGGGCTCCGCAGGAGGCGGCGGGCCGGCGCTCTCAGCGCGTTGCCGTGAGACGCCACCGCCTCTCGCCGT
>JAVJGI010000057.1:37398166-37432403 GCA_035590275.1 Ibycter americanus | reverse complement strand
GCCTGAAGAGGATGAAGAAACAGCACGGACAGTAGATGAACTTTTGGAACCTTGTGTGGGAAAGTCTTGTTGCAGCTTGATAGTTTTGTAGTGCTGCAACAGTAGACTTTGCATTTTGTGCTGCTTGGAAGCTTTTCTTGATCTCCATGTACATGTAGAAGCGTTAGGGACAGTATCGTGGTGGCAATCCTAGACTGACTGAAAGAGATGAGGAGGGATCGGCGCTTTTTAGTTTATAGGTGGTCAGCTGTAATATTAACGTACAGCTTCACAGAAGCGGAGTCAGTGCTGGGATGCTTTCCTTACAGTACAGGAAGATGCGAGCTTGACGCAAGCAATCTACATCACTAAAAAGGTGCTTGTAAGAATTCTGCAGTCATGCTCAAGAAGCCAAATAGAAGCAAGTTGCACCAAATAACACTTATTCCCCCTGTTCTCCCTTGTTTCTTGCAATTGCCAAAATTCTGTCTTAAATAATTGCAGCTAATATACTTCTGAGAGTTGTGACATCTTTTTAAGGTGGAGTGCCTTTGCAGACACTGTCATTGAAGGAAAGTTTGTGAAGTAATCCAGAGAAGATTAAAATCACTTTCATTTAATACATTGGACATCTGAACATCGAAAACCTTGCTTCTGTCATGCATTTCCTTTTGTATGTGACATGTATGCCAGGATTGTCCATCTGGTTCATGAGCAGTGTCAAAAATTAGTATTTTCTTCAGGTTGTGCATCTGTATTTTGTTTAGAGTGTACTGTTTGGTTGCTTTTTTCCTGTGTTCCAACTCTGGCAGAAGTTTAGCTGATCAGAGCCAGTAAGTTTTTGTTTTACCAGGTTTCAGCTTTTGACTTTTTGATGGCAGGCCTTCCAGTGATTGAGATGCTCTAATTTTTTGTAATTATTTTTTAGATTTTTGCTATGAGTGCTTAACTTTGAAGTTGTTACTTGCCTCACTGCTGGGCTGATCGATGCAAGCCTGAAAAGCAAACAAGATTATTTTGAGCTTTTCCGCAGCTCTGTTTCAGCAGGGATCTTCAGGAGGACGGTGAGTGACATAACTGGTTACAACTGGCAGTCTGGCTGTGCACCAGCCATGGGGAGCTCTCTGTTGTTCAGGGAACAGAAGCCTGCTGTATGGTCTTGGCTGAGGAGCCTTTCAAAGGCGAGCTGAAAGCTGCTGCACTGTGCAGGGAAGTGGGGATGGGCTGATTGCAGTCATTAATGCCCATGTAATGGGGGGTCTGTAAGAAATGTTACTCAGCAGCTGTCATGTCCCTTGTGCGGTGCCAATTAAATAATGTGAATGTGCAATTTCAAGCAGCTAGTACTTTGGACTTAGGCAGAGGGGACAGGAAGTTTCATAAGAGGCAGGGATTAATTGCAAGGTCTGAGAGAATGTGAGGTGGCTGAAGTTCTCCCTTGTGTAAATGGGTTGAATAATGTTGCCTTTAATAGAAACCTGGAGAATCTCATGTTTATTAAATAATTCTGCTGGAGAACTGAGTTCCAGTGACAGGCATTGTTGAGCCAGATAACTGTGTGGCGACTCAGCTTCACTGCCCCCTGCTATGATTGTACCACTCTTTGGGTGTTGCTTTGAAAATAGTATGTACTTTGTTCCCTAGTATATTACCCGTCTCTTTGTTTAATTCCAAAATGTAAGATCAAAATAATGATTGCTATAAAAGCCACATTTTGGATTGCAGGGGTCTGTGTGGATTTTTTTTGTTTGGTTACGTTCCTTTTAGTACTTATTCATGTGTCCATAAACTAGTGATTTTTAAATGACTGTGGTAGGGAAAATAAAACTTTTCTAATGGACATAGAACAAGTAGTTGATATTCACCCCACCCCAAGCTCAGTGGTGTGTCATTCTTGGTGAAGAAGGTGGAATTTGATATTTGTGGAAGTTTGTGGTGTATTTAAAGAACCACCTTAAATGTCAAATGAACCTCTGGGTTCCCTTTCAGCAGCAGTGCATGTGTGGAGGAATACGGCATCCCGTCATTGCTCTGTCAGAACCAGTTTCCTTTTCCCACACGGGTCTGCTTTGCCCCTGAACACTGGGGTGGAAAGGGGAACTGGAGACAGGCTTGCCATTTAATGAGAAGTGGAATGAAGTGGTAAGCATCTTCCTCACAGACTTTTTAGTTCTTGAGGAGAGTGACTTCTCATTTTGTAGTCTGTTGACAAGCAGGTGGGTTTTGTACCTAAACTGCCAACTTGTTAAAATCCACTTACTAAAATCAGAGTATGTGTGTATCACATCATTGTGAACTGACTTGCAGATGAACTTGTGCTATAGATTAAAACACACTTTCTAACTGAGAAATTTAGCATGCTGAACTGGGGCAGGGCCGTTTCTGATTTTGTTGCCTTCTTTGGTGAGGGGAAGATTAGCTGAGATAGATACTGTCTTGTTACGCCAGTCTTCAGTAGAGGGTGAAATGGTACCTTGAAATTGACAGTAGGGGTGGGTGAAACTTTAGAGAAAACCTTTTCTGTTTTTTACAAACAGCCCTCTTTAAAAGCTGTGGATTTTTTTATTAGGGAATTCCTTTTTCTACCTTTAGTCTTCTGAAAGAACTGAGTATAGTCAAATTTAAAGTTGATGTTTGGTGTTTTCCAAAACAAATTTCTTTAGGCTTTTTATTTTATTTTCTCCATGTATTTGTTCCTCAGTGCATCAGAATGAATGTATTTTGGGGGAAAATGCAAGCGCTTGTTTTTCAGGCCTCCTTTTCCCAAAGCCAGAACCATTTTGAAGGCAGGGAAAGGAGTGGACTGGCTGAGTTTTAAGGGTGGGGGAGAAAGCAGAAATGTCACATAAAGACATCAAAATGCACTCAGAATGCACAAAATTTCTAGACTGATGCTTCCAAACTAATGCTTTCTCATATTTGAACAGTTCGACTACAAATACCACCTTGATATAAAACTATTATAGAAATGATGGATGGTCTGCAGGGTGTCCATAATGTTGAAGCTCACTTTAGACTTGCGTGCTCAGTACTGGAATCTCTCTTTGTGCTTGGAGAAACTGTGATGTCTAACAGGAGCAAGAGGAAGGTCTATTATGTTAGCAACCCTCAGTTCATACATTTTGTGCCTGTACTCTGCTTGGCCTAAGAATTGGTTGAGGTCACAACAGCGTCATTGATATTCCCAGTGATGGCTACTTTTTTTCTCTGAACTGCACAGATAAGATCCCTGATTATTCTAGAATCTGCCTTTCAAGTGTACGTGTAAACTGAGCATTTTTTTTTTTTGGTAATAGTTCTGGTCTGATCAAAGAAAGAAAGAATTATTCTTTGCTGGAGTAAGGTACGGGTGCATGATCTTCTCTGTCTCTGAGTTGCAAGACATGTCAAAGCATCATAATTAGATCAGCTGCCCATTACAGAGTTTATGTGTGCACATTTCCATAAACCATGTGCTGAAGATGACTGCGTCATTGTTTAAACCAACATCTTAAGTGTGGGAGAATATGGCAGTACCTGTAACTCACACCCACAGTCACGGAATTCTGCTCATACTGTTTTTTTAACTATATTTTTTGTATACACCCTCTTTACTTCTGAAGGAACATTGTGGTGGATATTTCCCTTCTTCAGAATTTTTGCTATTGGAAGCCTTCTCAGTTCTTCCAATGAATGTTTAAAAAGCAGAAAAAGACAAAGCAGTCAAACTTTAAGAACATCACGGAAGAAAACTGACTGTCTCCAGATTCTTAATCTCAAGACCATTCGGAATTTGAATTCAAGGTAAGCACACAGCAGACCTTGTAAGTCATTCCCCCTGTGAAGAATGTTATTTTTTTCCTTAAAAAAAGGAATCATTCAGAAAGTATTTGAGCTCAGACCTGGTGAAAAGTATGTGAAGGCCTGGTGTCCTGGGGAAAGGTCAGTTTTGCTAAAGCCCTGACACGTTGTTGTGGTATTTTTTCTTTAGTCTTGTAATTTAGGCTTTCTTGAAGTGTTTTGGGTTCTGGAGTTTTGAGAGAATGGTTCTATCAGACAGCAGGATAACTTCAAAGTCCAGAGACTGAGACATTACTTGTTGTTTTGCTGTTCTTTGTTTCCCACTTCACCCTGAGTGAAAACACGCTGCCTGGCATCTGCTGTTAAGAGTAGGGGCAAAAAATGAATGAGCTTCAGGTACACCCTCTTCTTTTGATGTGACGCAGGATAGGCAGCATTCTGGGTCTGTCAGCTGGCTCTTGCCACAAACTTACTGTGTGCTTTGACCATCATGGCTACAACTCACTACACATCTGTGGTAAGACTGTTTAAATGAAGCTTTGAGTGGAACCCTTTTCCTTTGTGTCTCGTAAATGGACACTGCTTCTCTTACATGTGATGCCCCTAGTCCTTCAAGAGGTTCACTAGAACATAATGGTGGCCTGAATGTCTGTGGTTTTCTAGTTTTCATCTTCAGTTAGCCTTTTTCCTTGAAACTGAGGTCTGTGCAAGACAGTGACCTAGCAAAGTAGTGAGAAGCGGCAGGCTTGTAAGGAGGCCAAAGAAAGTGGAGCCAATGCTGTGAATTAAGTTAGATGTATGTTGTACTGGTGGAATCTGAACAAGAGACGTTAGCGCCTTTCATAATTCTTCCCCTTAAAGTGAGAGATTTGGAGTAGCATGTGTTAAGCTGTAGACTGACCCATTTTTCTGGTACCACTGACAGTTAAACTAGTCTTTGTTTATGTAGTGCTCCCTTTCTTGTTTAGTTGGATATTTTGAATATATTTTCAAATGTTAATTGAAAAATAGCAGACTTATTTTGCAGCTATGAGGTCACAATCATGAAGTTTCAACTTCTGAAGCTGTAGATAAGACACGCTTTTCAGAGGTAGATATTTCTTATGCTCATCTTGGAGAAAGTGCTAGGCAGTACGTTGTATCACACAGTACATAAGCTAGGTAAAGCAGACATAGCATCAAATATATAACAAGCACACTTACTATACTAATTCTTTATTTGTGTAAGTTATACTTCAAAGACTCCTAGCTGCTACTTCTCCTTAAGGTGCTATGTTTGGATCTGCAAAAAGCAAGCCAGATCTAATTCTTAACAGAATAGTTTCTAAATATACACTCTAAGGATCACAAAACGTCCTCACAGACATTCACTCTTCCCCCTAGATCCTGCTTTTTTCCTGTCAGAGTTCTTGTGGATGACCTTTTATCCTGTTGGTGATTCAGCTACGTACCATACTTTAGAGGTGGATGAAGTTCATGGGGTGAGGGGCAGGTGCTTCTAATGCACACATAGACCTTGGCACATACATAGGTGCGCCCTCTCAGAGAGGAGGGAAAGAACTGCTTAGTCCTCCTTTTGTGAGAGCCAGCAAGGCAAGATTGGAAGCAGAGGCATGCCCACAAGCACAGGCATGCCCACAAGCACATGGTGGGGCAGGGAGAAACTGGTGTTTGAATGCATTGTATTTCTGCCATTTAATCCAGTTAAATTACATTGTCTGTCTGTAAAATAAATAACAGGTATTCTAATAAGAACCTTGTAAAGTCTTTTCTTCTTGGGGAGGAGATCTAGGCAGATCAATCTCAACATTTCAGTTGTCATGTGGGGGTTTTTCACAGGTTAAAGCAGCCCACACAAAAGTAGGAGAGATTACTTCAAGACCTGGCAGTATGAGTTATCTTGACTTATAAAATATGGGGGGTTTTATTAGAATTAATCCAAACCTTCAAAATTTACCTTTATAATCGCTACTAGTTGCAATGTTGATTAGGAAAGTGGTAACCTAGTTAAGGTTTTCTGATCCTTAGGTTTATATGATGTCATGGTTGTAATATTTTAGTAGATTTATTAGGTTTATTATTTATTATATTTATTAGACTAGATTTTTTAGATTTATTAGGCTTATTAGAGACACGAAACAGTGATGTACAGTATAATCTGACAAGAGGATAAATCATGATAGCACAACAGGTCTTCATTAGTATGGAGATGCAAAACATTTAAGTGGTAAGCTCTTTTTTTGCCTGCAGGTAACATGTATACACAGGGTTTGAAAGGTTCTTTTTTTCTAGCTGTGTCTTTTGCTTGATTGACCAGTCAGTTTCTTGTTAACCAGATCAGATGTATAATAAATACAATTAATTGGTGGAGAATGTAAAACAAAAAGCTGCTGAGATGTCACTGCTTAAAAAAAATCATAAGTTAGAGAAAAGAGCTGGTTGGCCAGTCTGCTGAACTCTGTGAAGATGTGCTAGACAGTAATCTCTCTGTTGATTCAAACGTGTAATGAGTAGTAAGCTTCATCTCCCAGCAACAGCAAAATGGATAGAAAGTATAGAGTATGACAAGCATAAATCAAATTGGTTAAACCATGGTAAATTGAAATGAAATTAAAATCCTTAGAAATCAAGATGGAACATCAGACAGAGCATACTCTTTGAAACAGTAAACCCTGGCATTTCTATGTTAGATCACTCCAGGAAAGTAAACAAGAGGGGAGAGTGTACTGAGTTGAAAATTCAGTAGTACTACTAGTTTAGCTAAAAGGAAGAGTATTTACAATTTCACTTGGAAGTCAGGGACTTCCACAGCAGTTAGATAGTTCCACCATCTTTCATAGGTGTGTGTTTATATGAGAGAACTCTGGCTGCTAATTTGTGCCAACAGCAACAGAATAGAGACTTCCTCTCCTTGCCAGAGGTATTTCTTGTAGTTTTTTTAATGCACATTTTAAACGTAGCTTCTGTTCTCTTTGTGTTATGTTGTGCATGGGCAATGCAGAGAACACATCATCTTTGTGACAGGTGCCGTGAAAGTGCTATGGAAAGAAAAACTGGGGAAGCATCTTGAGTAACTGGGCAGTAAAGTCTGTATTAAATAGGAGAAGGAAATGGTAAGAATAAGAGTAGAAGTGAGGTCCATTGAGAAGTGGAAGTGATCTGAAATCAAGGAAGGGAATTACCACTGTAAAGCATCATGACTTGGCTGGTGTTGGACTGGGAGGAGGGATGTGTGAGAGGCTCCTAAGTAGCTAACTCAATGGCCCAATAGCTTGCCATGTGAAATCTCGGGGGAGTCAAGGCATAAATTTCTGTAGTGGTTTGGCTATATGTTGTGGGTTTCCTTCTTTAAGTCAGAGGTAGCAACAGAGACATGGGCTGTCAGAGCCTAACTAGGTGCTTGCTTGCACAGCTCTGATGAGAGGCATTGTTCTCATACTTTGTGCCATTCAAAGTACAATGCTAGCACTTTTTTCTCATAGTTTTTCTAAGTGGCTGTGAACAAGCTTTTTGAAATAGCAGTTACACTGCAATAACAAAGGCCTGCAAGGCTGTAATAAAGGGCAGTAAAGGATTTTAAATCACAGTTTGATATGGTGAAAAGTCTTATTGTTGCTTTAAGAAGACTGAAAATCCTCAAAAAACGTACCAAAACTGATTTACAAAGAGGAGAAGAGAGAAGTATGTGTTCGTAGTGACCTTGGGTCTGAACACTTGCTTTGGGGATTTGACAGGAATGGTTTGCAGATCAGAGAAATAAAAAGCATGTGTAGTAAGTACACAGTTACATTTGATGGCTGGAATGAAAAACAGAACGTGGGTCTTATTTTAAGGTTCTCAACACTTTCATTTTACTACAAAAATCGTGATTGTGACTTGTTTGCCAAAGTTGTTCTCTTTGGTGATAAATGTGGTTTTAAGCATCTGAAAATACCTGTGGAAGTCAGAGAACAGCTGGACATATACCATGTTCTACCTCTCCATTGGTATCCTTACAGAAGTTTTTCTTTTTTGTTTGTTTTAAGCAAAAAAAAAAATTATGACTGCTGTTAAGCCTTTCATGAAGGACTGTATGCCACATAGAGGAGACGGGAGAGGCAGGAGACTAAGACTGGGTATGTAGTGAGTATGGAGGAGGGATATTTTTTCATTGGATTTGTTTACCAGTTTATATAGACTGCAGTAGTATTAAAACCTGGAAGAAACCAGCCCTGCAGAAGTGTGTGCGTAGGGATTTCAGCACCTGGTGCACAGCATATGTGCTCAGCTGAACAGGAGATAGGGTTCTTCAGATTTTGTCTGGGCTTATTCATCACATGACTGTGAATGAGTGGCTTCATTTTAGTATTCTGCCTTCTGCACACACTTATATCTTCAGTGCTGTGAGGTAGTTTTAGGAAAGGTGGTAACAGACCAGACTCTCCTCTTCCACTTGTTCCCTCTCCCATTTGGAGCTTTGACCAGTCACACAGCTGGAGATGGAGCTTTCCTACAGGCTGAGGTCTCAGTCTTGGTTGTGAACCTTTTTTTCAGTTCACTGGTGTTTGAGTGCTCGGTTTATGTCTCCAGATTCTCAGCCAAAGAGAGCTGGTGCTTAAGGATGTTTAGAGCCCCTCTGCTTGCTCACCATCCCGAGAACTGTTGGTAGCTCATCTTCACTTCATTGCTGAAAGCTGCTGGGTACAGTTAGTAGAAAATACCTAGTCATGAAAGGACTGAGCTAGGATCTGTGTTCTGGTGTGGACAGTGAGGAGGAGAGAAACAGCCTGTTTCAGATGAAAGTCAGTAAATTTGTGAGAGGGTTTGGTTGTGTTACATGTTTCCCAGCAACCTCTGCTCAACAGGCTAGACTGTCTGTTATGTTCCCAAATTCAAGTTCTGCAGTGTCTTGTGACATAATCACATCAACGACTTGGAAAAAACTATTGAAAAAATTGCCTTTTACTCAGAACTGAGTATCAAGTGGAAATGTTTAATCACCTTTTGCTATATGCTATAGATTGAGCAGTGTTTGTATTAGAATATGAAAGCACTTTCTGTTTGTCTAATATCAAAGACAAAGGTGAATTGCAGATGGCCTGGTGTTTCTGGTTATGTTTTGATCTTGAACGGAGGGGTGCTGATACCTTTTGCCAGAAAAATGTCTATCATTAGAACATTTTGTTTATTGCCTGTGAGAGTAAGGTAGATTATTACAATTGAAAAAGCAAATAAAAATAGCCAGTTTTAAAAAAGATGAGTTTTACTTTGTATTTTAGTTAATTTCTCTTTACAGCTTAATAAAGTAATGTGGCATATCTCCCAGGCTGCTGTGAACTAGAATGTATTGTGAAGTAATTTTAAAAATCTTGTTGATAGAGTTTGGAAATGAAGCATCATGTCAGAGAGATGTAGAAACAACAGAGAGAGCTTGGAATGAATTCAAGTTGCAAAAACAAGGGTGAAACAGATTAAATCAACCTCACCATTATAGTGCTGTGAGTACATATGCTCATATGGTGTTCTGCCATGACTGTCTGCCAGGTATCTGACCTTATCTGTGAGGGTCTCCAGTTCTCTTGAAGGTTGACCCACTGATTGCAGTGGGTGTGGGAGGGATGAGGCAAGGGAGTGAGTATGTGTGTGTGTGCGCACTGTCTTGTCCACAGCATAAACAACCACTAGCAGATCTGTGTTAAACTCTTGTAGGCCTGTCATTTAATTCTGTTCTACAGTAACTGTGAGAAGTTACTAACATAGTGCTAGGACTGCACAATTATATTTACCAGCTTGTGGTTGTAACTGAGAGCTGAGAGAAGCATTAACTCAACCACGTACATCTTTTGTGACATAAAATAGATTATACAACAAATAGTAAAATATTAATAGGAAGAAACCAATAGAAAATGTCACACAGATACAAGACTGACAGATTAAATTCTCTTCCTTCTGCCAGTGCACACGCTCTGTAAATTGTATAGATGAGCAGATTAAATGTGCTATTAACATAGATGTTTCTGACCTTTTTTTGTGTTTGTGTTAGAGAAACAAAGACACTTATTTGAACTGAGCTAGTTACAGAGCTTGCAGAGGATAATCTCCTGTGGTGTTCTAATTAGTTGTGGGGCTCTCTTGTATCTCTGAAAGATGAGATATTGTTCTTTATTTGGAGACCAGGTGGATAGAAACTGTAGTGCCAGTCAAGATGGTTTGGACCAAATGCATGGTAAAGAAACAGTGCTTCACTGAGCACTGGGGTTTTATAGAATGGTACGACATGAGCTAAATTCTGCATGAAAGTGAATGAGCAAAAAATCCTGGGCCTGTGAAGGCTATGTGATAAGTGATTTTTAAGTTTGTCCAGCAGTTAGTGGTCATGGTGGTTCTAATTAATTATAAATTGACTTGGAATAAAATTATAACTGAATTGGCTTAAATCTTATGTCACTGGACGCTAAGTCTCAAAATTTCATGGAAGCTTTTGTTTGTATCATAACCTCATTGAATCGGGCATGTGTCTTCCTGTGTTTTTATAGACTGCCTTGGACTGCACAGGGATGTTATAGGGCCTCCACAGGCTGTCACTGCATAAATAATATGATTTGATACCAGTTTGACCTAACTTCTTACTATCATTGTGTCCTTTGCAAACTGACTTTCAATTTAGTAGCTGATTGCCGTCAGTAACAGTGTGAGTGCCTGATGGTTTGTTGTGGTGGCACCATTCTGCCTTGGAAAGCATTTATCTCAAAACTGTGTTACAGTGTCCAGTGGACCTTTTATCTGTGGATAATAGGTCACATAATCAATTGATATTCTTAGGGAAAAATGACTAAGGTTTTTGGCAGATGCAGTGAGCAGCCATTCCTCATACTAGTAATTGGTAGCCCAGCACCTGCATCTGGTCGTGCCCAGAGAATACCGGCTGTTCTTTTAATATATCTGCAGGGGTTGAGTTGACAGGTTGTGAGGGAACAAGGGAAGAAAAAGGAATATTCTCTATCGGCATTAGTCATGAAGTGGAGAATGTAGCTGAGTAGTGTTTGGCATTTTTTGTTAAACATCCCGTGCAAGGTGCAAGTGATGACCCTGAGAGTCTGCCTTCTGCAGTCTTCCTTAGAAATGGAAAATGGGTTGGTTTGGATGCATGTAAAGATGGTTAGCACTTCTGTGTAGGAGACAAGGATTACAGTGTAGGGCAACTGTGACCTTTAGAAGGTGGAAGAAAAACTGGAAAGCCATAGCTGAATGCTTTTGGGTAGGCAAAACCAAATCTTGTATTGTTGAAATACCTCCAAGCTGTCAGTGAATCTTTCTCTTCTCCTTTTTGATGTAAAAATTAGACTAGCACAATAATGAAATAATATCAAACACTCTATCCACTTGCTACTCTAGCATAAGTATGCTATTCACATGCCAGGCCTTTAAGATTATGGCAGAGAGAACCTGCATTTCCACAGCCCTGAAGATGCAGACACCTTCCTTCTGCGTGCAGGTATGACTGCAAAAAACATTTGAACATTGGTTTTTCATTGATGCTTGAGATGAGATAGTGAAAGTTTGCAGTATTTATGAAAGTGAATGAGGGAAGGAAGGATCAGGAATGCTTTAATGGAATCATGTTTTTACAAGTGAGCCAGCAGTAACAATATTTATTACACATGAAGACTAGCCCGTTATCAACAGTGAAACTAAAGTATCAGAATTATGTAGGCAAGATTCTAGGATGGAAAATGGGGAGGAAACTGTGTCCTTTTTTTTAACAACGTTTTACTGCAGGCTAGAACTGAGGGGAAGAAAACATCATATACCCTGACCTTACTGTGTTTTACTGCAGCTGGTTTGATCCCTCTAGCAATGCTGATGTCTTCATTGAAAAATAGGTAATTTCTGAAAGTATGTTAAAATCACCTAAACTATGAATGCAGCAGTAATCCTAGCTGTTAGATAAGACAGTGAAGTGTGTGGTCCTTTCCTAAAAGAGATGCTTTTCAGTTTGTGACTGTGCTTTGCTTTTAGTATCATTGCTCAGTTGTGCTATTTTCAGCACCTTGTAATACAGGCTACTAAAAGCAGTTACACTGACCCGGTTCTGTCTTTCATGCTGGGTGCCATATGTGGATGTTGATGGCAAAATGTAAAACTTCTCGCTTGTCTGATCTGCCCTTGTGACAGATGATTGCTTTGTTGACATTAACCCCCTCAAAGTATAAAACACTGAAAATAATACTGCAAACTGCACAGAACAACTGCTTTGAATAGAAAGAAAAGGGCTTCTTGAGTGTTGGCAATGGTAAAAGAAGACTAGTAGAAAATTATTAACTGATACTTCAGCTTTCACTTAATTAACTTGCTGCTTGCAGATCCTGATTACAGACTGCTTCTCAATGCATGTTTCCTTTCACATCTCTTCACCATCTGTTAGTAAGAACCGATGTAAAGTTGAGTTGGGATGACTTTATCCTGCGCAAATGCAGTTCGCCCTAGCAAAGGGAGCTATGCAAAAAAAAATGTTTCTCCCTTGAAAACTGTGAGCTCCCATCAATGGCAGCCAAGCAGTACTGTAGTTTCTTGAATTTTAGTGGAGCTGAAACTATTGTAGCAAGCTTTTGCTTCTGCACTGAGCTGAATTCCATTTTTTAAGTTAAGTGTTTCATAGGAAGGGCATAACTGAAATGTCTTATTGCCATTGCTTAAGATTCTAGCTTCCCCGATAAGACTTGTATCAAAAGCTTGAAAGTTTTTTTACTTTTTGGAAAACGTACTTTACCATATAAGAGTATTTGAGCAAATAGCTTGTTAGAAAAACAGTTTACTGAGTGTAAGATTTGCAAATAGGTTTTACTTAGCACCAATATTGTCAATATTTGGTACATTGCTCAAACAAACCAGATAAGAAGTCTGTTACTAATCTCTAGTGCTGTCATCATGTTTTGGAGATAACTAAGTGCTCCCTACCATTTAACCTTGTGTAATGTGTGTATAAACGTACCTAACTGTCATATCTCTGTTGAGTGTGACCTCATTCCATTGCTGCTGACTGTTTGCTGATAACTGCTGGTCTTGTGCTGGGTTGGCTTTACAGTGGTCCACCTCTTAATGCTTCTTGTCTTTCATTTGTTGTGTTAGTAACAAGACAGATTGTGTGCTTTTCAGAGAACTCATACTCTAAATATTTTGTTACTATTTTTAAAGTGCTCCACTGTAACTTTTTGGATTTTAAAAACCAGCCCTTATCTTATTGGGAGAATAGGTTTGTTGTCTTTTGGTTGAGAGAACTGTCTCATATAAACCTGCTATGTCCACAGTTATTGTGGTTTGTCACTGATCCTTAATAATGCTAAGACTGACAAAATGTATGCATGTGGTTGTGTGAGATATCCGCAGGTGTTAGCTCAGACTTTCAGCTGTCTTTGAAAGGAATGGTAGAAAATGTCAGGTAATTGCTGCTTAGAAGGCATGTTATATTCAAAGCACCTTAGGGGCAGATGTGTGTGAAAGGTCTGTTTCTTTTTGTTGATCTACTTTGTGCCTTTTGGGAATGTTGAATGTGAGGCCAGGTTCAGGTTCAACTTTGTGAAGTCTAGCAAAATGGAAGCTTTTTATGGGTAGAGCCATGTCTTGATGGTAGTCAGCAGCTCTTGCATCTGTTCTTGAATTTGCCACTGATTTGGTGGATGACTTAGACAAAGTGTTTCAACCCCTCCAAATCCTCTTGAAGTTGGTGCCAATAAGAGTAGCTTCCTTGGCCAAACACCTGGAGGTAAACTACATTTTTACTATATTACTATATTTGTCTTGAGAAGTGGTTTAAAATTGGCTCTCATTTCCTGTTCAGCTGAATACAGATGTGATGAGGTTCCACATTAATGTCATCCTTATGGTGAAACACTGCTCCTGTATACTTTCTTGTTAAGTGAAAGACATTTTATCTTTTTGAAACAAACAACATCCCTCTCCAGTGATCTGCAAGCCACTTCTGGGTTTTTTTGGGGGGTTTGTTTTTGGGGTTTTTTTTTTCAGTATGGTGAATACTAACATGTGCCTAGCACGCAGTAAACAGAATAGGATTTTACAGAATAGTCTCCAGACCAATTATCAAACAGTAATTAATTAAATTAAAATTTGATAATTCACATAAAAGAAAACAGCAAGGCTGAACTGTGCTTGCCTGAAGGCACTAAAAATTGCTAATGACCTGTTCATTTGCAGTATGGCATGAAAATTAAGTGAAATCTAATGTTTCTTTGCGACTCTTGAGTTTCCTCAGTCTGAGTTCACTTGTAAGGGTGGAATTTCATGTGACTACAAACCTTTATGTGGGTGGGGTTTTTGGTGTATTTTTTGTTTGGTGTTTTTTTTTTTAGAGCACTTTCTCTGGTGTCTGTTAGACTACAGGTTCAACAACAAATTTATAGAGGTGTTTCTTAAGTTAATTCTCCACCATCTTTCCATACTTTTCTCTGCAATATTAAGATGCTCAGTACAATCACCAGCTGTAGGTTGTATTTTAGAGCTGTTTTTCATAAGTGGTGTTTTGTAAACATGTAAAGGAAGAGTTGTGCTTTTTAACTCTGGCACTGATTTTGGTGGCTTGACTCTGGTATGAAGTAGGCAGAGAGAATTATGCTTCTTCAGAAAACACTTCCAAAAAACAAAATTAGTTACTTGCTCTCTTCATTTTATTTCAGAGATGCCTGCAATAGATATCCACAGCTATGGTGTTTCAGAGTAAGTAAGGATCCTTAGCGCAAAGAACTTAGTTTGAATAAGCCACAGATACAAGTTCTCTATATATTGAGAAACTTACAGAGAGGGACAGGTTACACTGTAGTTGGGATCCTATACAATAGGACAGTGATGACTCTGAACTCAATGAGATATCTCCAGATAAGGACAAATAATAACGATGCGTGTATTATATAGAGGAAGGGTAATACAGAGAGCAGCAAACACTGTCATGAAAAGTCTTCAAGCTGCAGAGAGCGGCTTATAGTTTGCTCATGATCCAAACCCACAAAAATAAGTATTTGAGGTATTATTCTTAAGTGTCTATGGTACTGTAGACTTAAGATACTGTGTTAGGGAAAACAAAACACATGGAATTCAATAGAGCAGCATATTTTCACCAGGAGAGGAAATAGTTTCATAAAGTTTCCCAAAAGGAGTTTGTTCATCTTATCTAAATAATAGCTTCCTATTTCAACCTTCTATTATCTTGAGTTGGAAAGAAGCTTTTTTCTACTGTTAGTCATATTACTAATGAAAGGATGAATTAATAAACTTTTTAAAAGATCAAAATGACTGTGGTCTGAGACAATACACTGATTAAGGTACTTAATTTCTTTCATGTAGTATGTCTTAATACCACTTCTGTTTCTGCAGCTACTCATTCAAAGTAGTAATACAAGACATTAGCCAGCAGCTGAAATCCTCACTTTAAGGATAGTTGAGTAACAAAAATAATCAGGGCCCACATGCCTTTCTACAGAGGCATTTTTCTAGCTATGGCCTAACTTCAAGGTCCAAGGGCTTAAATGCATTCTTAATACTTAATTACTGCAACAGCTGACTCAACCAAGGAAAAATGTGTAGGTGCCAAGGAAACTCTCAGAAGTTGAATAAGCTACTAGCCTCTGGGAATTTCATCCTGATACACATGGTACATATTAGGGGCTCTTGTGGGAAAATTGTGTTTTATAGAATGTGAAGGAAAAAACAGTATAATTCACAAGATGATCAGAATACAAATACTATGTTAAAGGAATTTTTACTGTAAGCAAAGAGCAGACAAGCAGGGGATCAAATTCAGTGGGAACAGATGAACTGAGGTTTAGGTTATACTATAAACAATGCATAAATGAATCTTAACCAGTATGGCTGGCTAGAAGAAGCATGTAAGCCTTACTACTCTCCTTAAAGACCAAAGGTTTTTCTCATTTTCACGTATCCCCATGAAAGCCAGCCAATTTCAGCCAAACTTGACAGAGGAGATGGGAGTCTTGAGGATGTTAAGTTTTTCCATAATTTATGGAAATTGGCACCTTCTGGAGGGGAGGACAGATTCAACTTAGTGTCACCAGTGATGGACAGGCAACACAGAGGCTGATACTGGCCTTTTTCACTGGCCCTTTTCCTGACGCATCAGGCTGGATACATATCAGCACTTGCTAACTCCTGCTCGGGAACGCAGGAGGCTGACTTGTTATCCTGCCAGACGAGAAGCTGGAAGACATCTCTGGAGAAGGAAGCCTTGGGAACAGGTGAAGATGCCCAAGGCACACAGGCCACACACCCATACAAAATCGGGACTAGGTAACTACTGCTTTGAGAACTGCTTGTTTCAGTTAGTCAGAGCAGAGACCTTCTTTCTCCTTCACGTAGGTCATTTAAGCTTTAATGACTTCGATACTTTTTTTTTTCTGTTGTGTAGCTGTAGTCTGACAATGTGATGGAAGAAAGAGTATTATGGATCTGTTATCTTGTGTGAAGCTGTTGAGATTAAGACACTGTAGCTTTTCTTCTGTAACTTCAAAAAAATCATGCTGCTTTCTTGTGATGTTAGTTTTCTCAGCAGATCTAGGGAAGGATGAACAGACTATGCTTTCTCTGTAGTTGTTTTCCAAACCTGCTCAGAGGCAGAAGGGTAAATTTTGAATCCCGTTCTTCTGAATTTCTGCTCTTGGAGTGGTGAGAAGTAATAGGGAACAAAATTGTGAGCACAGTTTATCTATCTGTCTTTGCTTTCTGGTGAAGCCAGTTAACTGCTGCTGAGAGTAAGAGGGTAAATGAGCCCCTTTTATAGCGAATGTCAGCTTGAATATGTGTTACAAGTTCAAAATATGTCTATTAGTAACATCCAGAGGGAAGGGAGCAAAACAAGAACTTCTCCAAGGGTAAGAATGATCACAGTCAAAGGAGGAGGATGTGTGTAGGGAGGTAGAAGGAATTGTTGATAACTCCATATCCACACATTGCTTACAAGTGAAAAACTATATAGAAGAATTATAGCCAAAATAACTCTGGATGAATTTTATTTGGTAACAGATTCCCAGTCACAACCCTTAATCTGAATTATTTCCCAGCAGTTCAATGGGTGCCAAACTGTAACTTGCTCCACCATTTTTCTTTTATGGTATTCTCATTTAAGTGTGGTGAAAAAGATTGTTCTTTGTGTCTCCTGAGAGCAGACGATGTGAAATGAATCACCTGTCTTAGTTCAAAGCATTAAAGTAAAAAGTAAAGGGTATGTTTAAGAAACCTGTAATAAGCAACTCCTGTCTCCTTTAGTTATTAAATGAAATTGTTTCCAGGGGAGGAAGTGTGATATTAGGGAAGCTTTTATACTGTGTTCCCAAGGAACAGTGTTTTTAGTCTCTACTTCTCTTCTAGGAGAGACATCCAGAACTGAGTTTATTCTGTGCCCCCTGAATACCCAGCCACAAGCTGAGGGACCAAGAATGTTTAAAACAATATATTTATAAAACAATTGTCTCACAGTTTTGGGGGACCCTGGAAGAAGATAGGAGAGACAAACCAAAGGTTTTTTAGCCTCAGACTGGGGATCTTAACGCAGATTTAGTGTCTTGGATGAGTTGGATGGATTAACTTAGAGTCCAGACATCACATTTCCTACACAATTGTGTATGCTTTCAGAGGATGAAATGTATTGGCATCTGTGAAGTGTCTGGTGTGGATTGTGAAGGTTATCTGAACAACTAGAAGGGTCATAGCTGTATTTTTTGGGCTGTTCCTGCAAGAATCAGGGGTGGTGAAGGCAGAAATATGGATTCTTATACATACTTCTGTGCCTTTCTGGGAGGAGAGTTGGTTGAGGACTGAGTAGAGAAGAACAGAAAGCGTTCAGTGCAGGTCAATGTACGAGAGTAAGACGTTTTTTTCTGTAGCTCCATGGAACTTACCCACTTAATTGACTGTGTCAAAGCCATACCTCAAAGTCTCTGCCAAATGCTTATGTTACTGACAGACAAAGTTTGGGGGTCTTCTGGAAAACTGCGTACTGTAAAAGCAGTCAGTTAGGATACAAAGCTGAAAATTGCATAGTTCAATAGTATATTTACATTAACATAACAAAGGAGATCTATCACTTAGCAAGTGTATGTGTTTTCTACAAGGAATAGACTTTCACGAACTGTTTTTTGTAGGTTCACATGCAAAATTAAGTTGTTAAATACAGAAATATGTTGGGCTTAGGGTGTTCAACAGACATATTAAGGGATTTTGTGTTGTAGAATACCTTATTTAGAACACCTTCCTTAACCACGTTGCAGGTGTAAGCAGGTTACTAATGACATAATAAATGTTGCTGTATATAGAGGCATTATTAGCAGAAGTAACATTGAAGGGATATGAGTTTAAGGGACAGGGCAGGAAAGATGAAAATAACAAAATAAGGCTTACCTTGGGTTAATGCGAGCTAATACCTAAACTCATAGCTGCAAAATTTAATTGCAGGAAGGTGCCTAGAAAATAGATCCAGGAAGGAGTGGGGCAGAGTGAGAAGCTCATAGTGAACAGCAAATATATTGGTTTATGTTAGATATATGTAGAAATAGAAACAGCTTCTGCAGTTCCATTAGGAAAAGGCACTGCAGAATACAGTGAGAAGAAAAGACACTCTAGCCTTGCTGCAAGGGGGTGCAGACCATTCCTCCTCCTTCAGGGCTGTGCTGTGTGGGACCATGGGAGGAAACTCGTAGAAGAGCAATCAGTTGCCTCATGGAGAGGGACTACAGCTTCAAAAGTCTGGTCTGAGACTGTTATTAAAATGAAACAGTTAGCCGTGTGGAATCTGATGCTTTTAGGACTCACCTAGTGAGACCTGGACATTACTGTGCATTAGAGGTTACCTGAACAGTGTTTTCTGTTCTTGCTTTACTTTGTAGCCAGAGATTGTTGCTCAAGAAGACTAAGGTTATTAACATTTGCGAAAACAAAACATAAAGCTTTACAGTATAGATTGGTTGCCAGCATTAAAATTGAGACAGAGTAGCGAGAATCTGGTTATGATAGCCCAGTACAAGCTACTGTGCTGTGAAAAAATTTGACTCTATTCCAGACAAAATCAGTACAGAAGTGCCGTGCATCTGCTGCCTATAGGCTTTAAGGTTATCCTGTGAAGGAGAATTCTTCCACTGCCGTTGTATGTTCAAATCTGTAAGTCCATTCTGGGATGTTGTAAGTCTGAAGTGCAGTATGTTTAGTGCTACAGACAACTAGTTTTGTGGGACTACAGCTGTGAAGAATCTTACAAAGATGGAACTAAAATTAGAAAGATGCTGAATCTGATAACATACCGCTTTCTGAAAGTGACATATTTCCAGAGGCATTAAATTGTCATTGTCATATTGTTGCACTTTTATTTATGTTTCCTATAGCTGCTATATAGCTATATACTTGTTTAGTCTGTGGAGGAGTCTCAGGAAGGATCTTAATGCTCCCTACAGCTACCTGAAAGGAGGTTGCAGGCAGGTGGGGGTGGGTGTCTTCTCACAGATAATGAGTGACAGGACAAGAGGAAATGGCCTTAAGTTGTACTAGGGGAGGTTTAGGTTGGATATTAGGAAAAATTTCTTCACTGAAAGGGTTGTCAAGCATTGGAACAGCCTGCCCAGGGAGGTGGTAGAATCACCATCCCTGGAGGTGTTTAAAAACATGTAGATGTGGTGCTCAGCAACATGGTTTAGTGATGGACTTGGCAGTCCTGGGTTAACAGTTGAACTTGATGATCTCAAAGATCTTTTCCAACCTCAATGATTCTATATGTATTTGTAGGGGCTTAGTATGTCTCTGAAAGTAATTATAGGTTTGAAATATTCAAGTGCTGTGGGTTCATGCACAGATATGGCAAATAGAGCTTAAATGGATTAGGTGGTTTAAAAGATTGACAGTTGCAAGGCAATGTCTACCAGCATGCACTGTTCAGTGTCCTCTTAAGGTAACTGCTGTGTTCTGAAGTTACAGTAATTGGTACTTACTACTGGAAAGTGTTGTAGGGATATTTTGGTGAGAGGGAGTTCAGACTAAAAATTGGGAGAAATTATCCTCATCTGTTGCTGTAAGGCTTCAGCTAGGGCGTTGTGAAAGGGCATGCATGTTTAGGGTTGTCTTAAATTGCTGGTTTTTGCATGTATGTTGAAGCTGTGGCAGTGGCATTCATGAACACATGACACAATTTGTTGTCTGAATAAAGCATGTCACAGGTTTGTTTTAACTCTTCTCAGTGGTGTTGCAGTTTTTGCTTTTTAACATGCCTTTCAGCTTTCCCTAATTTTCTGTTGTATTTTTTGAGGGAGGGGGAGGAGATAAAAAATGATCAGTATTACAGCAATTCAGTTACCCAGAATAATTACACTGCAGAAGAGCAGATATATAATTAACTGAAATAGCCAGTCATCCAGTTTACTGGATTCATATTGGGATTGCCTTAACTTCTTATGTTCATAAGTAGGTTATAGCACCTAGTGATAAGTACTTAAAACGGAATTACAGTTTAAATGGTATCCTTTTAAAATTCTTATTATGCATTTCTCTCTACATTGATTTCCATTTGTTACTACCTTGTTAAGTGTAGGAAGTTAAGTCACCTTGTTTTCTTTGTTATGCTCAGCTGGAGCTTAACCTAATTATCTTTTATCAAGATGTTTTCTTCCCAGTAGGCTACCTGTCTTCCATCTAGTCTTTAGTAAATGTTGTGAATAGAGCTCCTATACTGAAAAATATCTCATTAAGAATCATGAACATTGAAACAATCTGCCTGTTTAACAAGTAAATAAATAAAATTAAGATTGCTCTCTGGCTTGAGTGTTCTGTATTCATTCAGTTTCATGGAAGTTCTTTACCTGCAATACTTTATATCTGTCTGGCTTTCTATGATGGGGTTACAATGTTGATGGATCAGGGAAGAGCAACTGACATCACCTACCTGGACTTGTGGAAAGCTTTTGGCATTGTCCTGAGTGGTGTCCTTGTCTCTAAACTGGAGAGACATGGATTTGATGCGTGGACCACTCAGTGGGTAAGGAATTGGCTGGATAGTTGCACTCAAAGAATTGTGGTCAGCAGTTCAATGTCCAAGTGGAGACCAGTGACGAGTAGCATTCCTCAGAGGTCCATCCTGGGACCAGTGCTGTTCAACATCTTTGTTGGTGAAATGGACAGTGGGATTGAGTGCACCCTCAGCAAGCTTGCTGATGACATCAAGCTGTGTGGTGTGGTCAACATGCTGGAGGGAAGGGATGCCGTTCAGAGGGACCGTGACAGGCTTGAGGAGTAGGCCTGTGTGAACCTCATGAAGTACAACAAGGACAAGTGCAAGGCCCTGCACCTGGGACAGGGCAATCAGCAATATCCATACAAAGGGATTGACAGCTGCCCTGTGGAGCAGAACTTGAGGATACTGGTAGACAAAAAGCTGGACATGAGCCAGCAATGTGCACTTGCAGCCCAGAAAGCCATAGTATCCTGGGCTATATAAAAAGTAGTGTGGCCAGCAGGTCGAGGGAAGTGATTCTTGCTTCCCCTGTACTTTGCTGTCATGACAACCCATCTGGAGTACTACATTCACCTTTGGAGCCCCCAACATAAGAAGGATGTGGACCTGTTGAAGTGAGTCCAGAGGAGGGCCACAAAGATGATCAGAGGCTGGAGCACCTCCCCTATGAAGACAGGCTGAGAGAGTATTACTAGGTGTCGTGGTTTAACCCTGGCCAGCAGCTAAGCACCACACAGCCGCCTGGTGTGACGTGGGAGATAATGGTAAGAGTAAAAATTCGTGGGCTGAGATGAAGACAGTTTATATACCATAAGTCTGAATGTCCCCCAGCTTTATATACTGAACATGACATTCTGTGGTATGGAATATCCCTTTGGCTAGTTCGGGTCAGCTGTCCTGGCTCTGCTGTGTTCCAGCTTCTTGTGCACCTGCTCCCTGGCAGAGCACGGGAAACTTGGAAAGTCGTTGATTTAAAGTAAGCAGTACTTAGCAACAACTAGACATCACTGTGTTATCAACATTATTCTCATACTAAAGCCAGAACACAGCACTGCACCAGCTGCTGAGAAGAAAATTAACTCTATCCCAGCCAAAACCAGGACAATGGGCAGCTCTCTTCCTGAGTGCACCTCATTTGTCTGCCTGTGAAGTGGGCATTCCTACTGTCCTTCACTCTTGTCTCTGATGTCTTAAATAGTTAAACTTACTCTGTCTGTGGGAAAACTTAAGAGTGTCTGGTGCTCATGATTGTTCTTAAAAGGAAAATTGAATTAGATAGGGCACTCTTTGCTCAGAGTGTTATTTTCTGTCTGTCTCTCTGTCTTTATGTTTAACTGAAACAAAATGTTTCCTGCAGGGAAAGGATGCTGTTAAATTCTCCTTTCCCCAAAATCTGCCCTGGAGCAGAAGGGGATCGGATCTTTTGTGCTGTCCTAAGAGGTATATAAACAGTTAGGGAGAATCAGGAATGTTCAGTTCTTACTCTTACGTGGACCATAATACAGCATAGTATTTTTATCATGTTGTCTTTTGTGTACATAAGTAAATATTCTTCATAAAGAAACTTAAGGACGTATTGGAAGGTAGTAGTGTGTTCTAAAAACAGGCTTTTTGCTATGCATGTTTTCAATATATGTCTTTTCATTGCTTCTCTTAGTCCTCCTAATTATGTAAGTTTTTGCTGGTAGGACTCCTCTTAAAAGTGAATCATTATTAAATAGCAGAGATCTGTGTGTGTGTCTCATATCTCAAAACCCACAAAAAACCTATTTATCCATTCCTACAGGTGACAACCGTGTGACTGATTTGTTCCGTGTCCTTCAGCATTTCTTGTAATATCAGTCTGTCTAAATGGCACTGCCTATTGACATGCAGTGTCCTGGCAAACAGCCATGGAAGCATTCTTAGTTTCTGAAGCACATGGCTGAAGTTCTGCTACTGATAGCAACCAGTTCCAGGAGGTGGAAGTTGGGTGGTGGAATGAAAGCCTTCTCCTTGCCCCACTCCATGTCATGGTTCTCTGAACATTTCAGCTGTGGAGCTCATTCCAGCATGTGTTACTGCCTTTGCTTCAGGTTTTTGTACTTACGAACACTGAGACTCTTCACAGCTTGAATTTTATTATTGTTGGTGTTTTCTTTGTAGTACATTGGATTATGCGTGTGGGGAGGGTTCTTCAGTGCTCCCTCAGCATGAGGCTGTGAATGGGCACGTTTCTGACACTGTGACCTTGTTACTGAAGAAAAAGGGTTTTTTTTGTTATTGTGTTCATTTCTCTTAGATGACAGCATAATTAGCAGTAGCCCTTAATATGGCTGGCGGCAGGGAAGCGATGGGGAGTGCAAGAGTGCTTCTGAGTGGCATGGAGCAAGGGAGTGGTCCTGGGTGTGGGCCCAGGCTGGGTGGAGGCTGTGTATTTCTGCAGCTGCAGGAGAGGATGTGGGGCAGCAGAGGTTCAGCACTTGCTTGCTGTGAGCTCTGCCTTAGATGAGAAGTACTAGGGCATATGTGGGTTTACAGCAGATACAGAGTGCTCCTTGAAGGGGATGGGCAGGGCAGAGCAGCATCCTCATGGGCAAACCCCTTTCCAGCACCTGCACCCCCAGACCCAGAGCCTGCAGCTTGTGATGCTGCTTGGCCAACTTTTGGGCCAAATGAGGCTTTTCTGCCATTGTCTGTTCCATCTTCCTCTTCTGTTTGTCCTGAATGAGGATGTGTGCTTTTTAGCCACAAGTTGTAGCTTCCTTACCACTCAGATGAAGAGGGAGAGGTCTTAACTTGATAACTGCACTTGCGAGTTGCCATCCTTGGGTGCAGGTGCTCATTGATGTCTGCTATCCCTTACAAGTCTCCAAAAGTGCCCAAAGGCTCCAATGTGACCTACCAGCAGCAGAGCTGTGGTTAAATGACAGCTGAAAACCACATTAAAAGAAGGACAAAAGTAGCGGAAGAAAGGGGGGAATTTTCCCTGTGTGTTGTCTAGCTTGAGAGTTCTAGCTTGAGTCGAAAGGCATTTTCAAAGAAAGACAAAGACAAGCAGGTGCTTTAAAAATGAGACAGTCAAGCTTGCGCCTTCTGTTTGGCCCCATTTCATGCTTACCTGTTAGAAATTAAATCAACAGGAACATCTTGAATTTAAAAACAGACATTACCTGGCTTTAATACAGCATATTTTTAAAACACCTGATTGGTGGAAAGACTTGTCCTTCCAAAAACATACAGAAAAATGAGTGACGAAACTTACTTAAAGTTTTGCTCTGGTTTGGCTACATATCTTGGTTTCACTTTCTCTTTTTGTTAATTCAGCAGTGGATTGCGTCCACACTGTGGTCAGGGATTTTCCTGCTTCAGACCCATGGAGATCAGACTTAGAACAAAATCTAAGAGGTATCTATTCAGACAATTTCCTGGGGCAACTGCTAGTTTAGTAAAAGAAAACAAAACACACCAACCAACAAATGAAAAATGACAAAGGTAAGGAACCCTCAGAATTAAACATGCCAGATTTTGAAAACCCTTTTTATGCAGTTATTGTCAGTCAAATCTATTAGGGGAAATAATGTTTTTGATAAACTATGTCCAAAAAGGAAGTCTGCTTTGATAAAGGAAAGTTGTGAGCATGACTCCTTTGAAAGCACCTGGTATGCTAATTTGAAATGCTGATTTCCATTTTGACTAATTTAATGTCCTCTAGGCAATGTGTACTCTCCTTCTAGAAAGAACTATGAATGAGTGTTAACTGGGGGATATTTTGTTAGATTGAAGCAAATTATTGGGAGGTATACATGATGCTACAGGTTTATATTGTTTCACTTCACCCAAAGTAAATCATGACATTTCCTTCATAAAAACTGAAGTGTACAAGTTTTCTGTTCCCCTGTATTCTGAGTCATGACCACTAATGAAGCAATGATGGTATAAGATTGTTTCCTGCATGTCTGGCTGATGTAATGCTCTTCAATTTTTGTTCAAGATATTTACACTGAATTATTTATGTTCTCTGTTTTTAAAGCTGTTATTAAATCAAATAAAACACATGGAGAAAGCACATGCCAGAGGAATACCAAGAGATAGATAAATACATTGCAATGAGCGAAGAAAAAGATTAGACTTGAAGTGGTTGAGAGTTCGGATTCAGAAGGTCAAGTGATGAACTGCAAAAGGTGTTCCAGAGTCTTTTTCCTAAGCTGTTCACTGTGTTAATTTTTTGGGGTTTGGCTGGTTAGGCTTTGTCTGAATGTGTGATTATATTGTTGAGTAGGTTTGAAGTCCAGTGGGATTGATACTGAGTGAGAACATGGAGTTCAGTACAAACTAGTATCTCATTAATCCAGTGTTTCCTTACATTAATTTCAGTTTACATCTGGCAAGGAATAACCCATGTTGAAATTGAGAAGAATTTTCATGCTTTGTTCAGCCCTGGGTTGTTTAAACTTCAGAATCACAATTCAGCCGTAATAAAGTAAACAAGGCCTGAGTTGTTTTGAGGGAACAAAATCTGATCTAGAAAATCCTTCAAGGGTAATTTTAGTTGTCATTTTACCATGTAAAGTCCAAGCAATGACCTTATGTTTGGCCATTTTCTTATTTCAAATTGACACATCATTTAATGAAATGAATTAAAGAGCTGTTGAAGAAATACAGGGAGGCATGAGTTTTCTCCTGGAAATATTTAAAATACCTGCCATATAGGCAATGTCCTAGTCCAAAGACATGAAGTTTGCTCTCCAAACATAGCGTCAAACTTCAGAGATACTCAGTTCTTTGAGACTGATTATACCAGTTGTGTGACTGAATTCCTATTTGATCAACTTGAAGGTGAATGACAACCCAAATTCAAATACTTTGTGTCAGGAACATTGACTGAGTAAAGTAAGACCATTCAGTCATGAAAATTAAGCAATAACCAACCTTCAGTACCTCGGTAACGAATGCTAACAAGAGCAGAACAGACAAAAATGTTTCAAGGAATGAGGTACAAAAATCAATCAGAGGCTATACATTTTTTAGAAGTGCATTAAGTGCTACCTCTTAAGCTTTTGAGGATTAACTCAAACGTTTTTATTGATACAACTCATTTGTCTGTACATGACTTTAAACATACTAGCTCACTATACAGTCATAGAAAATCTATTATGCATCTTAAGTACCTTTTACTTTTCAGCTTTGCAAATACATTTTTTTCACAGGAAAGCTTTGTAATGACATTTTTGTCACTTTGAAACACTTTTCCAACACTTCTCTGTTTCACTGATGTATTCTTTGAAGTTCTTTTAAAATAGTTTTCTAGAAGTAGAACACATTATATATTAGGAGTATGGCATAATTCTTCACAAAACCGAACTTGCCTTTGCCAGTGATTCTAAAAATATGTTTAATGTAATAATGCTGTCTAAACACTGAAGCAAAAGTTTCTGGGATATCTGGTAGCAAAAATGAACGTTAGCAGTTTGCCTATGTCAAGGTCTATTAGGAAGCACTTAACTTTTTCCTTATCTGCAGAATTAACAGTTAAGAGCCCCAAGCATTCCTCCAGAATTTTGAACAAAATTACTTACTTATTACCCAACTCTTGCAACTCAACAGTGGAATTATAAATATGTCACTGACGGGAAAACAATGCTGTATGTTTTTCCTCTCAAAAACAACTACAGGCTAGGGATTACAGGCAAAATGTTTTTATTCTACAACATATAAACAAGTAAAACATCGCTAATGTCAATGGATTTCTGATTTGTTTCATTTTAAAAAAAGAGAAAAAAGACTAATTTGCAAATGCAATTTTGTCTGGTTTTTTCCCCTGGCATTTTTAAAAGAGCAAAGTTGAAAGACTGCAAAACTAATGGCTTTCATGCCTGAGAAAGCAAACTGCTTTCTTAGGCAAAACCCTAGCCATGATCTATCAAATATGTATTTGGACTGCACAGTCACTGTATTTTTATTGTTTTACAGATTACTATGAGATTAGTAGTTCATATACAAACTCATGAATGTAACATTTTTTAAGGTGAGGATTTTTTAAGACTAATTGTTCAATTTATGCTGGAATTGGCCTAGAATAAAACCAACTATTGTGGATTAGACCATGTGCCACTTTGAAGATTTTCTGCTTTTAAGGCCCAATCTGTCTTTCCTTCCCCTCCCTTTTCCATCCTATGTACAAAGAGTTTTTCAGCTACACAGTATGTAGGGCTGCAGAGTTTGAGAAGAAATACATCTGTGGATACGTTCCAGTGTGTATCTTTCAGTGTATCCAAAATGCTTGTACACCAGTGCACACAATATGAGAAACAAACAGGATAAACTGGAAGTGTTGGTCAGCTCCCAGAGCTACAATATCATTGGAATTAGTGAGACCTGGTGGAATAAACCCCACGGCTGGAGTGCTGGGATGCAGGGCTGCAGGCTGTTCAGGAGGCAGGGCAGGCGAGGTGGCGGTGTCACACTATGCATGAGAGAGGTTTGACTGTGCAGCCCTTACAGTTAGGGCTGGTATGGTTGAGAGCCTCTGGGTGAGGGTTAGGGGGATGAAGACAAAGGAGGTGTTGCAGAGGGTGTTTCTACTGATTGCTCAGCCAGGATGTGAGCACTGATGGGTTATTCTATAGGCAATTAGGAGAAATCTCTGGGTTGGTAGCCCTTGTCTTTATGGGAGATTTCAACTTCCTATGCATCAGCTGGGAATATCATACTGCTGTGATGAGCAGGTCGTGGAAATTCTTGATGTTTGTAGGAGATAACTGATTGTCATAAGTACTCAGTGAGCCAGCTAGGAGAGATGCTCTCTTAGACTTGTTGTTTGTTAATGGTAGGTGGCTGTCTTGACCACAGTGACCATGAAATGGTTGAGTTTAACATTTTCAATGTAATGAGAAAAAAGGAGAGCAGAGTTGCTACCATGGACTTCAGGAGAGCAAACTTTAAGCTATTTAGGGAGCAGAGAGTACCCTGGGAATCTGCTTTTGAGGGCTTTACGAGTCCACAAGGGCTGGTCAGTTGTTAAGAAGCACATTTTAGAAGCACAGGAGCAGGCAGTTCCACTGTATCGTAAGTCAAGTAAGGGGGACAGAGGGCGAGCTCTGCTGAACAGGGAACTCTTCACGGAGTTCAAGAGGAAAAAGAAATTCTGTCGTCTCTGGAAGCAAGGTCAGCCTTTGCAGGAAGAGTACATAGCTGTGGTTCATTTATGCAGGGAGAAGACACAAAAGACCAAAGGTCAATTGGAGTTGAAAGTGGACAGCGTTGTTTCAAGTAACAAGAAGGGCTTTTAAAAGTATGTTAATAGCAAGAGGAGGTCTAAAGAAAACATTGGACCAACACTTGTTTAAGATGGTCATCTGACTAATAGGGATGAAGAGGAAAGGGAGGCATTCAATGTGTTTTTCGCGTCAGTCTTAATACTAATGATAAATCTTGGGCTGCTCTGTCCCGAGTCAGAGGACCACAAGTGTGGGAAGTGGCTTTCCATTTGTGGACTCTGAAATTGTAAGGGACCAGCTGTATCAGCTGAATGTTTGCAGGTCCATGGGGCCTTGTGGGATTTATCTGAGAAGGATCTAGTGGATGTTATGGCAGGATCCCTCTCAATCTTCTACCAAAGGTCTTGGGAGTCTGGGGAGGTCCGTGCTGACTGGAAGCTAGCCAGTGTTATTCCAATCTACAAAAAGAGCATGAGGGAAGACTCAGGGAACTACAGACCTGTTAGTCTAACCTCAGTTCCTGGAAAAATTACAGAGAAGATTACACTGGGTGCTACTGAAAGCCATTTAAAGGACAGTGTAGTCATCAGGCACAGTCAACATGGGTTCACAAAGGGAAGATCCTGTTTAACTAATTTGATATCCTTATACGATAAGGTCACCCACCCAGTGGGTGAAGGGGAAAGCGGTGGATGTAGTTTTTCTGGATTTTAGTGAGGCTTTTAATGCTGTCCCTCACAGCACCCTTCTGGACAAGCTGTCCCACTGTGAGATGAGCAGGTTGACGGTGCACTGGGTGACAAACTGGCTGAATGCCAGGGCTCAGAGGGTTGCAGTGGATGGGGCTCCGTCTGGCTGGTGACCGGTCACCAGCACTGTTCCTCAGGGTTCAGTTCTAGGGATTGAACAGTTCTGTTCAATACATTTATCAACTGTCTGGATCCAGGAGTTGAATGCACCATTAGTAAATTTGCTGATGATACTGAGCTGGGAAGTGCTTCTGACTCTCTTGAGGGACAAGAGACCTTGCAGAGGGATCTAAATAGACTGGAACATTGAGCTAGGATCAATGGCATGAAATGTCACAAATGTAAATGCCAGATTCTGCATGTGGGATGGAGTAATGCCAGGCACAAGCACAGACTGGGAGAGGAGTGGCTGGAGAGCAGCCCTGCAGAAAGGGGTCTGGGGGTGCTGGTGGACGTTAAGGTCAATGTGAGTCGGCAGCGTGCGCTGGCAGCCAGGAGGGCAAACCGCACCCTGGGGGGCATCAAACACACCATAACCAGCCGGTCAGAAGCGGGGATTATCCCGCTGCATTCAGCGCTGGTGCAGCCTGACCTTGGGTACTGTGTGCAGTTCTGGGCCCCACAATTTAAGAAGAAGGGTGTGAAGGTCCTTGAATGCACCCAGAGGAGGGCAACAGAGCTGGTGGGAAGGGCTGGAAGGAGCGTCCTGTGAGGAGCGGCTGGGGAATTTGGGCTTGTCTGGTTTGGAGGTAAGGGTGAGAGGTGACCTCATTGCTTCCTGGGGAGGGGAAGTGGAGAGGGAGGTGCTGATCTCTCTTCTCCCTGGGACCCACTGATAGGATATGCGGGAACAACTCAAAGCTGCACCAGGGGAAATTTAGGCTGGATATTAGTAACCGTTTCTTTACCAAGAGGGTGGTCAAACACCAGAACAGGCTTCCTAGAGAGTTGGTTGATGTCTCAAGTCTGTCAACATTTAAGAGGCATTTGGACAACACCCTTAATATAAGATGCTTTAGCTTGGTCAGCCCTGGAGTGGTCAGGCAGTTGGACTAGATGATCATTGTAGGTCCCTTCCAACTGAAATAGTTTATTCTATTCTACCTCTCTGAGGCAGAAAAACAAAGCTGTAGGTGTGCTATAGTGGTCAGAAACAGCATTTAGTGCTCAGAAACAGCATTGCAATTCTATTTATTTACGTTTGAAGAAAATCTTAGTTTTCTGTGCCCTTTCTTTATAAATCACTCACCATTAGCCTCACATGGCTACCTGTTCTCCTGTTTTCTTCCCTCAGAATGTCAAACAGCTGAAGAGTGAAACTGTTGTGAACATTAACTGCATGGCAACATAGAACATTTGCATTACCTGCATGCAAACACAGTTCATAAGCTGTGTTTATGCCTGGAGCATACATGTGCATCATATTCATTATAAATGTGCTTGCACACAGACCTCAAATCTCTGCTTCAGGGTATTTTTGGTTGTAGAGCTTTGTATTGGTCCGTTACACAAGTAGTGCTAAGTGAAAGCCAGAAAAAGCAGGCAGATTCATGTAAACACACTGAGTAAATAATTGTTCCAGCTTTAGCGGCACCCGTCTATAGTTTCAAGCTCATGTCATATTAATATGTCAATGTTTTGCTTAAATTAGGATAGCATACTTTATTGTATTTTTCCATTTGCTAATGAGTGGGGTTAATGAAATGTGTTTGAAGAGGTATTTCTCTTTCCCTTCTCTTAGTCCCACTCCCCAGTTCCTAAAATAACTAGATTAGCATTCACTATCTTAAATGCAGGTGCTCTGAACAGCATCAAGAAGACTATCAGGTAGATGATACAAGCAGAAGCAGTTATGTTTTCCAGTGTATTAAATATGAAGAAAGAAACACTGCAGTTAATATTGACATATTTTTGTAGGAAGCAGTTTCCTGCAGACTTACATTAAAATATACTGCATTCTGTCTGCAAGCTTCAAAGGGCAATAAAGAGATATAACAGGTACTGTTCCAAGTGCAAAATGCTATTGCAACAGATAAATAATGAGGATGTGCTAACTCCACTGAATTACCATCTTGCTTTTAGATACTAGTTAATATTATTTCAAATACAAACTCTGTATTCATTGTGAACAGTAACTGAATTATGCCACTTTTCATGCAGATGTGCCCTAATCTCCTATCTTGGTTTCTTAGTTCTAAATACTTCTTTTTATCTACTGTGAAGAGAAGTTGTCTGTTACTTGGCTTTTGCTGGATACAGTCCAGGAGCTGTTCTAGCCATTCAAAAATCCACTCACTTTTGTTGCTGGAACTACTTATGGGTTTCTTTTTAATTGTTGTGTAAAAAGTCAGCTACATTTATGATGACTAGTCGTAATGATGAATGGTGAGTGTAGTAGCAGATTTTGTTCTTTGCTACTGAATTTTCACAGAAGTTCTACCAGACGGCATTACAGACGGATTTGTAGCTCTTGTCTCTTAATAAAATGGAAAGATTTGTACTGATTTTGTTGAGCATTAGGCAGCAGCCAGCTTTTCTGTTTTTAAGCACTCCCAGATGTGGAGACTTACCTTCTCAAGGCTGATGCAAACACAGATTTCACACGACACTGTTATTTACAAGAGAAGTGTTCTGATATTTTTTGAAGTTACTGTATGTGCTCCATAGAATGAAAAGCCTTACAAATTAAAGAAATTATGTTTACATGATCATTAATGGAGTAAAATAACCACAAAGAACTGAGAAGTGTGATGGAAAAATTCTTAGACTTGGCTTGCAGTTCAACAGAAAAAGTTTGACACAAGTATGGCATGACTGGAATACAGACTAATTTTGGTAGCTCTGAAAATATTTGTTCCCGGTTAGATCTTTATATAACATAATTAAGTTAAAATAAATAACTACATAGATATTTATTTGACTTTAAGTGCCTGGGAGTTAAGAAAAAAATACTCTCTATGCAAAGTCTTTTTATTGAGCAGGGAGAAGTATGTAGTTAACAACTGAGATAGAAATTACTTCAGACCCTGCAATTGTGCAACCTGTTTTCCTCAGTAAAAGAGAAAATCCCAAGGGCTATATTTTCTATACAATTATGAAGATGCATCAATGCTCAGTTACTGGGCATTTTTATTACTCTTAAAATAATATGGTATCTACAGGACAAATTGACGTTTATAGTCAGAGTTTTTAATGTTAAATCTGATGTCTTTTCCATGAAAAATAATTGTCTGGTTTATTATGTTATTTCCAGACAGCCTTAGCTGCAGTTCAGTTGTTAAGGATCTTTCCTGTTCAAGGGTGTTTCTTTTGCTTCAACTGCGTGCATTTTTAAGGAATACTTCCAGACTTTCTGGAAGTCATGTACTCTTATACATTGATACCTGGGAGAGAGAGCAGTCTGGTTTGAGCACCACTTCCTGTTGAAAAAAATATCTAGAATTAAAAGGTGAAATGTAGTGTAGGAATAACTTCAGTTTAAAAATAGTCGTGTTTTTTTTTCTTTTCTCTTCTCTTCTCTCCCTGTCATTCCCATACTGTGGAGGAAACTTGAGGGAGCAGACGGAAGGGTTGGGAGAGATAAACTAGTAATGGTCCTAGACAGCTCCAGTAACTTCCATATGTCTCATTAAGGATTGTTGCTTGCTTGTGCAGTACAGACAATAGCCAAATAGCTTTCTGTGTCCTTGGGCCAAGCGGAGGGGCTTCTGCACCATCTGCGATGTGTGCTGAAGTTTGAAAGCTTGCAGATGCAGGAGGGTCTTTTGATGTCTGTGGTGCGGCAGTCAAGAGAAGTGCTCCTCCTGCTGGAAGTCCTGGAAGGGGTGGGGAAACATGGTTTAATACAGCATTTCAAGGTCCAGTGGATGATTTACTGCCAAGCCACTATTGCTCCACAATCTGGCATGTGACATGGAGCTTTTAAACCCTTTCCCCTTCTCCCATTTCAACAAAGCTGGAGAATATTAGACAAATAATTTGTGTGAATTTCAACTGTGTATTTTTACACAGGAGGGAACTTCCAAGTTAAGGTAGCCCTTGCCTGTTCTCTGGCAGTACAAATTGGTTTCTTCTCTGCAGTTGATGAGTGAAGATGCGTTCTTTCCTGCATGTACTTTCTGCAGTATGCATACGTTAAATGGGCTTGCACAACATTATGAAATAGTTAAGGATAGCATAGGTCTGCCTTCTGATGTCAAACAGTTGATGTCAAAACACTTGGTGACTATACTTTCAAAGGCCAGGGGGTATTTTATATGTGCTGCAGAAAAAAAATCAGAGTTGGGAATTCCTGGATCTGTTCAGTTTACAGCGTCATGTTCTCAATTGTTTCTAGGACCTGTGGACAGATGGTATGTGTGCACTGAGAATTAGTATAAGAAACCATTAAATTACAGAAAAACACCTTTAAAGTTATCTAAGTTACTGACAGCATTGTAAATGTGAAACTTCAGGCTGCCCCACCTGATTTAGAGGATGTAGGAAGCACACTGCTGTATTTCAGAAACTCAAAATTCTGTGTTCTAGGCTTACTGCTGTCTTTTTAGCAATGTTTAAAGGCCAGTGCTGAGTTAAGTACTTCAGTAAGACCTGGATTTGGAAACCTTGTTGGACATGATAGAGGTTTTTTTCCCTTCCCTCCTGTCGTGTATATCAATTTCATCTCAATTGATGAAGAAGCTACCCAGTGGTCAGGGAGTAGGTAATGTATACAGAAAATACCACTCCCAAAGTTAGTTAGGGGTCACGTTATTTAAGGTATCTTGCTATCCTGTCCAGCTGGTAGAAATGGTGGGAATCTGGTCATTCAGCATGTGGGCCAGGGACTTTCTGACCATGAATGCAATGCTGAAAGCTTAGTCTTCGCTTAGTGTGCTCTCACATGAGGGTTGTATCTGTCTTATGAAATCCTTGTTAACATAAGGTGTTAATGAAATGGGAACTTCTTATTCTTAGTGTAGGAGGTGCCGTTTAACCCACACTCAACGTAGTAATTTTTGTTAGCTTTTGTGTGAACATTCCTAGCAATTTATTTGTATTAATGGGTGAGGTGTGCCTGGAGGTGGGGCATAACAGATCTGTTCTCTTCCTGGCTTTTTGTATGGAGTCCAAGTACTGCAGCCCACCGGCTGAGAACTTGATCTACTGTCGTGGTTTAACCCCAGCCAGCAGCCAAGCACCATGCAGCCGCTCACTCACTCCCCCTCACCCAGAGGGATGGGGAGCAGAATCAGAAAGGAATGTAAAACTCAAGGGTTGAGATAAGGACAATTTAATAGGGAAAGCAAAAGCCGCACATGCAAGCAAAGCAAAGCAAGGAATTCATTCACTGCTTCCCATGGGCAGGTAGGTGTTCAGCCATCCCCAGGAGAGCAGGGCTCCATCATGCCTAACAGTTAGTCGGGAAGACAAATGCCATAATGCCAGATGTCCCCACCTTCCTCCTTCTTCCCCCAGTTCATATACTCAGCATGACGTCATATGGTATGGAATACCTCTTTGGCCAGCTTGGGTCACCTGTCCTGGCTGTGTCCCCT
>JAVJGI010000057.1:37380912-37392665 GCA_035590275.1 Ibycter americanus | reverse complement strand
CCCCCCCCCCCCCCCCCCAAGAAAAAAAAAAAAGAAAAATTTTTGCTATCCCTAAACTGTAGGTTGTATACCGGCAGGAACGATTTGCTTGCAAAATTCATGTTGAGTTTTGCACAGATATGTACTACTCTGTGTGTGTGTGCAGTTTTGTAATGGTGCTGCCATAGAACTATTGTCGCAGATTGTTTGCTCCTATGTTTTCCTTGTGCATTTAAAACTTTTTTGTGTGTGTGTGTTAAATACAGTTTTTTCTTTTTGTTTCAGTATGCAAGGATCCACCCTACAAAGTTGAAGAATCTGGGTATGCTGGTTTCATTTTACCAATTGAGGTTTACTTCAAGAACATGGAATGACACACTTTTCATGTTAAAAAAACCCGTAATTAAAAAAATCATGTGGAAGTCAGAGTTTTTAAAGTATTTACAGTTTAATTCATAAACTCAGTTAAAAATTAGGTTTAAATCTGTCTTTGTCAGTGCTGTTCCTCAATTTAAAGTCACTGTAACTTCTAGAAATGCATAATTGTATTTAGTAGATAACTATGAAATTAGGATTACCTGATAAAATAAAGAAGTTGAATGTAATTTTTCAGAAGAGTTACTAGCCCTACTCAGAGTGGACAGGCTTTAAATGATGATTAAGGAAGTTCAAAGGCCACTTAAACTTTAAGAAAGGAAACTGATCTTGAGCATGTCAATTTCATAATGAACTCATTGTTCTATTTTAGTATTGCCAGTCTTTTTAATTTGTTCACTTTTTGATCTTTCAAAACAGTTTGGTTTTTTTCAATCTTGTATCCTCAATCTGAAAAAACATTCTTTTACACTGCATGTGAACATTGATTGTACTCAACTCAACATTACCAGGGGGCACAGTTTAAAAACAAACCCAGTGACGTTCTACAAAGCTTGCATTATTGTGGAATCTCACATTCTTGAGTCTTAAGTAAATGCTGCAATTACTGTGGGTCTCTTAGATAGCAAATACAGAAATTTCCTTTAATGTATGTAACAGGGTCTGTCTTACTAATAACTTGTTCAGTTATAAAGAATAGGATTATGGTGGAATTATAGAGCAAAAAGCTTGCAAGGTTTAATGTACAGTACCTTAATAACTGCAGTATTTTAGGTTCCTTTTGTATGTCTTATGCCTTGGTGGATCTGGTACTATACTTTGCATGCGGAGAAGATACCTGTATGTTTATTTTATATTACCAAGATGTAGTTTAATATAATTATTTTAGTCAAGTCAGTGTTACATCTTTCATGTGTTGAATGCTTGGTGAGAACTAAACCCAAAAGAAAACAGAAATGCATAGTAAAAGACTTTTGCAGGAACCCTGGTCACTTAAAGTTTGTGTTAGAGTACAACTTTGTTAACTGTGTATGCCTTAAAGTAGATACTCCAGTATTCTTTTGTCTTTCACAGAAAGCTCTGTCAAGGTGTCAGGTGTGGATAATTCTGCTCAGGCACTTTCTAAGTTCTAGGTTTTGGACAGGTAAATCTGAAATGTTCCCTGTATCAATCTGTGAAGAGCAGGATTTAGTCTACCCTGTTTGCTCTTGGAAAAGGAAACAGAACTGCCTCAGTGAGTTGACTGGCTTTTTTTTGGTATGCTTTTCAACACTGTGTCTATTAGGGAAGCAGTTTTGATTCATTCAGGAAATCTAATGAAAACCAGCCCGTTCTCTTTAATGCCTCTGTTAAGAGGTTATCCCAAAACTGGGCAGACAAAGTCAGAAGACAGTGAGTCAGTCATTGAAGCATCTCTACAGAAAGCTTCCTGCCCGACATTTCTTTTTTTGTTTTTCACTCAGACTTTTGGCTGCCTTTGCTGACTGTGGAGACCTGCAAGTCTCAGGAGTTCTCCAGCAGGAGTTGTGGCTTAGACTGAGATCAAGAGGGCAGCAGTGATTACAGCTCACCTCACCCTCAAGCAGCATGTGGAATTAGGAAGTTTGCAAACATCCCTCACCCCTATTTTGGTGTCATGGAATACGACAAGCAGCAGTTGGACTGTGAGTCAGCTAGCTCTTCACACAGCTGCAGGAGCATGCCCTTCCCTGGGGTCCGTACAATACAAAGGAAAAGTGGCACAAAAATTGAGCTGGCATTCCTGAGGCAAATTACTGCTTTCTCCTGGCTCAGCTACTCTTCCTCCTCTAAGCCACTGCACAGGTATTCCAGTACAGAAAAAGAGGAGATAGACAGAAGGAGGAAGAGGAGACAGACCATCATCACTTATTCAAGGTAGACAATTTTTCAATTTCTGATTCAGAAAGTACCCTAGTGAATAGAGAAGGCAGGGGTACAGGAAGCCACCTGGACCATGGAGAACTACAAGGTCTCTGTTCCCAGGACTAAGCAGAAATTGGTAGTAAATCTAATAGGCATTTCACCCTGATGAGAAATATTCCAAGCTTTAAAGAATTAGGGAAATGGCAAGCAAACACCCCTCCCAGATGCAGTAACAGCAGGCTATAGTTGTTAGCCATTGAGACAAAGTCCTTGAAAAATGTTTTTAGGTCAAAAGACTCCTACTCCAAAATGCAGTCCATTTAGGATAAGGTTCATAAGCTGCAATATAGTCTGCCTTCCCTGTCATACCATTTTGACATAATGACAGTGGTACTGGGAGTCCTTTGTGTAGTAAAAGTTGTCTTCTAAATCACTGGTTATGTTCATCTAACTTTCTACAGAGTTCTTCCTGGTTTATTAGTTCTTGTGTAATAAGCTTTTATGGCAAAGCTGCCTGGTACCAACTGTCTGCCTGTAGCAACTTCACAGTTTTCTAGAGAGACCGTGGAGTAAATCACTTCCACTTTTTTTCTGCAAGAAGTCATGTGTTAATCTTTTTAACAATAAGAAATACCTTCATCCATGGTTGCCTTTGAAAATGGTCCATCAAGAAAATAGTTAATGTAAGGGAACTACTCTCTTGTGTCTTCAGAAACAGATTACTGCAGGCCTTTTATTTCAGATCCCCTTCTGTTGTCTATGCTCCAAGTCTAGAGATAAGATGGTGAGGCTGTCCTTTGGCTGTGTTTGAAACCTCTGATTTTAACTTTCAGAATAACTGAGATTTCTACAATTTCTATTCTTCACATCGTTGGAATCCTGAATCAAAGCTAAACATTTTTTAATGTGAATTTTTTAAGCATCTGTCGTTGAACAAAGCACACATTTTGATTACATGCAGTGTTGGATATGTGCTAAGATTTTTCTATACCTCTTCCTCCTTTTCCCTCATGGTTCCCTTTAGCAAAAAGCTTTTCCTGAATTTGACCTTTTACTTGTGTTCTGCCTTAAGACTGACATTGGTTTGGTGGCTTCTGTTGCACATCGGGACCTTTTGAGGAAGGGCTTCTTACTATTGCCTTAAAAGAGCATTTAACTTACATACAGCTTCAAGAAAGGGCTGTGTAAATGTATAACACAAAGTGTACTTGGTGTCTTTTCTCTGGTATTACAAACTGAAGTCGATTCAATGCCACTAGTATCCTCTTTTCAGCTGAGACTTTCTTGGGGCAGTAGAGAACTGATGATTTTTTGCTAGATTAATTTACCTTTCCGGTTCTTTCTCTCTCCATATTGGTACAGGGAACATTCAGTTTCATTTTTTCACTGCAGTAGCAGAGAATTTTAATCGCTTGGAAGCTGTGGTGGAACACTTGGAATCTAGCTGGCCACACTTGTTCAAGGCAATGAAGTTTCATTAATAAATGAGCAGACGTCATACATAGGAGATCAGATGTAGTTGGCTGCAGCAATTTCATTCTTACCCCTTTCTACAACTTGTGAAGAAAACAATGGTGTTTGGCTTCAGTGGAGGAATTTGCATTAAAAACTTACTGCAGTGTCTTCAGTACTATCTGGGGCTCAAAAGTGTGATTGTGCTGGTGACTGAGTTACCTTGTGTCAGCTGAATCATGATACTTGCCTACGCATATGTCTGTAGCCTGTGCCAAACATGACATAACACTTTAAATTAAGCCTTTTCAGGACAGCTTGAAGTGCGTGAAGTTCGTGCATTTTACCATGTGTTCTTGTGGGCTGATAGGAGCTTCTCTGATTTACTGTAGCTCGGTTGACGCTTGGTAAATTCCATCAAGTATCTGAGAGCACAAAGAATAATTAAAAAATTACCTAATTTTCATTTTAATTTACAGTCTTAATGTAACTTTTATTTTCAACTTAGTTTTGGTGCTAGATGTTTCTATCTGGTTATTTTCAACCCTCAGGAAGAACCTAAGAAAGTTCGATTTGACTATGACTTATTCCTGCACCTTGAAGGCCACCCACCTGTAAATCACCTCCGCTGTGAAAAGCTCACATTCAACAACCCAACAGAGGAATTCAGAAGAAAGCTGCTAAAGGCAGGAGGGGTGAGTCCTGCACCCATGTCAAAAGCCATCACAGTAAAGATGTTGCTGCTTATTGCTGGTGCATTATTAGTATAATAAAGACTGACCTGATAGTGAATCGAAGTGAAGTGGTTTTGTGATTAATTTTGTGTAAGAGCTCAGTGCTTGTTGTCTTTGAGTGGAGTGGGTGAGCAAATGAGCATGTGCCTACCGTAAATACATGAAGAGATTCTGTCTTCACAGCAAGGTGATTAATGTTTACTTCTGCAAAAGCAGAACTTAGACCTTATACATGAAACATTTCTTGCTTGACTTTCCAGAGATGAAATGCAGGAGGGGTACTGTGATGGGAGGAAGTAATAAGAAAACAAAATGTCTCTCGTTTAAAGATAAATGGTTCTATATTAAGCAGAATAAATGCAGTAGTTATAAGGTAGAACAGGTCAGAAACTGTAAGTATAAATAAGCCTACTTGAATTTATATGTGTTACACAGTCTGAACCAGAAAATTTACCAAGACTTCTGTACATGTTGGTAGAATTAATTGATACGAAAAGAACCCAAAGGAAGTTTGACCATTTGGAGCGAGGAGAGGGCCAAACCTTTAGATTTACACTTTGTCTATTAGTGGAAACTGTTCTGCTGTGTTGCACACAGTGGCAGAATAGTTCATGCTGGCAGGGACCACCGGTGGCTCAGCCATGGGGTCAGACCAGGCTGCTCAGGGCTTCACCCATCCTTGCCAGGGTGTGAAACCTCCCCTGGCTGAAGGCGGCACAGCCTCCCTGGGCCCCGGCTCCACTGCTGGGCTGTCCTCGTGGGGAAAAGGCCTCTCCTTATCTCCAGCCTCACCTGTGTCATTCTGTGCTGCTGCCTCTTACCCTCCTGCCACACACCACCCTGAAAAGCCTGACTGTTGTCTCTTCCATTCCGTCCAGCTGGTGCTGGGGATGCTGTTGGGTGCCCCCAAAGCCATCCCTCCTCCCAGCTGAACCAGCCCTGGTCCTGCAGCCTCTCCTGACAGGGGCAAGGGCTCCAGCCCCACAGTCTCAGTGGCCTCCTCTCACCTCCCACGAGTTTGATGGTGGTGTTTCTGTGTTGGGGAGCCAGACTGGAGGCAGTACCCAGACGGGGTCTGATAAGCACCAAGCACAGGGTGCAGTCCCTGCCCTCCCTTGGCCTGCAGGGCTGTGACCTGCTCATGAGACTCTAGGCGTGGCTGGCCCTTGTTGCTACCCAGGCACATGGGTGGCCCTGGCTCAGCTCACTGCCCTCCAGTGCCCAGGGCCATGTCCCAGGGCTGTTTCCCAGGCCTAGCCTCATGGCTGCAGTGCTCTGCCTTGCTGGGACGGGGCTCGGTGTTTGTCATTTGTCCTGACTGTATTTCATGAGGCTGCTGTTGATCCATTCCTCCACACTGTCTGGGTCACCTTCTGGTGGGAGCCCTGCTCGTGTTAGCTGCTTGCCTTCCCCAGTTGGTTGTCATCTGCAGATGCCATGAACACAAGTGTGTTCCGTCTCCTCCTCCAGGTCACTGGTAGAGATGTTAAGCAAGCCTTCGTATTGTGGGTTTACTAACATTAAATGCCAGTGCTTTGCATTTGTGAACATTCATAATGAAAATGGGTAGTCCTGTTTGGCACAATTAGAAAATAGTAGGTTCTGGGCTGGAGATAAGAGGGAGCTAGTGTGAGAATATTCAGTCTGCTGAAGAAGGTCTTTGAAAACAAAGCAAGAATAAGTAGTAGCGGATGCAGTCTGAAAGACCTTGCTATCCTCCTGGAGAAGAGAACTGTTACAACTATAGTTGTATTGAAATAGAAGCATGAGCTGTGTTTTGTGTTTGCATTTATTAGGTACAAGAGGGTATCCATGTCTGGACAATGTATTGGCTCTTTATTGTGTTTGCAAATAAAAAATCAAGATTGTATTCTGGAAAACTTAATGAGCTACCGCTTTAATATTAATCATATCAGGTCAGTTGTCAATGGACAAGTTTTACCCACAAGTATAATAAATCTAAATGATGCCAGCAGGGGACATTGGGGAGTGGTAAAAAAAGGTAAAAATAGGCAGCATCCCTTTTATTGCTCACTTTTTGTGCTTTCTAATTTTAAGTTTCTTGAGTTAACAAGAGCAAAAATATTGCCTAATTGTAAACAGTGAAAACGTGAGGGTTTTGATCAAATTTAGATCAAATTATTTCCCTGGATATATATCAGTGTGGTCATTCCTAAAATGCTTTGTGTCATTGACTTTTGTCTTCTGGAGGCTACAAACTGCTTGCCTGCTTTTTTTTTTTTTGTCATTTTTTTCTTCTCGTCTGTTTTCCCAATTTCCTTTCAACAAATGAGTCTCCTTTTTTGAACCTGTCAGTGTTGCGTTCTTCCCTCTGTAGGCTTTCTGACCTAGGGGTTTGACCAATTTGGCAAAGATGATGTAATGGTACTCTGTCTGTCTTGTTACTGAAAGTCTCTGTGAAGGGCTTACATCTTCCAGCATTGAAAGGCCCGTTACATTTTCATGAAGTGCTATACACAGGCTTTTCTTTGACTGTTTTAGGAGCCCTGGAAAGCTGGCTCTTGCTTCCAAGAGTAAATAGAATAGACAAAGAATTCACAAAACATTAACTCACTTGTAACTTCCATGCTTTAGACTGAGAAAAGCTCAGAAGAACATTTACAGGGCAATAAAGTACAAGATGGGGTTTGCACTTACTTGTAAGTCAAAACAATTAATTCTTCTGGCTTATGGCTGTCTTCAAGAAAAAGTAAAAGTAATAAGTTACTGAATTTCCTTGATAGGCAACGAATAAGGCAAAATGAAGTTTATGTCCTTCAAAATGAATAAGATACCATATTAATATAAAACACTGAGTGGTCGCTTTAAGAAAAGCACTCTAACATGTCAGACTTTTCGTTACATGCTTTTAAATAATGGTGCAAATCGCTTAATTTCTGCGCACCTCAAAACCGTGATCTCTTGTTAGTTGTTCTCCAAGCAAAATTCATGGGATGCGTCATTCCACTGATGTAAACTACTAAACACGATTCTGGATTTCTGGTTTGCATAAACATGTTTATTACAGATAGTATGTCATTCTGAAGAGTGCAGGCTCACCTGACACCTGCATGCTGCTATATTTAGTATAGACTTGTCTATGTGTGTATCTCTTGCTGCATATTCCTTGAATTATTGCTTGGATGCTCACAGCTCCCCCTTTCCCTCACACATACATGTTGTGGCATTCCAAATGCAAACTAGTCAGGGCAGCTTGCTACAGCCAATGTTGGTTTGTCTTTCAGGGTAAGGACCTTTTGTTTTGTTTTAAAACTAAGTGCTAGCAGTCTGCCGTTCCATTCTGACAGTTACCCTTCCCCATCCTTCATGTGGCCAAAGGTCTGACTGGTTACCCTGCAGTTCACTGGGAGAGAATAAGAGTAACATTTGGGTATCCCAAGTAGTTAAACAAGTGACAATGCAACTGTAGCACAGTTTTACTGTGGCCACTTTCAGTTAAGGCAGCAAGGACACAGGACATACAGCGTGGTGCCAGTCATGTAGGTTAATTATGTGGAATATTTCTCTCTTAGCATTTAATTTGATACCACCAGAATTAAAGCATAATTGTGCAGTCAGTCGTCATTAGTAGGTCACCAGCTCACTGACTTCCAATCTGAGAATTACTATTTCAGCCCTTACAAGAAGGATATGATTTGGCTTCAGAGATTGTATTTCTGTAGTCAGGAAGGTAAATAGGAACCTTCAGTCTTACAAAGACCATATCCAATTTTGTCCAAGTTTTCCACCTTCAGAAACATATTTTCTACATCAATCTTCTGCCCGCCTCCTGAAAAGATACTAACACTCATGTCCATCACTACATTTACCTACTTCCAGTTGACCTGGTTCTAGTAAATGTAAAAAGAAATGTTTACAGGAGAAATAAAATGTTTCGAAGAGTACAACGGGCAAGTTCAATCAAACCATTCAGTGTAATTGTTTATGTTCCATCTTTTTGCATATGTATTCTAAATGACATTTCTTTGTAAAAGGTCTGCTATGGAAATGATGCCACTGAGAATTTTTTGCACCATTTACTCAGTGTAGTACCTAATGATGTGAAGCTAACATGTATACAGATATGATCGCTGTGAATTAGCAGCATGTACCATAACCCAACCTGTTGCTTGAGATCCCCAAAACCACCCTGTATACAAATGATGATTTCTGGTTAATCCAGTTCTTACTGAGAAAATCGTCAAGCTACTGGTAGTGACAGAACTATGTTCATGTAGTCTCCTACAGAGCTTATCCTCTAGACACAGCACGAAATTATGCATGAGTAGGTACAGTAGGATTCAAGTTTTCATCAAGTAAACAGCAGCAAACATTGATCCTTACGTGATCATTCCTTCCTACATTTCTCAGTTACCTTTCTGATTAGTTTCAACAATTAAATTGAAAGAGCCTGAGGGAAAGTAGGCAGCATTGTGATTCCTGTGGATGGGTATGGGGGGAGGGATGACTGGGAAATTATAGTCATTAAAAAATAATCTTCAAATTTGAAGTAGATTTTGAATGTTGAATCCCACTAAAACCATTTATAAACAAGGTCTGACTCCACTGATGTATTTTGTATTGTCAGTAGTGCTGCTTCTGTTGCTTTTTTGGTTTGCATGTTTTTCAATTTCAAGAAAAAATTGAAAATTATACCTAATCTGCTTGTTGAGCCAGAAATAAATTAATTTTGAAGATGCTGAATGACAACTACCTCCCAGTTGAATTGAGTTTCGCTGCTGGAAACACAGGCTTGCTCAGGCATCACTTGTTTGAATATGATGTTCTGAATAACTTAATTTTGATTATTGCAGGAAAAAGTAGTGAAAATATTTTCAGTCCATGTTAAGACAGCAATTTAATAAAGCCCTCTCTCCAATAGGTTCAAATACATAAAAAAAAATGTTTATACTGTGTAATACTCCCACCTTTTTGGAAGGAGACTGAAAATTAGTTGTTTAATCCAGGAATACATGGACAACATTTAACAACTGAATTTTCTTTCATAAAAGGAAAAGATTTATAGATGCTCCTTAGAAAGCAGTTACCACTATGGACAAAATATTAAAATTCATAAAATTATTACAAATGCACATGGCTATTAATGATAACAGTTTGAGGTTTCAGATTTAGAGGATGCAAGGAATAAGTCACTTTTAGAGTAGTAACGACTCTTTTTAGAAATAGTGTCCTTTTTCTCTCCTTTCTGTAAGATTAATTTGGAAATACAAGCAGTTCTGCTTCTGTATCAAGGCAACTCTTTCCTTGAACACAGTTGATCTATTAATGAGTCAAGAGACAGAAAGAATCATTCTGAAAGGGGTGGGATTTCTAGAAGAAAATACCAAGGTAAAAGTTCAGGCTTTGCCAAAAACACTGCATTCTGTTCTTTGAGGTTTTTTCCCAGTCTTTGTGGTTTAACTGTTTCACAGTTGAGAAACGTCTTTTCAGTCACTTGAGATGCCTTCATGATGCCTGTTCTAAAACCTACGTTCCTACTTCATGTAATGAAGATGAAATCATGGGGATTCCCCTCTTTTCTCTATTCTCCCTCTTTCCTTGCAATTCCTTTGTGTCAGTTGGAATAGTTGGCTTCTACCCAGAGCAACCTTAGGTGTAATGCTGCTCTAGGGAAGGGATTATCTTTAATCTTGTGCTTTTAATAATTAAGTGATTGAATTTTCTTTAAACTATGTATTACTGTACTTTCACGCAACTAAGTTAAAAGACTTCTAAAAGGTTTTCTATTCCCTTATGAGTTTTTTGGTTTAAATAGCAGTAATAGTTTTTCAGGACAACTGGATTTTTGTCGTTACTCTTAGTACTTTCAGTGGTGAATGAGCTCATTCTTCACTGTAAAACACCATGGGTGTGGCAGCCCAGGACCACACAAAGAAGTCCGTTTATCTGCCACGGATGCACAATGAGTAGACTTCATCTTCAGTGCTGCACAAACGTTATAATAATGGTTCCTTTTTTCCAGAGTTCTAACAGATACCGCATAGCTCTTACTGAAAGTACTATTCAAATTTTTCTGCAGCACATTTTGGGGAAGCTCACCAACCTGCTCTGAGTCCTGTTGTACGAAGGTGTTCATAGATTACCAGCTTGGGAAATGAAAATACAAGAGGGAGCTTGGTGTGGATCTGTTTGAGGCAAGGTTGTTCCAGCTTTGTTGATAGCCTCCTTTCATTCAGGAAAATGAAAAAATAGGAGACAGGCAGCAGCTTTTTGGTAGTGATTCATTCCCCTGCAGAAGCTCTAATGTGCCTTAGTAAGGAGATTGTGTTGATCTGGAGCAACTGTGACAGCTCGTGTAATTTCTAACTGTAAATGTGTATGTGGGTTGGTAGATATATGACTTCCGTGCATCAAGGGTGACACAATGTGCACTCGTAGATATTGGCAACAAGAGAAGACCAGCTTCCATGGAACATTTTGAGGCTGTTCCTGCTGTTCCTCATGCTTTCTGTACTGGGATCTGAAAAGCAGTTTTGTGTTCTGAAAGTGAGTGGTTCTAGTTGGGTACTCGTATACTCCAAGCTGCCAAATGTGTTGGTAAGTGTTGTCTTAGGTCAGTTTTTTTATAAGGAGATTTCTGAATCAGTTGTTAGTAGGTTTATATACAGGTATTATAATTTCATAATTTTCCCCAAAATGTTGGGAAAAGGGATAGTAGAAAAGGGTTCCTGATTATATTAAGATAATTGGTACTGCACAGTTGTTGTTCCCTGATCCCTTCCTTTGTTCAGCAGTGCATAGAACTACATAAATAAAATACATGGCAGTTTGTCATTCCATAGCACTCAGTTGTCTTGAGTAGCAAACTGGAATGACCTTAGAAGGTGCCTGCAGCTCAGGTAATATGGAGACTGCTCACTTCAGGTTGATCAAGCAGGTAGGAGCATTCCTACCCAATAATGTGAGTACCAGTGGATTTCCTCTTCTCATTGGTTTTTTTTTTTTGAAAAATAAGTTTTCCTTTGCCCTTGCCCAGGAAGCTGTCTTTTATTTAAAGCAGCTGGTAGACAGACTTTTTAAATACAAGCTCAACAGCTGCAGGCTAGGGAAGCAGGTGTTTGGTAAACTAGAGACCAGATACCTCTACCAGCAGATCAGTTTGAATGCTTGTATGCATAATGCTTTGTTGGCATGTATGGCAAAAGGAGAAAATTCTTTCTTTATGGGGTGGACTGGTGAGAAAAAGGCTGGGGGGGAATGTCCTGGTTTCGGCTGGGATAGAGTTAATTTTCCTCTTAGTCGCTGGTGCAGTGCTGTGTTTTGGATTTGATGTGAGAACATGTTGATAGCATGTGGGTGTTTTTATTT
>JAVJGI010000057.1:37367057-37378078 GCA_035590275.1 Ibycter americanus | reverse complement strand
GCCGCGGGGGGGGGGACAAGGGTGGCTTCTGTGAGAAGCTGCTAGAAGCTTCCCCTATATCTGATAGAGACAGTCTCAGCTGGTGCCAAGAGGGACCCACCACTGGCCAAGGCCGAGCCCATCAGCAATGGAGGTAGTGCCTCTGGGAAAACGTATTTAAGAAGGGGGAAAAAACACCTGTGCAACAAATTGCAGTCGAAGAGAGGAGTGAGAATATATGAGAAGCAACTCTAGAGACATCGATGTCAGTGCGGAAGGAGGGGCAGGAGGGGCTCCAGGAGCTGGCGCAGAGATCCCCCTGCAGCCCGTGGTGAAGCCCACGGTGAGGCAGGCTGTGCCCCTCAGCCCATGGAGGTTAATGGTGGAGCAGACACCCGCCTGCAGCCCGTGAAGAAACCTAAGCTGGAGCATGTGGATGCCTGAAGGAGGCTGTGATGTGTGGGAAGCCTACACTGGAGCAGGCTCCTGTCAATGTCTGTGACCCCATGGAGAGAGGAGACCAGGCTGGAACAGGTTTGATGGCAGGGCTTGCGACCCCAGGGGGGACCCATGCTGAAGCAGTCTGTGCCTGAAGGACACTGTGGAAGGGACCCATGCTGGAGCAGTTTGAGAAGTGCAGCCTGTGGGAAGGACTCATGCTGGAGAAGTTCATGGAGGACTGCCACCCATGGGAGGGACCCCACGCTGGAGCAGAAGAGTGTGAGGCGCCTCCTCCTGAGGAGGAAGGAGGGACAGAGACAGCGTGTGATGAACTGACTGTAACCCCCATTCCTCATCCCCCTGCACTGCTGGGCAGGATCAGCTAGAGAAATCCGGAGTGAAGTTAAGCCCAGGAAGAAGGGAGGGTGCGGGTAAGGTGGCTTAAAGTTTTGGTTTTATTCCTCATTATCCTACTCTGATTTGAATGGTAATAAATTTCACTGATTTCCCCAAGTTGAGTCTGTTTTGCCTATGATGGTAATGGCTGAGTGATCTCCCTGTCCTTATTTTGACCCATGAGATTTTCATTATATTATCTCTCTCCTGTCCAGTTGAGGAAGGCAGTGATGGAGCGGCTTTGGTGGGCACCTGGTGACCATCCAGGGTCAACCCACCACAAGAATTTAGGTTCCAGTGTAACATGCTCAAGGATGGTAGGATGCTATGATTTAATTGTTTTCAATACATCAGTTCCACATATTTACCCCAAAGAATTGTCTCAACAGAAGAGATTTAGAATAGCATCATATCTTTGAAATATTGTCACAACAGGAAAGAAAATACTCCCTTCTCCCCCAAAACTATTTGTTTTGCCATCATGTAAAGAGGATAGGAAACATCCTGAATAAATAAGGTTAAAAACTTAAAAAGAATTAAACAAACTCTGTGTGAGGACAGTAAAAATTTGACATTTTAAATAAAACAATAAATAATAATTATACCCTTCTCTAGCTCTTACATTGCACTTTTAGACAGATTTTGATCTGTTGTGGTCATACAAAATCAGTTCAATGCCTTTGTTTTTGATCGAGTTACTTCACGCTCACCAACATAACCAAGATCAGAGGCTGATTAAGTAATCTGCCCAAAGGCAATCACTAATTTAAAATAGCAGAGTAGAAATTAAAGCTTTGGAGTTCCAGTCTCCTCTAACATTGCTCTTCAGCAATGGAAAGTGCAGAATATCATCTGATTCACTGATGAAGCAAATACTGTACTTCCAAAGCATTTCTGATTGCATATTTGGACCACACTGAACCACCTCATGGTCTGGCAGCTTCATCATTCATGCTACACAATGTGCATAATGCACACACAATCTAAGTTAAAAGAACCTTATTAATGCAGCGGGTTCAAGCTCTCTAAAATTAAGAAATGCCAGAAATAATTTTCTCCTCTGGTGTGCATGCATTATGATACAGCTGTGAATTACAAGATTCAGTAATGTGTTCTTCATAGAACTTTACCTCACTGAATACATAGGATGGATGGTGTTCATTGAAAAAGCAACCAGTCAATAGATTGTTTTCTGCTAGGTTTTCAGTGTTTGGCCTGGGGTCTTACTGTGCACACTACACAACACTGCTCTAAAAACAGAATTCTTAATTTTCTCATAAGCCTTTTTTTTAATGTTCATTGGTATCCAAATACTTTAAAAATATTAATATATTTATTTTTACAACATCTTAACCAGATATGCATACACCAATGTTAAAAAGCAACAGCTGAGGAACAGGGAGACTAAAACAAATGAAGCAAACTTGCTCAGAAGCTATCCTAATTAGATGGTTGGTTTGTCAGCTGTTTTTGAAAACAGTTTTGATGAATTGTTTCCCAGGAAGTTTTTCTTAATTTTAAGATGTTTGCTGTTTCCTGATCACCAAAAGCTATAGAAAAGCTATCTGTCAGATAAAAAAGATATTCAGCGGCAATGAAATAGCTGACTGTTTCAAGTCTCTCATGGACCTCAGGCATGCAGGACAGCAACACCAGCTGGTGACCAAAAATGCCAGGCACCCAGCCACCAAGCAGTTCAGCCATCACCCCTCATCTTCACACATACAGATGAATATTGGCACACTGTGTACAAATGTGAGAGACTTCAAATGATTCATTCTGATGCAGAAAAAGGGAGTTTCTGAAATCCCCAGAGTGAAATCCCCAGACCTTGAAAGGACAGAGGAAAAAGTTCCCTGTCTTCCTTTGATTCAGGCAGCATCATCTTTGAGATGATCCTACCTTTGAGTAGGATTTGAATCACAATTTGAAGTGAGTAATTTCAGGAAGGGCCATGAGATTGTGATTCCCAGATCTCAGCTCCAGTCCCAGCCCTGGTCAATTCCAGGTGAAAGCTCTGCTTATTCCAAGCCTGCCATAGGTCCAGTATAAACAGATGTTACTAGGAGTGTAGCTGAAAATTGCTGGAGTGTCTCTACAGAACATGTGCAAAACATATTTCCCCTGAGCCGAATCTCCATGGTAATGAGAGGGTATGTAGGTCTGAGAATCAGGCAGCTTCTGTCGAACCACCAGAGTTTCACAGAATATCTCATATTTGAAGGGATCCATCAGGATCATAGAGTTCAACTCCCTGCTCCTTGCAGGACTACCTAAAACTAAGCAATATGACCAAGAGTGTCACCAGATGCTCCGTGAACCCTGACAGGTTTGGTGCCACAACCAGTTCCCTGGGGAGCCTGTTCCAGTGACTGACCACCCTCCCAGTGAAGAACCTTTTCCTAATGTTCAATATGAACTCCCCTTGATGCAGCTTCATTCCATTTACTTGTGTCCTGTCACTGGTCACCAGAGAGAGGAGATCAGCACCTCCCCGTCTGCTGCCCCCCTCAAGGAAGCTGTAGACTGCCATGAGGCCACCCCTCAGCCTTCTCTTCTCTTCCTCAAGCTGAACAAACCAAGTGACCTCAGCTGCTCCTCCTACATCTTGCCCTTGAGGCCTTTCACCACCTTGGTCGCCCTCCTCTGGACACAGTAATAGTTTAATGTCCTTATTGTGGCACCCAAAACTGCACACAGTCCTCAAGGTGGGGCCACACCAGTGCAGTGCAGAGAGGGACAGTCACCTCACTTGACATGTTTCTTAGTACAACTTACTCTGTAATTCTTTTATCTTTGTGCCCTGGTATTAAACTGTATTGTATTGGGCATCACTTGTTTTTCTTTCTTCCGTTCCTTTTGGATTTCATTCCTCTCCCCTTCTCCCTCATCTTCATTATAATTCTTGTTGTTGTTGTAATTATTTGGTTTATTTCATTTTATTTCAATTATTGAATTGTTCTTATCTCAACCCTTGAATTTTACATTCCTTCCTTATTCTCCGCCCCATCCCTTGGGGCTGGGAGGGGGGGAAGTGAGCGAGTGGCTGCATGGTGCTTAGTTACCAGCTGGGGTTAAACCATGACAAATGGATAACCTCATGTCTACTTTTACTGAAAGGTGATTTGATTCTAATGCAATTGGTATTTTCTGTGCAGTTTGTGATTTAAAACATTGCATTGAGTTTAAGTTAAAGGAGAACGGTCTCATTTAATCACCCATTTGACTTAGTCTGTGAGAGGAAATAATGATAGAGACGTGTATTTTCTCTACCTGCTGCACAGGTTTATGGTATGCACATGTGGCTACAGATTTTCCTTGTCCTTGTTGCTGATTGTTCTTTGTTAGCTTGTGCCTTCTCTTGCATTGAGCTGGGCTGAATTCAGTCAAAACCCTTGGCAAGTTGAGGTTAAAAAGCAGTTGTGAGGCTAAAAGAAATTCCTCATTGTGATTCACAATAGCTAATTGCTGTTGACATTACCATGGTGACAAAAAGGATGCCATTGCTTTTGTCCAGCTGATTTTTGAGACTTCTGGCTCCTGCCAGGCTCTGGTTTAGGTGTCTGAGGAATCGGGAAGAAAATTTGTTACATGCCCTGTGTGGAATCTTACTTCACAAAATGTTTGAATACATAAATCACTTTTAAAGATTTTTTTTTTTTTTTTTTCTTAAATACATGAACCTATGGTCAAGGAAGGAGAACAACTTTATTGCCTTCTTCCTCCATCTTTGGATTCTAGCAGCCGTGTTGAAAGGTAATGCTCAACTTACAGGCCAATAAAAGTAATCTTTATTACCTAGACATGTCCCTTAATATTCTCCAGGCTACCACGTGATCTTTGAACAAAGTTGTCTGTAACAAGATTCATTTTGAGCAGTGTTTAAACAATTTTTTAAAACATTGAAATGCTGTCTTGAAGAAGCTCTGGGCAGTAAATACTATCTTGACTTTAAGACATAAAATGTGAAGTATACATATCTACATCCTAGATGTCCAAATCTTGCACTTTGTGTTCTTCCTTTATTGTCATGTGCATGAGGCACGTTATGGGTCAATCTCTCCCTTTCCTCAGTATCGGAGAATGTTTGGGTCATGTGGAGAGGCAAGGGTGACCACACTGGGCATCCACAAAACCAATTGTGACTTTATGTGTGGAACCGGTGGAAAGAGAGATATATTTCCTTGTAGGTGCAGAGCTCTGCAACTTCTCTCCAGGTTTGCAGGGCTTGTCAGACAAGGTAAGCTGTCTCTGGCATTTAGGGTTTTGAAACAATAGGTAAATGAATAGCTGTACTAGGAAGAGGTAAAATCCAGGCACAGCAGCACTGGAGCAGAAGACAGTAGCTAGCTGAGTGTCTCTCAGATGGAAGGCGTCATCTTACGTGTCTGGTAGCTGCTCTGCAACAACTGATTTATCTGTGGCCTCTGGAAATTATGTTTGTACTTAGGAGTCTTTAAACTCAAGAAGGGGAGATAGATTCTTGTTAGAGTAAAAACGCTGCTTGCTCACCAGCCATCCAGTTTACTGCACTCTAGATAAAGCAGAAACTTGAAGTTTGAAGTTGAAGTCAGAGCTGTACTGCTTTCACATTAAAACCTCAGGCTGTTTTTACACCGTTGTGGTGGGTTGGTCTTGGCTAAGGGCTGAACCTCCCACCCAGATGCTTGGTCACTCGCTCTGCCTCCTCAACAGGGCAAGAGTAGAAGACAGAATGATAAAGCCAGTAAAGATAAAGACAGGGAGATTGCTTACCAGTTAATGTCACAGGCAAAACAGATGTGACTTGTGAAAAATCAATTTAATTTGTTGCAAATTGAAATAGATTTGGCTAATGAGAAGCAAAACAAAAAAGAAAACACCACCACCCCCTGACACCACCGTCTCATGCTCAGCTTCACTCCTTTGCTCTGGACTGATCTCCTGCAGCTCCTCGAGCGGCGTAGGGGGATGGGGAATGGGGTTTGCAGTCAACCCATAACAGCTCCTCTCTACCACTCCTCTGTCCTCACACTTTCCCCCTGCTCCAGCCTGGGCCCTCTCCAGGGCTGCAGTCCTTCAAGAACTGCACCAGCATGAGCTCTCCATGGGCTGCAGAGGAAAACCTTCTGCAGCGCCTGGAGCATCTCTTCCTCTCAGACTTTGACCTTGGTATTCACGCTGCAGTTTCTCACACTTTTTTTTTCCCCTCACCTCCTCTGCCTGTGCAGTGTTGTGCCCATAAACCTGTGTTCCGTGAGGCATAACCATCTTGCCTGAGGTGCTAAGACATGTCCTGCAGTGGGTCCATCGGAGCCGGCTGGATCCAGCAGTGTCTGGGATGGGGGAGTCCCTGGCGTCTCCTCACAGAGACCACCCCTACCACCCAAACCTTGCCAGCTACACCCATTACAGTCTTCCTTCGCTCTGCTTTAGTTGAACATGAAGACTGCTGCACATACATATTTATGGGATGTCAGCAGCCTGCAGAAGCTTTTACTGAAAGTGGGTGGGATGCGTTTTGCAGAGTACTAGACATTGCTCAGTAGAAGAGAAAGAGTGCTAAGCACTCAGGTGCCATGGTGTGTAAGCAGCCATAATATAACAAGTTACACCATTTTCTGAGGGCTTGTGTTGCATTTGCATGGAAACAGAAAGATGTGATTTGTTCATTAAATAGAGGATGGCAGTATGGTTTCACTTACCCATCCCCTGTTGAGAAGATACGTGGATACTGTTTGTTAGAGAAGTTTTATTCTCCTACCAGTGTGTTTTGCTAGTTCTTAGGCAGGTGACACTCTGTCTCTGTTGGTAGCGTTTGACTGATGTGCTTTCCCTCTTACAACAGATCATGGTGATGTCAGATGGCACATCATCGTCTTCAGGACAGACCCTTCATCTCCCCAACCTTCCCAGTAATTCCCTGTCTTTTTCTGAAGTGAAGAAGAAATCATCTCATGGGCCAAAGGTGAGACTTATTTTGCTAGAAGGTACTTCAGCCAGTGGTGCTTTCCTTGGGAATTAACTTGAGAAAAAAATAGTTCTAGGTATTATTTTTGCAATCTCATTACATAGTCCAGTGATAACAAGTTTTGATATTTCTTTGTTGTGAACTGTTCAGCACATGAAAATAACACAGAGCAAGGATGGTTGTGAGAACAGGTGCCAATGAAGGTACTGCTTTTCTGCTTCTTGTACATGCATGATTGTTTTCCTCCTTTCCCAGAAGGAATTCTAATGGTCAGTTTTAGTATTAGGGGATTCTGGTGGTGGAAGTGTAACCTACAGAAATGTGAAGAATATGAGAAAATACTGTAATTATTGTTTAATTTATTAAGTATTTTTGAATACTCTGAATGATAATTGTGTAGATTGAAACCTGGACGTTGTGTTCTTTAGTATTTATAATTTTGTTGAAATATCAGGGGTTAATTCTTTACTAGATGTTTCAAAGACAGCAATGTGTCATCAGTCTTTAGGACATCAAATTGAATCCCTAACCAACACCACGGTAAAAAGGTATAGTCCAATGAACCTTTTGAGTAATACAAATGGACGTTTCTGAGACAGCGGAGAATTTCTTCAGTTGGACGAAGTGAATTAATGGTGTGGGAGAATAAAGAGCATCTTGTTATTTATTCAAATAAGAAATGCAACACGATTACTTGCTTCACAAATGAATTAACATATATGTCTTTGTTCTGTTAAATTGTTTGGGTTTTGATTTTCTTTCTTAGCATCTTGTCAATTTGAAATACGTTACTTAATCTTGCACTGCATGTACTGCAAGGAGCAATACCTATTTTTATCCATAACTTCCATGTTCTGTAGCTGTGCCAGATCTTGTATCTTGTAAGAACTGTCAGGTAATGAACTATGTGTCTGCCTAAGTCTGTCCATCGGTAAGAACGTGTCGCAACAGTAAGGATCCATGGGTGGGGGGGTAAGTAAGTTGTGCTGACATGTTTCTGCCTGGTTTACATTGTACCTGAGTGCCTCTAATGCACGTCTTCTTGTGACATTTAAAGGATATGTGGATGTGTGATTATTCCTAATGAACTGAGGTAGACTGAGGATTAGACTGAAGGTGCTTACTTTGGCATGCTAAAATGACTGCTTAATGCCTAAAAGGAAGGCATCTGGCTATACCAGGTGCTGGAGCAAGGTACTGAAGATAAATGTCTGACTGTTTAGACTACTACGCATCTCCATCTACTCAGATACTGAAGATGAGTTACTTGAACACTTTGCCATCTATAACAGGGGTTCTTGAGAGGCTGGGTACGTCTCTAGAGTACAGTTTCTGATCGCTTCTTCAGGTTCAGCTGTAATGTTGATTCACCCTTGTCTTGCATTGCATGCCAAAGCAGTCATACTGGGGCTTAGCCTAAAAAACCAATCCATATACCTGCGGAAGGACTTCAGGGAGATACAAACATGACACCAAGTCTTGCACTAATGCTCCATCTAGTAACTGTACACCATGGTAAGTCTTGAATCTTCAGTGTAAATTTTTTCATAAGCAAATGCTAACCTGAGATGTCATTTTCTAAACTGTATGTGGACAATGAACTTTTATCTGGTGTAGAAACCCCACAAGTGTGGAGTGTGTTTGGAGTGAATTAGAGTGAAGGGAGTGTTGTACGTTTGCTGTACTCATCCTTATAAATCAACGTTTGAAATCTTTCATTTTTGCTGAAGCAGCCCAACGACCTGCAGAGAATTTGACCCATAGCAAGAAGTTACAGGATTCAGAAGGCTAGATGTGCATCACATCTGAGAATTGTATTCAATATCTGTAAAATTGTTACCCAGGAATGTTTTTTAACTATTTGGTTTCAAAACAGGGATGTTCAGTGACAATGCTGTCTATTTGAAAACATTCCTTTTTCAACCCTCTGTGCTGTTCACTGGAGTTTCCACAGTGGGAAGAGATGTTATATCAGTGCACTGTTTCTTGGCAGTCCATGTGAATATTCAGTATTTACCCTCCCCCCAGCAACCTTTGTTTCCTCCTGTCCAACTTAAAACACACACTGATGAGCAACTGTTCTTGTCTCATAGAGTTGTAAATATCTGGCTAAATATCTGGATCATCATGTTTTTGAGAAATGGAAACATGGAGTAACCTTGATTTTAGTATAACAACAAAGTTGGGATTTTTCGTTATAAATCCTGGGAGCTGAGAACCCTTGCTTTTGTCTTTAGGGTGTCTTGTTTTGGTTGGGGGGCAGGAGAGTTCCAGCCGATGTGTAAATAGATTTTTGGTTTTGTCACTTGGAGTAATTCCAGTGATGGAACGTCAATGTCCAAACTTCATTTAAATATGCGTGTAGAATAGGAGCTGTAGAAAGGTCTTGGTAGTTCTTGGATGTAAGTTGTCTGTACCAAAACTGTGGGTGCATGTACTGCAGGTGTCTGTACTGGATGATTTGGGGATTTTTATGCTGCAGTAATAGCCCTTTGATATGCTTGGCTTGGTTTTTCAAGACAGTAAAACCAGTGCAATGAAGTAGTATTGTGTTTTTTTATAAGTGAATGCTAAACCAACAATGCAGTATGAAGTAAGAAAGAACTGTCAGTTAGCTTTCTGTCACATCCTCTTCTGAAATATGCTTGCATTTGTTTGTTTTTCTGTTTGTATTTCTGACCTTCCAAGATTTTGTGTTTAAATTAATGAAGATGGTATTAGTGAACCCCAGCATTGTGATTCCAAAACAAAGCTTTAGTCTTGGAAATACAGAGGACAGGCAGAAACGCATGAAACCTTACCTTATGCATTTTTTAAGAATATAAAAATAGCTGCAATCTAGCTACAGATACTAGTGTTGCTTTTAAATAAGGTGTATTACTGTGCCTGTTTGTATTATGTAAATACTACATGCACAGAATACAGAGAAACAGCTTGATTAGTTTTGTTCTGATTGTTATGTCTTTTGGAATGAGCTGTAGTGCCAGCTGCAGTGAAATGAGGTTTATTTTATAAACAAAAAACCCAAAGCTCTTATTCCATTGTGTGACCAGAAAAAAAATTATTTTTTTATGGTCCCCCTTTAGGCTTTCTCTGTCAAACCATTGAGCCTTGTAATTCTCCATCTGCTTCTAATTCTTCTGATGTCATTGGTCATAATAGTTTGGTGGGCTGGACAAGCTGAAAGTGTGGAAAGCTTGTATATGTGTGATACAGTAATAATCTGTAGAAGAGCTAGCAGCAGGTAAATTCATCTGCAGCGTGCAGCCAGCAAGTGGAAGAATACCACAGTATTTGTGGAGGCTTTCAAAATCTTGTGTGGCTTTTTTTTTCCCCCCACATCAGCTAGTGTTTTTATTCAATAATAAACACATTTGTATTCAACAAAAATCTGAATTTCCTTGGGCAAGTGATTCCTTTTACATATCTTCCTCCTTTTAAAGGCAGGAGGCATATTTGAGACTAATTCGAGTCCATTGGCTTAAGATGGATGCACTATTTCAATAGGAATAACATTTGAAGAAATGCTCTTTTATTACAAATGAAAATAATGCACGTTTTTATGATCACTAATACTAAATTTGTAGACTAAACCCAGAGTACAGTAGATTGGCCTGGCCATGCCAGTGTGCTGGGTTTAATGACTTCATAAAATTTAATGAACTGTCCTTCCCTGCCCCCAGCTGCTCCATTTGCTAATTAGCTTCCTAATGTCTGTTAGCAACTGGAGAGATTTGAAATGCTTTTGAGAGGCTACTGCTTATTCAAGCTCATGTTCAACCAAATTGGGAATTACATTTTGTGGTGTGAAGTCAGAATCCAACCCTGCAAGATACAGAGTGTTCAGCACCATTTTTTGCCTTGAGTTACAGAAGTGTTTTAATCTGCGAAAGTGTTACCTATTGAGCAGCTGTCTTGGTCTGTTTGGATTTCTCAAATTTACAGGACAATGTAGTCTTGTGATTTAAACTTTATTTCATGAGCTCATTAAGAAAAACAACAAACAGAACTCGGTCACCTTTGCCCAAACTAGTCTGTCACACGAATTCACCTATTCACCACTCAGGTCATAATGTTTTGTAACTTATCACCTGTAACACTTAATTCACACACTTAGAAGCAAAAAAAAATAAATCAGTTACCTAGCCAAGGGTGAGGGTGCTCATCATTCGTCCTCCATCACAGTGTGAGGGTCCCCTATATCACACTGGGAAGCGTGAAAGCCTCAGTAGTCCAGCTGCTGATGGATCTACTG
>JAVJGI010000057.1:37324911-37350560 GCA_035590275.1 Ibycter americanus | reverse complement strand
AAAGTACACGTGGAAGCAAAGTTACAGCACACAGATATATCAGCTGTAAATGGTAGATAACAGATGACAGCAATCTGTTCTGTCATTTTTTCTCAGAGAATCAGCATTGTATAGTTCTGTGTGTATATAATGTGCATGATCTTCTGTGAAAACTACTAGACAAATACATGATAACATTAGCATAGAGCAAGTCCTTAGGAACCATACTGACAGATGCCTCAGAAATATCTATAGAGAAAAATGTGTGTAGAGCATACTGTTGCAAACCATGACATCTGAAATCATTGTGCAGTCTATACAGTATCACAAGATTGGCTAAAAATTATGACACCTTGAAAAATAGTTTGAGGGGCTTATTTGGTTTAAGGGACTCAAGAATTTTTTAGGGTACAACATAGCTTTTTGTATTTTTCTCTCTATAGCTTTTCACTGAAACTGGAATGTACAGTAAATGAAGGGTGAGGTTTTCACATAATCATTTAAATGCCAGGAGTTAAGTTTGAGAAAAGAGTAAATACAATGAGGCTTGCTGTGAAGCTGACAGAGGCCAACAGAGATGGCATGGAAGAGCTGCACTCGATCTCTCTCTAGTTAATGGTGAAATTTTGGACGCAATTTTTTTATTTTCTGACATGTGGGTGCAGGAGCCAGCAGCCTGCAGTAGCAAAGACAGTGCATAGGGACTCTGCAGGAGCACTTCAGAAGAAAAGCTGTTGTTTTTCCTATATTTACATCTGTATTTACTTGATGTGTATGACCTCGACAGGATTTCTGCATAGTAAAGGTTTAGTGTAGGGTCATGCTGGGAGTGCTGTACAGAGTTTGAGCTATAGAAGAAGAGAGAGGAACTTCACTGAATTTGCAAAGTCTGTGAGTACCTGCTGGGAAGACCAGATCTCTAATGGTGTGGAAATGTACTGTAGTGCAAGAATAACATACATAAAAGAAGTTTTACATGTAGGGAGGTGGTTCTGCAGCTGCTTCTTTGTTAACAGAAGTGTATGAATTCCATCAGGACCTCAGATCGGGAGAATTTAGATGAAGAACCTGTGTACTGCACAAAAGGTGACAGCAAATTGTCAGTTCAGTTTCAGAAACGGTGAACTGGGACTGCATCAGCATCTACCCTTCTCAGTGCTGACATGTGAAGTAGGGCACAGGAGAGAGAACAGGGCATGAGAAGAGAATCGGGAAGTGTTGGCTTCTGATACAGCACCTGTCAGGGCTGGCCAGAATAGCTACCACCTACCTTCTACCATTGCTGTTAGTCCCATTAGAGCAGAAAATGCAGGTTAGTTGAATGAAACTCTCACATTGGCTTTAATACCTAGGGTGAATTTTCTAGTTTGTATCTAGCACTAAAATTGAGAGTTTGACTTCCTTTCTAAAACACATTTCTCTCCTTTGTTGGCTTGTCAGAGCTTTGTGTATAGAATGTGTGAAGGTTCTCAAAGGCAAAGTTTAAAAATCGTGAAGTTGAAGTCCCAGAAAATCAGTATCTGAGTATTGCTTGTCAGCTTAATTTGGGCTTTCCACTCTTACCAGAGTAGAGTGACACTATTCTCTTGTCACAGGGCTTTCATGCTGCTAAGCTTACCAGATAAGCAATATTCTTCAAACAAGTTGTCCTAGTTTCAACTGGGATAGAGTCAATTTTCTTCCTAGTAGCTGCTGCGGTGCTGTGGTTTTGATTTAGTATGAAAATAGCATTGCTAACACACTGATGTTTTAGTTGTTGCTAAGTAGTGCTTATTCTAAGTCAGTGACATTTCAGTCTCCCATGCTCTGCCCGTGAGCAGATGCACAAGAAGCCAGGAGAGGACACAGCCAGGACAGCTGACCCCAGCTAGCCAAAGGGATATTCCATACTATAGCCTGTCATGCTTGGTACATCAGGTGGGGGGAGTTGGCCCGGGCTGTGGATCGCTGCTGGGGGACTGACTGAGCATCGGTCAGCAAGTGGTGAGCAATTATACTGTGCACCACTTGTTTGTTTTCCCTTGGGTTTTATTCCTCTCTCCCTCTCTCCTCTTCATTATTATTATTTTTGTTGTTATTATTTTTCTTTTATTTTAATTATTAAACTGTTCCTATATCAACCCATGGGTTTTGCCCTTTTCACATTCTCCTCCCCATCCCACCAGGGTAGGGAGTAAGCGAGCAGCTGCATGGTACTTAGTTGCTGGCTGGGGTTGAAACACAGCACAAGTGATTTATTTAGGGTATCTTCACCTTTCATCAGTGGGCCCCATTTTTGTGGGTTTTTTTCACGTAATTCAAACTTTGAATAGAATATAGAGCTGTTAACTTCCCCACGTTGTGCTGCGTGTACTTTATTAATTCTTACAAATATTGATGCCTTTTCACTCATTTCTGGGGAAATGTGGTCCAGATAACACAATTTTTAGTGCCAGTTTTGAAAAGCCTGGTACTTTATATAATCCTGTATTTGCCAGCATTACCTACATATTCAGAACAGAGTTTTCATTGCTCCTGGTTGGGGTTATCTGACAAGAACTTCCATCAGTTTGCAGTCTGCCTCTTTCAGTTTGTTAAGGACCATGTTCATACTCATATGAACATGCACCTTTTTAGTTTATTTTACGTTTAGTGTACTCATTATTTTGTAGGCATGAAATCCATGGGAACTGTACTATTCAGCTGCTCTATGTGAGAAACCATCATATTATCTCTTGTAGTTCTTTGCCTGCTTTACTGTGTGTCTTCCACTCCTACCAGTAAGGTTTCTTCAGCAAAAATATTCCTGCAGGCAGCAGCCTTCACTAGTGCTTCATCTTTCAACTCTATTGTGCAGTGAATTGTTTATCCACATGTGTTAGCTCAGACTCCTGTGCATGAGTCGAAGTCTTATACTAGATTATTTCTGAGTTTTTATGTTAGCAGTGTCTCAAATTTTTTTTTTTTATAAAGCTAAGACAAAATATGTACATAAATATAGAAGGAAGGAGATTTTCTTTCAAAAGTAGATACATGTTTCAGTAGGACAGTCTCTAAAGAAACACGAATCCTGCTTCATCCAGTGCAGTTGTTCAGACAAAACAGTTGCAACATCTGGCTTAAGGTCTTTTCTGGATTCTAATTGTTAAATGAAGGATGTGTTTCAGATTCATAGAATCACAGACTGCTTGAGGTTGGAAGGGGCCTGTGATGGTCAACTGGTCCAGCTCCCCTGCTCACCTAGGGCCACTTAGAGCTGGTGGCCTAGGACCACATCTAGACTTTCAAAAATACCTGTAAAGAGACTCCACAACCTCCCTGGGCAACCTGTGCCAGTGCTTGGTCACCCTCACAGGAAAAAAGTGTCTGCTGATCTTCAGAGGGAACCTCCTGTGTTTCTGTTTGTGCCTATTACATCTTGTCCTGTCACTGAGCACTACTGAAAAGAGCCTGACTCTGTCCTCTTTGCACCCTCCCTTCAGGTATTCCTATACGTCGATATATGAGGACCCTCAGATCCAGGACCCCCATGTCCTTTTCTGCCAAGCTCGGTGGGCCCCAGAATATTTTGGTGCATGGGGCTGTTCTTCCATAGACTTCACACTTCTCCTTGTTGAACTTCATGAGGTTCCTGTTTGGCCCATTCCGTCAGCCTGTCAAGGTCCCTCTGGGTGGCAGAATGACCCTCTGGCACATCAGGCACTCCTCCAGTTCTGTGTAATCAGCAAACGTGCTGAGAGCACACTCTGGCCCATGATCCAGATCATTAATGAAGATGTTAAACAGGACTGGACCCAGTATTGACCCCTGGGGTATACTGCTAGCTACTGACCTCCAGATAGACTTTGCACCGCTGATCATCACCCTCTGGGTCTGACCATTCACCCAGTTTTCAGTCCACATCACTGTCTGCTCATCCAGCCCATACATGAATGGCTTGTCTATGAGGATCTTAGGGGAGACAGTGTCAAAGACCTTACTGAAGTCTGGGTAGACAGTATCCACTGCTCTTCCCTCATCTACCAGGCCAGTCATTTCATCACAGAAGTGTATCAAGTTGGTCAATCATGGCTTCCTCTTGGTGGAGCCGTGCTGACTGGTCCTGATGATTTTCTCATCCTTAAGTGTCTGGAAATGGTTTCCATGATTAGCTGCTCCATCACCTTCCCAGGGTCTGAGGTGAGGCTGACCGGCCTCTAGTACTCTGGATCTTCCTTCTTGCCCTTCTTGAAGACAGGAGTGATATTCCAATGCTTGGCCACTTCTCCCAGTCCCCATGATCAGTCAAAGATGATCAAGAGTGGCCTTTCAGTGACATCCGCGAGCTCTCTCAGCCCTCATGAGTGCATCCCATCAGGGCCCATGGACTTGCTCAGGTAGCAGGTACAGAGTCAACTTAATTAACAAATAACCTCATCTCCCTCAGCGATTTGGTATTTTTGTTTGAAATTATAGTAATTAAGGCAGCTAATTGTATCAATACCTTAGGTCACATTCTCTGCAAATGGCTGTCTCTGCCTTCTCTCAAAAATCAATACCGTTGAATTTCCTGTTTAAAGTTTACAGATCCTTAAATTACCTCTCTAAAGAATTGTTTAGTTCCTTAAATGTTGTAGTTATGAATAAATACTTTCATTTCTGTAAGAAAACAATGAATTCCACTTCCCACTCCCTCCCCCTGTTCTTCCATCTTCCCTGTGAGCTTGCAGTGTGCAAGCCAACCTTTGTGAATGGTTAAAAAGGAACAGTTTTAACCCTGCCTTGGAGGTGAGTTGCTAGTGTAGCAGCGTGACAGGAGATGTGGTGATACAGAATTTGGGCAGGGTGCAAGCAGCTCAGTTCAAGGTTATGGTATCACGGACACCCGAATGGTGTCTCCCCGTGGTGGTGGCAGATGTGGGGTTGTTCTGTCGTTTGAGCTGCAGACGGGTTGGATTACTCTGCTAAATGCTGGGACGGTGGTCAGTGACAGGGCGCTTCAGAGGCAGTACAAGTTTTAGTACAGGAGTCCTGTTAGCAAAGGCGGCTTGTCCTGCGGGACCGTGTTGCTCCTCCTTGTGAAGCTAACTTCGGATAAAGTAGAAGTGGAAGTAATACTCAACCATAAGCAGTTTTATGTGGATAAGACTTTTCAGTATGTATGGCATAGGGAAACTTAAATTTTAGACTGTTGTGTGTAAATATAGGAAATCTATACACTGGTTGATATGAAATGGGATATTACTACACAACTGAAATTTTATTTCAGGAAACAACATGTAAGCTTCCCTTAAAAATGATTCAGGGGAAGGCAAGAAAAGCCATTGCACCCACATTCAACTGTTCTCTATTTCTTAATGTAAATAAGGAACTTAAAATGATGGGGGTTATTATTATAAGTTATATGAATCCATGCAACCATGAAATATTACAGAAACAGCTCTGTTATATCCTGTGTCATAAACAGATGAGTTTGCCTGAAAATTATTTGCAGCTCAAGAGTAAGTTGTACTACTTGTAAAGACAGACAAGGCTTTGGAAATGACAGAAGCCAAGTGATTTAGAACTGATGAAAAAGGTACCTTTTTAGGGAACTTGAGGCAAAGAAACGTCCCTTTTTGTGCTGAAATTTTTCAAAGCACGGAATCCCTCAACCAGGCCTAATAAAGAAGCCAGTGTCTCCTGTCCATCGGTGTGAGAGCACTAAAATGAAATAGACTGTCTAAGAATGCAATAAATCATACCGGGTCATTGCACTAATGAACAGTTTGGGCCCAAACTCTCATTAGGTTGTCTGGGGGAAGAGAAAACGAGTAAAACAGGAAAAGGCCATAGGAGGGAAGCTCTTTGCTGGTACTGTCTTAAGCTTTTATTGTTGAAGGACACCCTTTAGCTAATTTCAGACCCACAGAAACAAATAAATCTGGTGATTAGTAACCAGTGGATAAGAGCAGAAGGCCCAAGTGAGTAAAGCCATAAATACCTAAGTCCTTGGGATAAGAGCCTGCAAAACTGTCAAAAAACATTGCTTACGTGACAAAAGATAGCCTCTGGTAACTAGAAGCATCAATGCAATCAGCACTAATCCATATTCATGTATGGAAGGCATATTTTTAGTTCCTTCTAAAAAGACAAGTCTTTTCTGTTAATAACATTCATTCTTATGCTAAAAGCAGTTGTTTCCTCTGGGTGCGCTCTCACCCAGATTTCTCAAAGTCAGAAAAGCTAGGTTTAATTTCTGATACTTAGCAATTTTAACATTTATGCTAATCTGCATTTCTTGGAATAAATTTTCAGATAGGGCTGTTTAAGAAAATAATGTAAACTATTTCAAGAGGCATTAAGAACTTTTTTCAAAAAAAGTATGGGTGATCATTTGTTTCACTGGACTTGTCAAAGTGTTCTTGCTAAAGCAGAGTGAAATTTTTACCAGGAAGATATTATAACAACTTTATGTGTATTCATATCCATTCCTTCTAGTGATCCTGTCTCATTTAGTTAATGCTGAGAGAAAATTTTGACACAGAAGAATTCACTGGTGTTTGCATGTGTTATAATGTGAACGAGACCAGGCCTTTTCCCTTTTTTCATTTGAAAAATGGTTAAAAAAGAAAGTAGTGAAGTTTTCATAATGGCAAATATCACTGTCTCTGCATCTGTGTGATATTTTTTTTTCCCTATAGTTTTAGTACTTCTTCAACTGCATTTAAAACTGAATATGATAGTCTTTCAGTGTTTGTTACTTTTTTAAGGGAATGGATTTTATGTAAGTTAAAGTACATGTTGAAATTAATAAAGGAAAAATACAGGTAATGGAAATATGCAGAAACCAGTTGTCAGCTAGTAATTTTGTTGCAAGAAGCCGAAAGTGACAGATAAACCAGATGTTTAAGAGTAACCTGAAGCTGGAAGACTGAAATCAGTCTTCAGAATGGTGCTGTCTTTAAAGTTTGCATTGACTCTTGTGTTCTTCATCAGTGCAGTCTGTATCATGTTATGATGCCACTGTATAAATACCACTGTATATACATTTATGTCAAAGTATTCTGTTAAGGGAAGGTTGCTGGCATTAAACGAATCTGTGCACAAAGTTTAGGCCAAGCTGACTCTCAGGTCATCAAAACTGGTGAATGAAAGGACTTCTAATCAACGGAGTCAACCTTGGGAAACAAAGACCCAGTGATAAGAACACTGTTATCTAAATTATGCAGAAAGAAGCCTCCAAGTGAGGAAGTTCTGGCCACAAGAGGAGACAAGCTGATAAGGTGCTGCAGCCCACAGAAAATTAGTTGAAAGTAGGACAAAGGTAATTGTGGCAGTGGGAGATAGTGACCTCCCACTCAAATAGCTTCCCCCCCAAAAAAAAGAAGGCAAACCCCTGCTTCAAGACCATGCATAGTTGATAAAAAAACTTCATTAGTGCTGTCTGAGGATGCGCACTAGTTTGCACTAGAAGCAAGAAACTTGTAACCAGTCCTGAACGTGAATGAAAATGCATGTGTAATACACTATGAATGTGCAAGTACTCTATTGTATATAATGTGTACCCTCGAGTAATTTGGTGAGCATGCTCAGAGGAGACATTGCCTCATGCTCCGAGTGCTGTAATAAAGAATGCCTGCCTTCTAAAACTTCACATCAATTCTTAGGGGTTTTTTTTCCATGGCTGACTTTATAGTATCGGTTATCATACTTATTTTACAGCTAAAAATCTTCAGGCAGTGGGAAAAAAAAAATATAATTTTTTTCAGAATTACTTGATTTTTGGAGCACTGTCAAGTGGTGCTGCGATGTCTTCCAAAAAGGTCTGATGCTGTGAACCATGTAAGAATCTCTCTCGTTACTCAAAAATGGCTTGTGGTGTAGGTTGGGTTGGGTTTTCTTGCACAGGGTTGATTCACCTGTATACAAGCTGTATATACCCATACAGTCAGGTCCAGAGTTTGTATTTTGACCGTGAGGACTGGAACTGGTGTTGATTTGAGGAGAGCAGATGTTAATGGTGTTTTTCTCAAGCATTCTGTTGCCCAGATAGGTGTGTCTCATCGTGAGAAAAGGCAGTGAAAGGCTGTAAATCTGCCTGCTCATTATGAAAGGCAACAATAGGTTGATTTATGGACAAAAAGTAACTGTTAGGCTTAGGTAGCCTGTGTACATGAAAACTGAGTTTTACAGTGGCTGGATATTACTGCTGTTATTTTTGAGAACAATTTGGTTCTAACTTAATCATGAGGGATATCGTACAGGCAAGGAGAGTCAGAAAACTTCCATTAGCCTGGATAACACATCACCATAACACAGTTGTATAAAATTTAAAGTGCAAGCAAGTTTTCTTTTCAATAGTAGATTTTTAGATTGTTGCTTCCTAACCTGATTTTCACCATTCCTTCTGTGTGGTCACTTCTTTCTTGTTTGATACTCTCTTGTTAGCATCCCCTATGCCCACGTACCAGATTTGTTCTTTGCCTTATGTATACAGGTGAGTGTGCAAGTACGTACTGACACCCATGCACTTCAAGTCTAAGAAACAGCAAAAAAGTATATGGGGACATGCAACATGGCAGCAGGAAGCAAGACTTCTCAGTACAACCCTCATAAGCCCTAACAACTGTGAGAAAAATTATACAGAATTTTTAGATTAAGTAATAAGCCTTTCTCAGTAATTTCATATACTTTTAGAGAGAAATTTATACATTGTAAACAATAGTGGAAAAACAGTGTTTAGAACTGTCAAATAATGTAAACTGATTTAAACAATTCTGTTTTTAAAATGTAGTTGTCTTTTGTAATCCATGCGTTTCAGATAATTGTTTAACAAGGCAGTCTTCATGGTTCAATCACTATTACCATCTGCAGGGTCTTTATACATATGGAAAGTGTTGGAGTGAGGACAAATCCAGTAACAGCAGAAAAGTTTATTATGAGTCCTCGTCTTAAGACTTACTTTGTAAGGCAGAAAAAGAAAACTGACTAGTTTTTCTGGCATTTAGTGTGGTCTGCTGAGGTGGTATTCTGGTTTTTGATTCTACTACATCATTACTAATTTGGAAATGTTGCAACTACAGTATGACAAGGACGCAGGAGCCTTACGTCTATTATAAGCTTATTTAGGCTGTCATGTTGTACAGCCTTTCAAACAAGACGTTGAGAACTTGTTGTTAGGATATTGGCCATAGTAAAGAATGTATATAATGTAGTAGTGTGTACATATGTTGAGTACATAGCAATTTCCACAATGTTTGCCTCACTGACACCTGTAATAAAGACCTTTGAGTATTATTCTGTTCCATTGTTCTTTTTTCTTGACAGCATGCCTTAGGCAGTAGCTAACAGTAAGAATTTTAGGCAAAAATGTTTCTTACAATGTTATTAATTTTTTTTTTTTCTTTTCCTTCTAAGTCTGAACAGCCCAGTCCTGCCAGTTCCAGCTCCAGTTCCAGTTCCAGTTTTACACCATCTCAAAACAGCAGACAACAAGGTACTGGCAAAGGAAAAGAAACTGAAGGTGAATGTGTGAAATGAAGGGGTGAAGAAAAACGGAACTAGTGGCATCTCATTACCACTTTTCTGCTGCCTTTCACAGCCTGAACTGACCACAGTTTTTCTTTAAAGACTTTTCCCCTGATTGTTTTCAGATGTGGCTGTCAGGGCAAAGTAAAAGGGGAGGAAATGTGTATCTGAGGAAAGGGTGTGAAGAGTATTTGTTTTGAAGCACTAACTACATACCAGTCACTTAACAGATGCTAAACTCAAAGGAGCTTCTGTTTCTGAGGTTGTCCTTTTCCAGGGTTAGGTAGCGTGGCACCTGGCTCCATCTGAAGCCCTGGTCAGAAAGGCGTGGCTTCCCATGGGAAGTCCAAGGATGTGTGTATGTGTACCGTTTCAAAGGGCTGTGATCTTCCCATACTACTGGGAAGATTTAAGATCATACAGTATTTACTTCAGATACATGGCAGGAAATGATGATGATCAGTCTTTAAGTTTGTATTTTGGTTTTCTGGCTAATAATTACTGTTTACTTGGAACTCAGTAAAGTAATGCATTTTTCTTCCCAGACAACTTGCCAAGGCAGGTTTTCTATAAAGAAGTTGAAATTCATTCTACATGAGCTATTACTTAGTTCCCACTTGGCCTTTTTACCTGGGTTTATAAGATTGTACAACTGATACATTCTTAATCAGCATTTGTTTTGTTCTTTGGATCAGGAGCATTAAAAAAGCAGCTTTTGACTAATTAAAATTGCATTTGTTTTATCCATTTATATTCCTCAAAGGTAGACTTGATTTAAGGTTATGAAAATACATTAGTGCCTGAGGCAGGCAGTTTGTTTTTAAATAGATCTACGCATGATGCAATCTGTCCTGCTGCATTCCTGTAGGTGACTGGTACTAATTTTCTAATGTGTTCTGGTGGTGTTACTCCAGATGAAAGAAGGCAAGAGCTTTAGTGAGATGTGGTTGATGACTGGCTTCAGGCATTTGATTTTTACCTATGGCTAAAATGAACCCCTTCTTGCTGAAACCCCATTTTTGCTCCATGTAAACCTCATTAACGCTGTGAACTGTCTGTTACAATCCATAAGATTTGGTTACCCATTCCTGTATCTGTTATCTTATGTTGGGCAAAAACCTGTTGACTTAGTATGTTTTTCTGGGCAGACTGGATCCATCCATCTCTTCTGGTTCATATACAAGACATACAACAGACTGTCTTTCAGTTTTTTGCACCTTCTCAAGAATAGGTGGATCATTTTTCCTCTGATGTGAACAGCTTTTAAGTGCAAGTGGTATATACATCTCCTCTTTCTTGCCACAGTGAATAGTGGTTACTGCTTCTTTCTGGGAGGTCCAGTTAACTAAATGTGTTCATTGCCCAGGCTGTGCATTTGTGTATCAAAGGGATGAAGCACGAGGCACACTGTGGCATGTTCAGACCGTGTGGTGTGCTCTGGTCAGAACCCATGCATTTTTCCCTATCGAGAAGTTACGGGCCAGGGCCATTGCTCTTTCTCTGCAGCGTTCAAACTCCAGTGCTCATTCAAGTGTCAAGAAAACTGCAACATGAACTTTTTTCACCTCCTTTTGCATAAGTAGTGGGCTAGCCTAAGTTTCTTCAAGTTCTTCCACCCTTGGGGCTTACTCCGATTCTTCTGTTTCCTTACCAGGAGTACTTGCTCTTGAGCAGCCTCTAGTCTTCAAATTCACCTTAAATATTCTGACCCTTTAGGAGATAACTTCTCAAACCCTTAAAAAGTTTGTCATGCAATTCTAAATTAAGTGTTAGCAAGGAGCAGAAGATTAACAGCAACATCCCTATCAGTGCTAAAAAAAAAGATCTGAAGATTAATGCGTTGCTGATTGTTAGGAAAGTCCACTGAAAAAATTAGCTAGCTAGGTACAAAATGCCAATGTAGAGTTGCAGACATGGTCCTACATTAAGTGAAAACTTGTCTGTATGACAGGTTGTTCAGTGCCTTTGGGGCTGTCAGTGGTGGATGTGTCCCAAGAGTCCAAGTTCATTTTTCTCTGAGAAGAGGAATAAGCCTGTTGGCAGCTTGAGACAGGACTGTCTGTCCCAGAACACAGCAAGGGAGTACCAGGGGATAAAACGGCTCTTTGCTATACTTGAAAAAGGACATAGGCAAGAATAATGAGTTAGCTTAAGCTTGGGAGAGCAGACTGTGCAGGCATCATGAGGAATGTGTGCTGGTTTTCTTTCTGGTTTCATTTAAAAATAAAATCAAGGACTGATGTTTTAGGTGACCTGCAAGCATAGCTACCACATTCCACGTTGTAGAGTTAAGTGCTGATGTTTTATGCAAGATCAGCTATTCATATGTCATACTAAATTTCATTACAAAATTAGGTTTCAGTTGATTATTTTACCTTTCCTTCTACTGATCTTTTCCTCTCTTTGTCATCAAGAGTACGACGATGCTTTCATTTCACCTGCCCTTTACTACCAAGTCTTTTCTATCATATTCTTCCTCCTGTACATTGTGGAGAGGAGACGGATGTGTTGTCAGAAGCTGGCTTTGGCCTGCAGAGTGGAGTGAGACTCATCTGCTCTCAGTGCAAAGATTACCCTCTTCAGTATGACTGTGATGGTGGTTGTCAGTGTCTTTGCCCAGTAAGGTGTAAGGAAAGTAGCTTCTCTAGGTTAAGCCTAGCCTGTGGAAATACCCACGTGTTCTACTCTTTTATCTCTCTTGAAGCATGGAATCCTTCTTTGTATATTTATAATTTCATTCTCTTTTCTAACCCTTTGTGGCAATTCATTCCATGGTGTGGACAAGAAGCACTTCAGTATAAGTCCCCTTCCCTGTCACCTGTGTAAGTGTCTGGTCCTTGAGGAATCTGCCCATCAGCACCATCTGGTCTTCTTCCTAGCCAACCTTGGGGTGTGAAAACAAAGAGAAACCATTGATCTGAACCAGCCCAAACCACCAATGTATGAAAGTGGTAGTGTACCCTTAGTGGTAAATGATTCTCATCATTGGCTTTGAAGTTGCTCATACAAAACTAGTCAAAATGCCTGTGACATGAGCCTTAATAGGTCTGAAATAACCCATAAAGCCATTCCTCCCCTGAAGGGAGCATCTTCCTTGTTAAGAGGAATTAACTTGTTAAGTTATGACTCTGACAGACAGAGGTCTATCTTCTCTTCTGGCAGTGACCAGGAATGACGCTCCTTGACTGTTTTCCCATTAGCAAATAGAGAGCTGCAAGCTTCATCTTCATTTGAAGAACACTCTGAGGCTCGCTTGATTCACGTTGGTATTCATTGTTTACTGGGTGAAGGAATTACAGAATCCTAGTAGTAGTTGCTATTCCTGCAGGCATCACTGTGGCTTTCACTTGCTGCTTCATGTCTCAGATGGGCTTTAGTTCAGAGTTAAATGCCCTGTGACATCAAGTCTGGCTTCCTTCCCTCTTCTAGGCTGCATTTGCTCATTCTTATTTCAAGCAGCTGTAGTTTTACATTTCCCAGATATATTAAACATACTCCTCTTTCTGTAACTCTCTTTTACAGCAAAATAGAGTAAAATCAAACCAAAATCCCAAACTGAGTTTAATGCAGTTTTATGAGCAAGTCAAGCTCTGTACCTTCTGTTAATTCAAAAAAAGCAATAGCATGGTGTTACATGGGATTGATGCACTTTTTACATATGAACGTTGGCAAAGCACGTACTTGACTTGAAATTGACCCTGAAATAAAGGGACCAGCTAAAGCTAAATATATAAAAAACAGGAAGACAAAGTCTGCCTTGGCCAGTATATATTCATCAGAATGGTTTTTTAGATTCTGCTTTGCAATACATGTATTAACCTAACAGTCATAGAATCATAGAATCATTTAGGTTGGAAAAGACCCTTAAAGTTATTGAGTCCAACTGTAAACCTAACACTGCCAAGGCTGCCCCTAAACCATGTCCCAGTGTACTATTACTGATCAGTATGTCCCTATAGATCTTTAATCGTGTGTAATACCTTTAAGAAAGCAAAAAATGCTAAAACCCACCAATGCAAAAGAATGTTGCATAATATAATAATACAGTAATAGTCAATTTATCCTGTCGTGACCGTATTTTGCTTACTTCAGCTATGGTCCAGGGGGCCAATCATGCAAACACTTGAACCTAGGAGTCACTTTACTGTTATTCATAACTCCACTGAAGCTGACTGTGTTGCTTGGGTGAATAAATGATTCATGAATAAATCCCTGCAGCACAAGCCCCCAGTGCATTTCTTAATTTGTTTAATGTTTAAGACTCTCCCCTCCCAACACTGTGTGGGAAGAGTAATTTATTTATTTTTTTTTTTTAGATAAAGCAGGGTGAATTGCCTGGAACACTGCAAAGTGAACTTCATTTGTGTATTTTATTGTCCGTGTTGTTTCAGGTCCCTTGAGGTCTGTAATGAAAGATCTGCATTCAGATGATAATGAAGATGAATCAGATGAAGCAGAGAAGAATGACAATGATTCTGAGTTGGAACGACCTGTAAATACACGAGGAGGAAGCAGAAGTCGCAGGTGAGCGTCTTGTGATGGCAAGTAGCCAGGTGGCCAGGATGTTGTGCATGTTAGTGATGAGGTGAAGTCTGATGTTCTCAGAGAGCACTGAGTAGCACATGGGCCGAAAATTCAGACTCTTTTTTTAAAGCAGATGAATGTAAAAGTGCCTCATCTAAAAACTAATAGAATTAGCCATTCCCAATACAAACTATTTCTGTACTAATCTATATGGCTATGATGATCTTCATTCATTTGACTTTCCTTGATTTCATGCCATTGTGACTTCAGGGGAGTAGTCATAATTACTTTTTGGCATAAATGAGATAAAATTAAATCCTTCAATTGCCAGATGAACTATTTTCTACGTTGTGTCTCATTTTCAAGATCTCTCTGCTTACCAGTTTTAGATTAGGTTGTTAAATTGGATCAAAATCAATTAAATTTTAATTTCAAGTTATTTCTGCACTACATGCAATAGATAATATATAAAAGTGCAGACAGAACGTAAAGCAAGCACCTATCACAGAAATTACTTTTTAAAAAAAGCTTCTGCATCCTAGCTGCAACCTGAAGAAGGTGTTCCAAAAATCATCCCTTCTTTGGGCAGCTTGTCGCTCCATCTGAATGTTGTTGCAACTTACGGAAAATCGAAAACAGTCTCTCTTGAACCTTTTCATAGTGGATTCTTTATCTGATCCACAGGGTTTTGCTGTGAGTGCACAGCACCTGAGTGCCAGTGTCAGCTACTGCTTAAATGGGAATGTAATAGGAAAACATGAACAAATGTCAGCTTTTTCCCTGGTACACTTTAGCAGCTGGAATCAAGGAAAAAAAGACTAAAATGACTAGCAGTTTGAGAATTTGTTCATGACAGTGATTGTATAAAGGATTGTCTCAAGCTCAACTTGCTCTTAATTCTGGAGATTTTGTTTCGTTTTTTTAGCAAAACCTTAAGGCTAATGTTTCTCTACCTTCGTTTTATCCCAAATAACTGTTCTTTTTTCTTCCAACAATTAAATATGCCCTGTTGTTCCTAACTAAATGAATGATGAGACTGACAAGGAACTGAGCTTTTTCGTGTGGCCTTTCCTGAGATACTAAGTTTTAAAATTGTACCTAGGCAAAAGAGTGTTGTTTGTGACAACAAACATGGAACTTTTTGGTGAAACACTTGTCCAAGTGGGAAATACAACTGTTTAGAAAGCTTTTAGAAGAGCAGAAAATTATCTCTAAAAAACATTTTCCTCCTGCCATGTGGCTATGAACCAAGATACAGACTAGGTTCAGGAATGCTGGGAAAAGCAGTTTGATGTTCTAAATATTTAACAGTTTCTGTAATGTTAGCTGCTGTTAACCAGACGTGTCATCTCAGCCAAGTGCAGGCAGACAGCCTTATTCTCCGTGCTGTGCAGAGCTTTTTCCGGAGTGCAGCCCTGCTCAGATGCCTCTCTTCCATGTGACCTTGATTAATGATGGCTTGCTTAGCGAGGGGTCATTCCTAGTGTCCTGCCTCAAAGTGCAAGCTCGGTTCACCCCTGTTAACAGCCCATTGTCTGGAGGTGTAATCTCTTGGCTCTGTTTTTCCATAGGGTTAGTCTGAGTGATGGCAGTGACAGTGACAGCAGTTCAGCTTCCTCAGCACTACATCGTGAACCAGCACCACCTTTACTGAAAACCAACAACAATCAGGTAAAATCAGGATTCGTAAATGCAGTCCTGGGGAGCTGATAATGACATTTTGATTAGTTTGATGCAGTTACTTAGTCTGTAAACTGACATGAGAGCTTTTTTATCAGAAGGAGAAGGATTTGGATTAGCAAATACTGTAGACCAAAGTAATGTTTTCATCAGTATTTTAAGACATGTGTCCTTTCTGTATGAATTAGCTTTGTAAGGTAAACAATACAAACTGGCTTTACAGCATCAGTCGTACAATTGATGCAGATTTAATACAGGTATTGATACAGGTATTAGCAGTAGACAGAGTTTGCATCAATAGGCTCATTCTCAGGAGTTTATTCACTCATCTTTTCCCCTCTCCCCCACCATTGTTTATCTAGAAAATACGGTATTTTTTACTTCACTAGAAGACACAATAGGGTTTTTTTACCTCACTATCAGAGTGTTTTTTCCATATCTGTAAGAGCTGACATTGTTTTTATTTTTGAGGTAGGAAAGTAGGGTAGTTCTTTTTTTCAGAGAAAAGAAGTTAACCTAGAGCTACAAAATACGTTAGGGACAAATGACAGAGTTTGGGAGTTACCTCACCCCAGTCACCACAAAGCAAAGCTCTTCAAATATAAAAATTAAACTTAAAACCTTTTTTTTAAAAAAAATCATAGTTTATAAAATACATAACTTGTGGCTTATTTTAGGGAGCCATAATTCAGTTCCAGTGTCAGTTGGATCATACACAAATCGGTCATAAAATTTACTGACTGGCATAAATGGCTGCTTACGGTGTTGATACAGTTAGGACAGTGTCTACATGTATTAACAAAAGTCTGTGGTTTAGATGGTGAGTTTTATGGGTAAGTCTTTCCTGTATCTCTCAGGTTAACTGCTTCGATTATCTGGCAGAAATTATTTACTTGTAATTGTTTTTCTAATAAGGTTTCCAATACCAACTTACAGGTAGTGCAGAAACAAAACATTATTATTCATGTTAGTTAACTTCAAATACACTGTGGAGGAAAAGCACACCCTAGGAAGTAGTTTGTACACAAAAAGGAAGGAGATTCCATGTCCAGAAAGCATTCTTACCCACCAGGAACTCTGCAGGCTTTTTTATGTTGATCTGTACAAAAGTTACAAGTTTTAAAGACAGAGTCTTTTGGGAGAAAAGCAAACTATAAAGATGAAGAATATTACATTTACTGGAGACATAGCACAAGAAAAATAAAACACCTAACTATGGCTTGTTGCTTAATGAAGACTGACTTCTACAGAGGCAATATAATTGTTTAATTGTAAGTCTCAGTATCAGCAGCCCACTCAGTCACATCTTTCATATTCCTTTCGCCTTCAGTGATCTAACAGAAGGTCTACCTGCACATTTAAGCGCTCCAAACAATAGCAGTGTGCCAGCTAAAATTGAATGTCTCGTACCTTCTTCCATTTTTATAATTGAGCTGAATTTTATAATCAAGGTGAAAATCATAAGTTCAGGGAAGTATTATGAGAATTCAAATTGTACGGACCATAGCCGCATTTGAAATCTCTGCTTGGTAGCATAGTGCTGATTGCCAGGATGATGCTTTTGACTGATCAAATCAGGGTTGTGTTGACTAAGTCCATTCATAGAACTAAAGAGCTAAGACAGAGTTAGTATTTCTATAAGCTTCCTCAGATGTGATCAGTATTGTGTCTCTTCTAAACGAGTGCTTAAGATGTTGGGTTTCAATTACACATCAAGAACACTGTAAGGAAGCAGCTTTTTCAAATATACTATGTCCTTGGTAAGGTTCTATATGAAACCGAGAGTTTTCTTCCTTTAAAAACAAAAGCATCTAAAAGTTCAGGATCCACACCTAGAGGTCTGGGGTTTTTTTCAAAACAAGACTTTCTCTTCCACTAGCCTACACAGCAGTAACCACAGGGAGTACTGAATCAAAGAACTGGGGTTTTTCTGCAGAAAAGTATGTTTTCTTTTCTGGCCATGCATCACTCTTGGCCAAGTAAATCCTTAAGTAAGGTTAACTCAGATCTGCAGTCGTTCTCTCTATACAGGGAAATAGCTGCCTGCCTGCTGTATTCGCTATGCACCCTGGGGAGCATATATGTAATCTTAGTGATTTATACCAAGGGAAGTAGAAATGAGACAGAACTTAGAGAAAGCTATCAGTGAGGCTTCTGACTAGTCTACAGGACTTGATTTTACAGGCCTTTTTTCCTTGTTTTATTTGCTGACGTTTGTCCTGTGTTGTCACTGTCCAGCATGGTTTTAGAGATAATCATGCTAGTGATGTTAGTCTTACCTACAATGAAATGTGAAACAAAATCTCCCATCGTCTGTGATCATTTACTTTCCTTTGATGTTTTTCAGAAGAACTGATCGTATTCCAGGTTAGGAATAACATGGTGATTTATTATTTTTTTCAACTCTATTTTTTAACTTAAAAAGAAGTGTGTTGTGTGTGGAAAAATTGGTAGAACAGTTAACAGTTCTGTTTCCCTAAAATATTCCTCACTTTAGTCCTAAAGTTTTCATATTAAGCATGATGTTCTACTGCTTGTTGACATGCTCTTCTTGAACGTGGTTCAGTACTGGAAGAAGCATTTTGTATATTGTTTGTATATGTGGTGGTAAATGGCTTTGTATGGCATTGAAGGAAGGATACCATAAGAACAAGAGAAATTACCATCAAACACTTATTTTTTTTTCAGTTACAACTCACACAGTCATTTCAAAGACTGTGTTTCAAAGTCTGTATCGTAGAAAAGGTACAGCATTGGGGGACATGGAGGGAAGAACAAGAGAAATATACTGGTCATGTGACATTTCAAAAGCACTGGATAGTACTCATTTTGTATCTGCAGAATCAGACCTCTTATCCTACCATTGTGCAAAAGATACAAAAAAGTGTCGAGGTGGCTTTAAATGACATGAAATTAAGACTTTTAAGGTTTAATAATATCAATGTCGCCTCATTCCAGCAACTCAGCATTTTCTGCTGTAAGCTGCTTTTTTTCTGAAAAATAAGAGTAGGTTGTATGGATTAAAGAATGAAAAGCTCAGTTTTGAGTTTTGATTATATTTTCTCCAGATGTTGCGGTTTTTGTGTTATTAACTGATAGCACAATTTTTCATATGTAATTGTATCCAATGATGCATTTAATTTTTACGGGATTGTCTTTCTTTTCCAGATTTTAGAAGTGAAAAGTCCAATAAAGCAAAACAAATCTGATACACAAATAAAGAATGGGGATTGTGATAAGGTAAATAAAAATGAGGTAACAGCAAACTAGTCCAGAAAGTGATATTAATATATTTAGTAAATATCAACCTTTGTTACAGAATGAAAATCTTAGTAATTAGTACATTTTTTGCTATGGGTTCCTAAGGTGCAGATTGTTCTCTCTTTTTTCCTGTAATTCTTTCTTCTTCCATGCTATTTTGGAAGTGTTTTCCTTCAATACTTGTGGTGATGTGGCAAATGTGACCAGTTAGGAATCTGCCATCTATTGTTTATTTTACCTACTGTCCACCATGAGTTTGCTTTGTGCTTCACAGATGAAGTGATAATTTTTGAAGAGGAGAATTCAGAGCTGTATTCGTAGCCCATAAATCCATCAATTAAAAAAATATATATATTTTCCAGAATCCTTTCTGAAGGGTGTGCATTAGGAAGTGGCAGTGTGATTTAGCATGTTAAACTAGAATGATGTGAAGCAACAGTTACCATTTAACACTGAGAAGGACAGTTTTGCTTAAAATCATGTCAGCTGGCCATGAGTAAGAGCTTTAAGTCCTTGTGTGAGTTAACATAGCACAATTTCCCAGTGTGGACAAGTTCCTTTGAAGGTTCATATTTTACAGGTATTAGTGATAACATGAGGCAGGAGACCGAAGTTTCAGTATCTGCTGCTAGATTTTCAGTGGCCTGATCCATATGGTTTTTTGGTTTCTTAAGCTGGGTGCTGTGTATCTCTCTGCTTAAAAGGAAAAAAGGTTTCTGATGGCTCAGACTGAAGGAGAAAGTTGATAACTGGGTGAAGAGGTGCAACATGTTTGACTTCCCAGGAAGGACAGTGGAATTTACTGTTGTCTCAATCTTGTTTGATCTTTTTCCCCTTACATGCCCTTGTTGACACAGAAAATTAATTAAGTAGCTTTAAAGAAAGAGAAGGGTTTGATTGTGAGCCTTTGGGTTTGGGTCTTATGTGGAAAGGTGGGAGACATTTTTTCAAGATGCTCTTTTGGCATCACCAGTCTGTTTGACACTTTTTGCCACAGCTGAGATACAGAGATTGTCTTCTACAGTGAAGGATCACCTAGCAGGATTTTCATTGGCATGAAGTATCTAAGAAAAGCCACAAAAACTTACATTTGAGTTCTACTAAGCTAGAGAAAGCCAGAATACTAAATAAGAAAATTTAGCTCAAAGAAGATTTAAAATAAAATTTCCATTTTTACTGGTTTTGAAGACATCTGAAGGTTTTGAAATATATAGCTATGACTTAATTAACAAGTTGTTTATGGGGGGGGGGGATTTTGGGGGCCCAGCCACCCCTTTTTTCCAGCGCCGCGTGTTCCCGATGCGTTAAAGCCGGGCACAAGCATCATCCTGCGGCGCTGGGCTGCTGCGAAACACCGAGCCCTGGGTGATTATTTTTATAAACCCCATCCTGATCTGGGAGGGCGGGGGGGAGGAAAATAACCCTAAATTATTTTTATTGCGGCATTCAGATTTTTTTGAGGTGAAATGCGGTGTTTTCCTGCACCAGCAGAGCAGGATTTTTCGCTTTTCCCTGGCGAAGCGTGGGGCTGATGGAGGTTTTATACAGCTTGGGGGGGGGGGTCCTTCTTTTTTTCCCCTTTTCCCCCCGGTAGGTGCTTTCCGGACCCGCTCCGTCCCTCCCGCTGGCGGGATCAGAGGGATGACGGACCAGCGAGCCCGGGGACTCTGCTGCTAATTTCCCCCGTTAGAATAATTTCTATTTTCCTCCTTCCAAGATCAGGCTGAAGGAGGCGGGCGGGGGGGTTGGGGGGATGTAATTAAAGGATTTGTGCAGCTGCTGCTTAAAATTCATGAGCTGCGCCGAGATAACGAAGAACCGAGCCGCGATAACGAAGAACCGAGCTGCCTGCTCCGTTTACGCCCCGCACAGGTTGGGCTTCTGGGCTCGTTCCGACACTAGAAGTTTAGAAAAGCTTAAAAAAATCCTGAAACCTTTTCTCCGAGACAAGAAAGCTCAGGGCTGAGCCTGCCTCGAGCTCCGGAGGGTGATTTTAATTAACCGGCACCCGGCTCACGAGCAAATTGAGCTGGTTTTTCAGAGGCACGACTTATTTTTCGGCCAGCCATCTCTCCTGGCCGCGTACATTACGGAAACGCGCCGAAAAGCCTCGTAAATAGGCAAACCAAGCGAGCCGCCCGTGACAAATGCCTCGAATTAATTAAGGAAGGCTTTTTTTCCTTCTGCAATCAAGGATTTAATAATAATTCCCGGCCTATCATCATTTTTTTTTTTTTTAATCAAATGACGGTCGCGGAGAGGAGCGCGATGTATTTTCGTGCAGGAGCCTGTGAGATCTGGGTTGCCTTAGCGAATGCGCTCGTTATTAATTTAAATTCTTTAATTGATCGTTGCGTTGACATCAGCGGGCTGTCACCGCGCCCATCACATGGCCGTGCCCTCCTCCCTCCCCAGCCCCAAAATCTCCCCCCGGGATGCCCGGGGTTTGCCGTGGGGAGGGGACGGCTACTGCCGCACCGGCGCGGCGTCCTCTACGTGCCGGTGGCCTCGCCGGCGCGGGATGGACAGACCGACAGCATCGCCCTCGGTGGGTTTGTCATCTCCGAGGCGGCACGGACGAGGCAGGAGGGGAAGCGGTGCGGCATCCCACACCTTACGGGTGTTAACATACCCATAAATAAGCGAATTTTTAAGAAAAAAAAAAACATTAAATCGGTCGCTGGCATAAAAAAGTCACATTTTTAATAGGCTGGCGAGCGGCGCGCCTCGTTAACGCTTGGAACGCGCCTCCTCCGAGTCGGGGTGAACCAGAGAGCAGCGCCCTTCTCGTGCCAGGCGTTGGATAACGACAGGTGCCGACTAATTACCCTTTTTTTTATTCCCCTCCCTGCAGCGTTGCGTTAAAAGCTCGTCATCCCGAGACCGCGCCGGCGCTGCGAGGTGTCGCAGACCCCCATGCCCATAGGTAGGTGCCTGGATTTGGGGTCTCCTGGCGCAGGAGCACCCGGCGCTGGGCGGAGGCGTGCCCGTGGGCGGCGGTAGGGGGCCGGATGGGTTTATATTTATAAAAATAAGAATAAAATCGACGTGGCGGAGAGGTGATGGTGGCGCTGGCTTGGGTCTCCGGCGGTGCCGGCGAAGAGCAGCCCTTGGTTTTTAATGGAAAAGTACTTCACGCTTCGTAACGTTCCTTGAAGTACGCCGTTTGTTTTGGGTTTCTCCCAGAAAAACCAGCGCCGGGGCACGGCTCCTGCTCCTGGTAGGCGGGTACCGTCCCTCCGCTCCTCTCAAACGCTTCGTTAGCTAACGAGGAAGCGAGGACTGAGGCAAGCGGCTCCTGCAGCCGTTGTTTTCCTGCGGAGGGGCAAAGGAGAGAGATTCCCGTGGGATGGAAGGATTCATGGGGGGGATAAACCCCCACCTCGTGCCGCAGGCGGGAGCCTCTGCGGCTGTAAACGCTGAATTTCCCCCGTGCCCGGTGCTGGCGCGGCGCCGCGACGCATGGGGACGGCGAGAACGAGGAAAACGGTCACCGGTCGCGTTTCTGTCCCTCGGCCTCCCGGGAGCGCCGGGAGCCTTCAGCGCGGGCGCGACTCGGGGTCCCGTCGCCGTTCCCCTCCGCTGGGCAGCGAAAAACCCGGGAGTGACGTGAGTATTGAATATTTTTCCTTGTAAATTGGGAAAGGGAAAGCCCGAAGAGCCGTAGCGTTGTCGCTCGAAGACAAGAGATGCGCCCGCCGCCTCGGCAAGCCGCGGGGCGAGCCGGAGCATCCCCGGAGCGGGGGCCGGCGGGCGGCTCCTCACCAGCACCCGAAAGGCGTTTCACTAGACGGAACGTGCTCCTGCTCGCCTCCGAGGCCGTTTCCCACCTCCCTCCCCAGCGTGGGACACCCCGTGTGGGTATTTCGGGAAGTTTCCCTCCCCGACGGCCGCTCCGCGTCCTGGGAATCGCCGCTGTTTCGCTCGACTCGGGGTTTTCCAGCAGGAAACGAGCGTGGAGTCGGGAGTCGCTTATCCCTTCTTGCAGCCCACGGATCCTGAAGATTATTAAATCGGCGGGTTTGGCGCTGCTGCGGAGCCGGATGGATTTAAGACGAGTGGAAAAGGAAACTTCTAGACCTGCACGGCTTTTTTAGCGGCTGCTTTGCACCTTTTTGGTGTGAAAACAGGAGCGCCTGCGTTTCCCCGGCTGCGGGAGAAGCGTGAATCCGAGATCTCCCGCGGCGGGATGGTTCCCTCCGCCGCCACGTTTGTGGGAAGCGCTTGGCTCCCTTCTGTTTACCAACAGCGTGGGAGGAAAATGAAAAATAAACACCCGCGACCACAAAATTGCCAGAACAAATGGGGATGGAGTGGCACCCGGCCCCGGCTGGCAGAGGCGGCGCCTGCCCCGCGCTCATTAGGCTTCGTCCCGAGCGTAAAGAAGAAAGCGTTAATTGTTCTGGATGCTTCCCAGCCGCGCGGGGCATCTCCGGTCGCCTCCTCAAATCGGTTTAATTCCTGAGAAACGTCTTTCGGTTGTGCCGTGGCGTTTGCCGTGAAGATGCAGCAGAGGAGGAAGCGCTGCGGGTGAGTGCCGCGGGAGCCACGATATTCCCTGGCCTTAACAAAGGAGCGTCCACCCTTCCGGAACCTTCCGTAGATGGTGAGCACCAGCCTCATGAATTTCTTCCCTCTCCCAAGCCCGGGATTTTTGCAGATTTATCTCCAGGATGGGCCAACGGCTCCGTTTGTCCGGCAGGCGCTGGAGAGCCGCCTCCGCCGTCCTCTTCTTGGCCACGCTGCTGCGTCCGCGTCCTCCGGTGATGGTTCCTCTTCGCTCTCGCAGCCGCGAGACGCGCCGCAGCGTGAAGCCCGGGCGTGGATTTGCCTTCCCAGGCGGTGGCGGGCGTCCACCTGCCCCGTGCCAGCGGCACGCACGCGTTTCTCCCCGGCTTCGCCGCCCTGCAAGCCGCCAGCTTCGGGCACGGGAACACCGCGTCGTTATTTGACATCGAATTGAATTTCCGTCGCCAAGAAATGGATCTTCCCACCCGGCTCGGGCGGCGGACGGGGGGTTGATGCCGCAGAAGCTGCGGCGCGGCTGCGTGTCGGAGTGGCGGTGGGGTGATGCCGCAGGTTGCCGTCCCCGCGGAGGAGCGCGGTCAGAGCCGAGGCCGATAGCTTGTCCGCATTAACCGGGCGCTACATTCACCACAACCATCTGCGGTCGTGAAAAACCCGCCCCGCTTCTTTTTCAGCGTGTTTTGACGTCAAAATAATTCCTGTCGCGATTTGCAGCCCCGCGGTGCGAGCGGAGCATCCTCCGCTGAGGATCGTCCCGTCCGCCCGCCTGCGCCCCAGGGCTGCTCTGAAAAAATCAATTTTATGGGGCGCAGCGCCCAGATGTGGCTCCTCTCCCCGTTTTTCCCTGTGCCCGGTGTTACTTCGTGCCATGCGCAGAGCCCGGTGTTCGCCCTCGTTCATCTTCACGCCGTCGGTGATCTATCGGCGTCCCTCAGAGAGCCGCCAGCGCCTCCCAGTTTAATACCAGCAGCAAACTGGGGTGTTAACTCCTGCCTCCGGGTCATCGATGGGGACATCGGCCAGGATCGGGACCAGCCGGACGTGCCTCGGCAAAGCCGCGAGCTGCTCGTAATTACCGTCGCAACGAGATCCGCGCCGCGGCAAAATCCCCTCCGTGACATCTTCGTCAGACCTCAGATTTAATCTGCTTCCCCGTCGCAACGACGTCACCCGGCGGGCGGGTTCCCTTTGGGGTTTATTTTTAATTTCTTCGGTCCGGATTGCGCTCGCAGTTGCAGAAGTGAGATTCCCCGCAGCGGGAACGGCGCTTTGGGTGGAATCGATCCTGTTTCAGCACCGGCAGATGGATTCAGGCCCCTCTGCGTCTCCAGCCTCTTTGCTGTAACCGCAAATCCGTTTCCAAGCCCCAAACAGGGATGGGCATCAATTTTTTTTAATAGCTGTTGTGTGTGCCGTGTCTGAATTAACCAGGAATTCTCATTTCTTGGGTAGGAGCGATGCTTTTCCGTGCAAATCGATGCTTTTCCGCAGAAATCGATGCTTTTCCACGCAAATCGATGCTTTGCCGCAGAAGTTGGTGCTTTTCCGCAGAAATCGACGCTTTTTCATGCAAATCGTTGCTTTTCCACGCCAAATCAACACTTTCCCGCAGAAATCGCCCGTGTGATGGAAAGAGCCCCTGGACTGTTCGGGTGCTGGATTTCGCTGCTTCCCTGCCCTCTCCCAACAGGATTTCGGCTTCACCGGCATCTCCGGAGTCACGTTTGCCAGGAGCAAGCGCGGGACGACTTTAAATCGATTTTGTGCCAAAATAAATAAATCGCTGCCAGACCTGGTATAAACCCGCTTCGGCTGAAAAAAACCGAGGACCGCGTTCCACGTGGAGCCCTGGAATCCTGGGAATACCCAGCGCTCTGGAGGATGGATTTGGAAGCGGGTTCCCTGTTCCCGGCGGCTTTGCGGCGCGCGGGAGGCCGGGCTCGCCGATGTGTGCCGGTTCGTGAGCCGGGGCGCCGGGTACCGTGCCTCACCCTAATTCCCCTTTTCTGTGCCCGGTTCGGGGGCTTTTCCAGGAGCTCCGGCTGAGACGAGCCCGCCGGCGCCAGGACCCGCTGCCCGCTGCGAAGATGTCGACTCCGGATCCTCCGATGGGAGGCACGCCGCGGCCGGGACCCTCTCCGGGGCCGGGGCCGTCTCCGGGTGCCATGCTGGGCCCCTCTCCCGGCCCCTCGCCCGGCCCAGGCCCAGGC
>JAVJGI010000057.1:37310102-37322116 GCA_035590275.1 Ibycter americanus | reverse complement strand
CCTCCTGGGGTACCAGCCGCCCTCCCAGCGCTGCACCACCAGCAAACGCGCTGAGGGCACGCTCTGCCCCTTCGCCCAGGGCACTGGTGAACAAGCTGAACAAGACTTGACCCAGTCTTTTTAGTCTTTCACTTTTGTTAGAAAAATTATGGGTTCATCTACTAAATCTGCTTCATGGCAAGTTACTAAACCAAGGAAAAACTGTGTGAAAAGAGACATAACTGAGCTGGAAATCTAGGGTATCCTGAGTAAATGAAAAAAGAACATGTTCTTCCACATTTTAAACTAAAGATAGACCTTTTCTTTTCTCCCAGGTTTGCTTATCAGACAAGAGAAAACATTCATTCATTGACCGTAGCCTCACAACTTCCATGAAGAGTATAATTTTAATACTGTAGTCTGTGACTTCTCATAGCATGGTTTTTAATTAGTGATATTATAAAAGTTAGGTTGATGTAGAATGAACCCTCTGTTGCCTTGTTTCCTGGGGGACTGTTCTTACAGAGTGTTTCCCTTGGTTTGGAGTGCGCGCAGGCTGTCGATACAGCCCCAGTGAACACTGGAGTTACAGCCGGACCATGCAGGCTAGGGCAGTGGTGCTGTTCTGTACTGAGAGCTGGTAACTGCGTAATACTGGCTGCAGAGGTCTACCACAATACAGTGGGGGAGCCAGCTTACTCATCAGTTATCTGTTAGCCAGTCTGCACTAGCAAATGGTCTGTGCTGTTGTAAAACAAATAATGCAGTTTAGTTTTGAAGACTTTAATCCCCTTATATTCTGCAATTCATTAGTTCATATGATTTTATCAGTTTACAGAAATAAGTTCACAATATTGAATGAATAATTTTCAGAGTGTCAGTGCTCCTCTGCGTTACAAAAAACCCTGTCATACCATTTTAAACATCCTTACTGCTTTTCAGCTATGTAAGTAATGTGCAATAATTCCGGTGAGCACAGAAATAGAAAAAGAGTATAGAGCCGAGAAAGTTGTTCGGAATGAATGTGAAACTTCTAGACCAAGAAATACAAGCATATAGAGACTCTAGGAAGTACAAAGATCAGGAGACCAAGGGGTAAAACTGTGGAAAGGTATGGTGTTTACTGCATATGAGGGATTGCATGCAAAAATACACAGCAGAAAACTGTAAATATCTGCAAGAGTTTTAAAGACGATGATGGTGTTGAAGTGGAGTGATGGTGGAGTTGTGTGTTCCTGAGCGGTGATTGTCAGCTCTTTACTTTTTGTCAGGGCAGGTAATAATCCCTTGCACATGACAAAGTCTGCTACTCACAGCCTTCTAGGGAATTGTTAGAGAAGGGACTTGTAAGAGAAGAATGAAGGCATTGATCATTCAAAAGCGCTGGCTTTTGAAACTTGTGCTGAGGGATGTGAAAAGGAGAGGACAGGTTTTTGCAATTTCAGTTGTTACCAAGTCCATAGGCATGACAGCAAACAGGAATACAGCCAAGTTGGAAATGAGAAAAATGTATCTGTCTGAGAATGTGGCTCTTTCCCAAGAAAGGCATTTCTCTTTGAGATGCTTTGTTAAAGGAAGCTGAAATAAATCTGCAAAAAAGAGGGAGGAGGCAGGAGACGTCATATTGAACTGCAGGTGCCTGGATATGTAGATAAGTAATCCTGATATGAAGTGACATTTAGAGATATGTAAGAACTGTCCAAGAGGGAGAAGGCAGACAAAAAAGAACATTTGACCAATAAATTAGTCTTGTGAGAATCACCTGAGCAATTTTTATGTGAATATTGGACTATGCCAAGACAGAAATTGGTCTGAAAATACATTTTAAAAAGAAGTATCTCTCCCACCTCTTTCACTGTAAAGAAGGGGTTGGGATTTGCAGTGATGAGGCTTGCTGTTTTTTTTTGGGGGGGGGTTGGTTTGGTTTTTTGGTTTTTTTTTTAACATTTTAACATCTGTGATTTCCAGTGAAGTAGTAGGGATAAATAAGTGTGCCATCAGATGTTAATACTGCATGTCCCATACATTCAAATTTGGCTGCCTAAAGCTGGGTTCCTAACTCTGCATTTTCAGTGCAGATGATGTTAGCATGACGCCATGAAAGGCAACAAGATTTCTGGTAAGACTTTGCCTCTTGTTTTGAGATATCGGAAGTTGTATCTTCAGAGGGTGAAAAATTTTCTTAAAGCCAGTGCACTAGACAGCACAGGCATAAGGAAGAAACTGAGAGCACTGCTGAAAATTACGTTGCTCATTGTCCACAAGGTGCGTAACTTCAGATGGCAACTGTCCCCTGAGAATTTTCTGCGAGGGGTAGCTTTCAGGTCTGGAAACTATCACATGGCCTAAACCCCTCCATAAATTGAAAAATCACTATGTCATTAGTTGCACTTTGGTTTCCTTAAGCACACACACTCATTTGCGTGTTTAAAGGCAGATAAATAGTTATACTATGATGGATAATGATGAAACTGAGCTGGAGAGACATTATGTAGAGATGTATGTTACAGCAGAAAAGCCAAGCCTGCTACATCAGGAACGAATGGGATACTTTTGTTCTTTGCAGCCTGAGGTCTCGGAATAAAACATTTTAATGCTGTGGTTTTGACATTAGAACTGTCAGGCTTCCTTTTTTCTTTTTCAAGTATTTCTGAATACTTGAATTTCTGAATACTTGAAATGAAAAAAATCTCAACCTTTTTTCTTTTTCAAGTATTTCTGAATAGCATAAGGATGCATATGCTAATACTGTAAGTCATGAATTCCTCATTGACTGGCACACAAGCAGGTGTTTTTCATTGAGCTGGCTGGGTTTATCTTGATACTTTTTTGTACCTCCATTAAAACTTTTGGGGTTCATTTCAGTCTGATTTACCACGTACCCTGACATGGTGGCTACATTTCTTGAGGGCTGGATGAGGGATATGTTTAAAATGTTTATATTTCCCTTGCTCTAGCGCTTAAAAGCCCAAAGCAGAATGTGATCAATAGAAGTCCTTATCAGTTTTTTAAAATACACAGTGCTGTTTTCAAAATACATGTGTTAACACTTTTATGTAATCTTTGTTTCTAAAATCATGTATATTGCTGTGGGGGTTAGGAGAGGTGGTATTCTTCCACTGTAATGCAAGGAAGCATTAGACAGAATTGTTCAGCATAGCTACACCTTCCTGGCCTCAGCTTCTGCAGGTGTCTTGTGCAGCCATTTATTTATCACACAGTGGATATACAGAGACCAAGCCTGAAATTGCATTCCTAACTTTACAGAAAGAGACTGGATTGACTCATTAGCTTCTCTCTTAGATGGGGTTCAAGAGAGTGCCAAAATGAGAATGACAAATGACACATATCAAGGTTTCCTTCTAGTAACAATCAGTTTTGTCCCATTTGATTTTTCTTCTTTCTTATTAATTGCAGAACAGTAGGAGATGGAAAAGTGTGACCAGAATCTGTGAATCAACAAGTGGACAAATGAAGTTGGCAATTTCAGATTAAAAAATGCCATATGGAAAAAAATTAAAGCCAAGAGGCACAGGTTTAAATGAATTGTTAAAAAGAGCAGGCTTGTTCCTAAGGACTTTCAGAATCTTGGACGTCTGCAAACCAAATTAAATTTAACTTCCCTCCCCGCTCCCCTCCCCACCCACCCCCACCCCGGAAAATGGAAGGTGATTGAAAAGGGGGACTTTTACTATAACAGGCATTTCCCTCTTATTATTTTATCTGGTTTCCATTATGTTTAATCCACCCTGGGCTGTGTCATTCTATGCCTTGACAATACACATACTTCATTTATCATCAACATAGTCTTTTCTTACATGGTCTAAGGAGGAAACCCATCTGCTTCTATCACGAGATGAGGAGCGGAAAATTACAAAAGACGTAGTTTGAATTCATTGCTCTTTTTCAGCTTGGTGTATTCCTACCAGATTTGTCATTTTAAGGTATGTTCTGTAAGTCAGGTGTGCACACGTCTGTTTCTACTCCAGCTGTGGGAAAAGAGTTACAGTCAGAGCAATAAAGCTCAAACAAGTAAGGAATATCTAACAGCAGCATTTTGGTGGGGGTATATGTGGAAACTGTGGAACTGAATGGGTTTCAGACTGAAGGGTGCAAGCAGGACATGGAGCCCAGTCTGAGTGCTGCAGAAGCAATGGCTGGAAGGACTGAGCAGAAGAGCTCAGAGAGAGTGTTCCCTCAGTCCATGACAGTACCCAGAGGTGCACTTCAGATGGGGTGCCTTTCTGTGTGCTCACTTGGTGTGTCTGTCCCTTGGAATGAAACAACACAGAACAGACTCACAGACGTGGTGTGTGGGCACTGTGATAGCCCTATCTGACAAATAATGCTTTGGCTTTCTGAGATGCTGCGTGGGTTTTTTTAGGTAGGTGCACATCCTAGAACTTCACATATTTGGAGGTACTTGTTAAAGCAATTCAATGTTGAGTATGACCACTCTTTAAAAATGTAGGCCAGAATTCAGCGACTAAGAAGCAGAAAGTCACAAGTTAGATACGCACTGTTGATTTCACAGAATTATAGAATGGTGGAGGTTGGAAGGGACCTCTACAGGTCATCTGGTCTGACCCACCCCCTGCTCAAGCAGGAACATGTAGAGCTAGTTGTCCAGGACCATGTCAGATAGCCTTTGAATATCTCCAAGAATGGAGACCCCACCACCTCTCTGGGCAGCCTGTGCCAGTGCTTGGTCACCCTTACAGGAAAAAAAGTTTCCTGATGTTCAGAGGGAACCTCCTGTGTTTCAGTTTGTGCCCATTGCCTCTTCCTCTGTCACTAGGCACCACGGAAAAGAGCCTGGCTCCATCCTCTTTGCACCCTCCCTTCACGTATGTGTACACATTGATAGGATCCACCCTGAGCCTTCTCTTCTCCAGGCTGAAGAGAACAGTTTTCTCAGGCTTTCCTCACAGGAGAGATGTTTGAGTCCCTGTTTTTCTCAAGAACATCTGACAGCACTTCTGTTTCCTGTTTGAATAAAAGCTGTGATTGCAGATTAAATAGTCGCCAGAAGAAGTGATTTTTTGCCATTAGTAGGAGTCTTTCATGGTTGATTCAATTTAAAAAAATTGATTTAGGTCTATTACTCCAGAAATAACTGCTAGTATGGGAACTAACAGTTGATGTGAGAGCTCTTGAATAAATTTTTTGTTTGATATGGACTAAATTGTATAAGGATTTATTTCTTTCCCTTACTTTCAGAAAGGCTTACACCAATTGTTTTCTAAAGTAACCTGCTTAGCAGCTATGCACATAGTAAATATTCCAGAGATCTACCTGGGGTTCTTTTTATTTGTTTGGGCTTGGGGGCTGGGGTGGGTGTGTTTGTTTTTTGGGAGTTTTTTTGGTTTTTTTTTTTTAAAGACCAGCTAATAAAATACGGAGATTTTGTTTTAACGTTGGTGGTATATATTCTCAATGGTGACGTTTGCTGGAACAGCAGATGAGTAGGCTGACGTTATGGTTGATGGTGATCAAAAAAAAAAACCAAACCCTGAGGTACTGTAGACTGGACCATAGTGCGTGTCAGAAAGGAAGTGAGTGATAAGGATAATGGTTTAACCTGCAAGTATTGGGGCAATTGGGCTTGTTTTATGCCTTTCATATCATACTTAGTGGCATGCTAATATATTCAGTAAGCATGTAAAACTTGTGAAATTTTCAACTGCATCTTTTCTTTCCTTTCAGATAGTAAATCTTATAGAAGAAACTGGACACTTTCATATCACAAATACAACGTTTGACTTTGATCTTTGCTCACTGGACAAAACCACAGTCCGTAAACTACAAAGTTATCTGGAAACGTCTGGAACCTCCTGAGGATTCAGCATCTGGCTGCATTAAAAACTGTTCTTTAAATGACACATTCAGAATGATGCAACCAAAATGGGGAGAAGAACAAAACAACCGTCTTCAGCTTTATTTTTCCTTGAAGCCAGTCATCATCTCTTAACAAGGGAGAATAAAAGTGACAAGACTCAGAGGACCGCTCTTCTGAAGAAAATACTCTGGAAGAGTTTGCCTGGATAGCCTTGAAAAACAAACACACAAAAACAAAAATACTTGGTCTTAATGAATGTGTATGGTATCATGTATCTCTCTCTGTGGTGTTCCAGTCCACAAGATGAATGCATGTTCAGCACACTGCCTTATTACATAACTGATCTATTTATTATTGCATACATGTATTCTAAAAGTCATTGAATGACACTACCAGATGTTGCAAGTAGTGGGGTCCCATGTGTGCTCTTTTCATGCAGTACTATCATAAGCCTGGTAACCTTATTCACGTTGAAATGCCACTTCTTGCTGTCTTTTTCTAGTCACTTAAAACACTACAGTCTTGTTTTCACTTCTGCAGTTCCAGGAAACAAGATACAAAGTTGAGGACCAAACAGTGGTCCTATATTTTCTTTCCTATCTGTCACAGCGGGTTGGACCGCAGGTTCTTGGTTCTATCCATGTATTCATCTTGACCATGGTAGGAAATGCACCAAATAGGATCATATGACTTGCTGTCTAGCCTTAGTGAATAAACCAGTAGGGCTTTTAACAACAACCGTTATGTATACTGTCCTGAATCCAGCATCTTTTGCAGTCTCCATTCTTGTGTCTGTTTTAATGTTATAAAATTAAATATATATGAGTGAAGGTGTTCTGCAGTATCATCATAAAAGACGAAATACTGGTCCTGCCTTCTAAGAAAGTGTTGTAGAAAATTCTTAATTTGGAGCTATTTATTACTATGAGTTTCAACACTCCTCTGCTGCCAGTGTGTAACTAACTTTTACCATAAAGCTATATGCATAATAGTTTTGTTTGTTCAGATAGTATAAGGTCTGCTTTGTTTTGGGGTTTTGTTTCTGGTTTTGTTGGGGTTTTTACAACTGCTAAATTAAAACCCATTATTTGAAAAGAAAAATTATGTTGTTACACAGTTACATATTGGAACATATACATATATGATATATTGTGTATATGTGTGTGTGTGTGTATACATGGACACACACCTGTATATATAAACACACACATATACATACATGCTTTTTAACACTTTCCAGATTTTCCTCTCTGTTCAACAACACGCTTGTGTTTCCATAAGGATTTCTTGTGTATTAAAGTGCGTATTCTTTCATACCATCTGTTACACCTTAAAAGCAGGATCCTTGTTTATGTGTGATCAAATGAGAGGATGTGTACTCAGTTTCCCATCAAAACACCATGCTCTCATATTGCTGATGGTTTCTTGATGAAATCATCATTGTTCTATTAGAAGTTCAGATCCCCCAGTGAAAAGAGAATAGAACTAAAATAATACTTCTGGAAGCAAACGTTTATTCAGGTTTACCAGCCTTACAAAATGTATCTTGTTTCTGGACAGGCCAGTATGTAGTGTGTATGCTTACATGCCACGTGTAGTCTGTATGTGTAGAGCTGAACAGTAGTATCTGTATGACTTACTGTTTCATGCGCACAGTTTGTGCAGCACTGTAAAACTAAATTCCTATTGGGGTTATTTCTTATTCAGATGGTAAATCTTAATGCTGTTTCTTTAAGTCCAAAGAAGATTTTACACTTTACTCTTTTTGAGAGGGCAGGATATGGATTGGGCTGGGGGGCTTTTTTCTTACTTAAAATGTTGTTCGACCACACTCTGCAGGAAGGCCTTCTCAGGCTTCCCAAGAATAAGTGTACTTTTTCAGTAATGTTATGACTCTTATTGACGATTGGCATGAAGCATACTTGAAGCATTATGTTGTTCTTGTAAGTCTATGTCTTAATGTGCAATTGGGGAGCAGGGTGAGGGGAGGAGGAGTGGGAGTGTAATTTCAAAGTTACTTTTGACATAAGGCAGGTGGTGGTGGGGAGAGGGAAGGGATGCATGTGAAGGGGATAAACTTCAATTTTTATTGATTATTTTATATGAAAATGTTTGGAAATCTAAAAGCAACCTTAAAAACATTTGGTCTACTAGTGTGTGTTCAACTTCTTATCTTTTAGTTACCAAATACATATGGACTTCTGTCCACTTTGGCTCTTCTAAGTTTTGTGGTAAAAACACACTGAGTTTCAGGAGGGGAAGGATCCCATGATACTTCTAGGATGACTATTGCACTGTTTTGCTAGAAATGGTGAAATGAATAATTCTACCTTTAAAATATCATATAAGCTTAATTATGCACTGAGAACAGGGTGGAAGAAAACAGCAAATAGGAGAATAGGCATAAAAGGGAGATGACAGCAGTTACAGTGTCAAGTTAGTACTGAATTTCATGCAAATGGTGGATCATCCTTAAACTCTTTAAATTTTCTAATTCAATGGGAGAAGAAAGAAAGTAGACTGCAGTTGTGTGTGTGTGTGTGTGCATGTTAACTTTCACAAAATTCTGATAGAATAAGAATTACTAAGTGTTGATCTACACTAAAAAAATACAATAGCTATTTTGATCTAATTTTGTATGCAGAAACAAAATAAATCCTTGTTCACTTAATTTCAGACATTCATATTTCTCTTAAAGAAAAAATAGTAAGATACCCTTCCAAGTCTTTAACGTATATGAGCATTGATCTTTGGGATGGGTTAGTGTTTTGGCAATAAATGTTTTGGAGTTTTACTTAACATCAGGCTGTTTAAAACAAAGTTATACATGAGAGTTTGGTTTTGTTGAGGTGACCAGACAGATGTTTGCAGTAAGTTGCAGTATCTCAGAAATAATTTTCAGCATGAGTCACTGTAACTAGAACAGCAGTTGTATGCAATAGGAAGGAGAGTTTGCATCTCACCACTAACTTTTCAACCTCAGAAAGTGGATGTCCAATAAGGTTGAGAAGTTTTAGTATCTTTTTGTAAGTCTGAATCCACTGAGAGGCTCTACAAAAATTTCATTATCATCTAGATGTGAAGGCCATCTTAGTACATGCTAAAGAGCAAGAGCAAGAAAGGAGGAAGGGGCATACCCTGAAGTGAGGAGAGTATTCCAAGGTAAAACAAAACCCGTGCTCAGTCTTCAGCCTTTGGATCATGAGAAATGGTTGTTCATTTCTCTCTCTCTTCTTTTCATGGGTTGTGTGGTTTTAGGTTAAGTCTATGCTTTCAACTTCAGAAGCCAAGTACATGCAGTACAGTGCATTTGGAGAGCCCAGTATATTTCTATTAAAATTTCTTTTAGTCTGGAGGAAGGAGGTTACAAGTTCTTGGGTTTTGCCTGACCCATTCTCCTTCTTTCCCAATCTTACAGTGAAATGAAGTATGTTCACAGTCTGGTTCGGGTCCTTGATCCTTGGCAAGTATCATTTTGTTTTCTTAGAAGCTATACTAATACTCTGGCGTGTCTTGAACAACCCATTGATTCATCTGAAGGAAAAAACTGTTTGGTTGTAGTATGCATTGTCTTACTCTAGGCACTGCTCTGATGGTAGAGTGTTTGCTTTGCTTTGTGCCATCTTTGTTCATATGCATCATATCCCATCTGTTACTAGTTACAGTTTAACGGCAAATGGTATATTTTAGCAAACTCCTGCTTAAGTCTGTAGAGGGACTTGCTACTTTTGTGTTTGCTCATTGGTCTGTTGATCTGCACTCTTTGCTGTAGTGCAGTGCGCTGAAATTGAGACTCACAATGAAAAGTCCGTCAGCCGTAGCAGGAGCTAGCAGGAACTGCAAAAATAAGCAGTGCAAAACATGTTCCAAAGTTTAACAAGTGCAAGGCATGTGTTTTTATAAGCCTCAATAGTTTTCTTAATTATTAAGCAGTATACAGTAGAATGTAGTGTACACCAGGAAGCTATTCTGTATACTGTACCAAGAAGCTTTACTGTTGGGCCTAAAAGGCTTATAAACAGATGATGGGGACTAAAACTCGTATATCTGTAGTGCTTTTGTGTGTGCTTGGGAGTTAATCAGTGCATTAACACAGCTAAACCAATGACATTTACAAGGCTGACTGTGTCTGAGCAGATAAATTAACATCAAAGGACAATCACATAAGGACCTTGCATTCACTTGAGCAGCAAGAAATGCCACTATGACTAGACAGGAAAGAGAAGAGAACAATACCCTTTGTGTGTGGGAGAACTAATTAAAAAAAAAAAAAAAAGAAAAAGTAGAGATCCCTTAGTAGCTGGACATGGTTCCTTATGTTATCATAGAGAATACAGTTTGCTGGTCAGCAGTGCTGTCTGCTGTAAGAGAGTGGCAGTGTGCAGCGGCAGTTCTTTGATTCACTGCTGTAATAATTGTGGTGTTGCTGACTTGATGAGAAAGATGTATTGCAGCATCATACAAAAATCTAAGCCATTTTACCATTTGAAATGCTAGTATCTGTGTAACATTGAATATTGCATCTTTTTTATATTGTTTTATATATGTTTTACCTCAGCCAGATTGATTCTACTGCAGAGTGATAATCTTGCATTTTTCATTCTTCATTTACTTTTAATTTTTCCAGTCTGGAAATTTGAGCAAAGTGAAATGTAGGTCTGTGAATACAGCAGCAGATGTGTTTTCATCATCATTCAGTATAATTGGGACTGGAAGTAACCCTTTCCTGAATGTTATATCAAATGGGTCATGCATTTTCCTACGTTCTTTCAGAGAACTGATGCTATAAAGCTGGAATTTTCAATAGTAAACTTTACCCTTACTGTCACAGTGAGGAATAAATGATTGCCTTTTATCATTGCTCACAGGGAGACAGAATCAAGGTCTGGGTCCTGTTTAAGAAATAGTAGGTTTGTGAAGCTGTCAGTTACGTCTTTTTAGTAAGACCTAAAAATAAAGCCTGTCTCTAGAGGAGGAGAAGAAGGGGAGGAAAAATCCACTAAAAGTACTTCCAGTCTGGTAATGGTGTTTTTTTCAAACAGTTATATTCCCCTTTCAAATCCTTAGGCATCTAGTTGCCAGTGAGGGACTATTAAGGAAGCAAAGGTATTGAAAAGATAAAACAAGTAAGTTGTACTAAAAGCCTGGCTGCACAATTAATAAGGTCATAATGCTGATACTGCTTTCAGTGCAGGGCAGACATTCCTAACACATGTGGTTTGTGTATCCAGATCTGAGTGGGTGGTCTAGAAAATGGTGCAGAATGCTGCAGGAGGGCTTAGTTTTTGAGCAGTGCCGAGGAGACATTCAGGATAGGCTCAGTCAGCACCACCCAGTCTATCCAAGATAAAGTAATTTTCTTTCTGCTTTCATGAGCAGCTAAGTTTTCACTTTGTCTATTCATTTAAATATTTGAGTTCTTTTTTGCAACAATATTAGTCCCCACTGACAAGTTTTATGCTTGCTAGGAACTTGCTTAGGTTTGAGGTGGGGTTATTTTGGCGGGTGGTTGCTTTCTTTGCACAGGGCACAAGAAGATAGAAGTGGAACGTGATAGTTACTTCTTTGTTATTCTCTACTTCTGTCCAACAGGTATAAGCTTCTGAAAAGTTTTCCCTCAAAAATTCTCTCACGTGTGGGAAGAAGTTAATGCTGCTCTCATTAGTGTCACTTTATGTTCGCACAGTGTATAATAAGATGATGAATTAAGATGAAGCTTCTGTGAAAGTGTACGCATCTAAGATTAGGATGTAACTTGATGGAGTGCTTGATGGTCTGGTCTCTTGGACCACTGCAAGCAGGACAGCCTAGTGGTATTATTTTCATTATTATTATAGAAATGTGTGAATCTCAGCCTGTGTAGCAAGTGAAGTGATTGAGGTAGTCAAATACTTTTTGACTGTCTCTTGCCTAAGCTCCCTTGGACAGCTACCTATGTAAAAAATGAATTATTGTGGGGGCTGGGATTTTTCTGCGCTGAACAGCCCTTTCTCTTTACATTATCACAGGTATCAGGAGGGGGTGGCTAGAAGAGACACCTGCTACTGTCTTGCAACTATGGAACAGAATTCTGCAGTGCCTTGCTTTAAGTTGAATTATATTCAGGACTAGCCATGATGTTGGTTGCTCAGATAAATTTTCTTTATCCTTTTATCCTTTACTGTTTTGCAGTTATAGATGCCCCGCCACCACCACC
>JAVJGI010000057.1:37269980-37285173 GCA_035590275.1 Ibycter americanus | reverse complement strand
TGCATATATTCATATCCATGAAAGAAATAATGTAATTGTACTAGCTATAAGAGGTTTAGGAATTTTCATTCTGTTTCATTATTGACAAAAAGTAAGCTTTTTTGTGTGTTTTAAATCATCTGGGGAAAAAAACCAAACACAGACCAAACTGCAGACCAGAATAATCTATTCCAGTAACAACCAATTTTATTTTTTTTTTGATTCTGTAAGTTTTCTGTTACAAATTTTGAGAAAACTTACCACTGGCGAGCCACTGGAGGACATCACTGCCACTGCTATATGAGGCTAATCCCAACGTGTACAGAATAGCTGAGGTTGAAAGGGATCTCTTAAGATCATCTAGACCACCCTGCCCTGCTCAGAGCAGGTTTAACCACAGCAGATGGCTCAAGTCATTGTCCGGTCAGGTTTTGGGAATCTCCAAGGATGGAGACTTCGCAACCTTACTGGGCAGCCTGGTCTAGTGCATGACCAACCTCACCATAGCAAAGTGTTTATTGGTGTTTAGGTGGAATTTCCTGAAATTCAGTTTGTGCTCATTGCCCCTCACCCTTTCACTGGGCATTACTGAGGACAGTCTGGCTCTGTCTTCTTTACATATTTCCATCAGGTATTTATACACATAAATAAGACCCCCCTCAGGTTTCTCTCCCCTAGGCTTTACAGTCACAGCTCTCTCAGCCTCTCCTCTTTTGAGAGATGGTCTGGTCTCTTAATCATCTTCATGGCCTTCACTGGACTTGCTCCATTATGTCCATGTCTCCATTGTACTGAGGAGTCCAGAACTGGACCCAGCACCCAGATGTGTCTCAGCAGTGCTGCGCAGAGGGGAAAGATCACCTCCCTCTACCTGCTGGCACCTTCCTGATGCAGCACAGGAGGCTGTTGGCCTTCTTTGCTGCAAGGGCATATTGCTAACTAATGGCTAAATGTTGGTCACAAGGGCCCTCCAGGACCTACTCTGCAGTTTCTTTCCAGCCAGCCAGCACCCAGCATGTGCTGGTGCATGGGATAATTTCTCTCCAGGTGCAGGGCTTGGCATTTCCTGATGTCAGATTTCATGGCATTCAGTCAGCCCATTTCTCCAACCTGTTCAGGTCCCTCTGGATGGCTAAACCACCCAACTGGTCTAGCAACCACTCCTGCCAGTTTTGTGTCATCTATGAACTTGCTGAAGATGCTTTCTGGCCCATCATTCAGGATATTCATGAAGATATTAAATAGTATTGACTTCGTATCCACCCCTGGGACACATTGCTGATGACTGGCCTGCAGCTGGACTTTGTGCTGCTGACCACAACTCTTTAAGCCTGACAGTTCAACCAGTTTTCAGTACACCTCACTGTCCATTTATCTGGTCTGAATTTCAATAGCTTATCTACATGGTTGTTACAGCAGACCACGTCCAAAGCATTACTAAAGTCAACAGTAAACAAGATGTACTGATGCCCCTCATCCACTGAGCCAGTCACCTTGCGGAAGGCAGTCAGATTGGTTAAGCATGAATTCACCTTCATAATATTGGTCCTTACTGCAATACAGAGTATTCAAGGATGGACATCTTCTTTGGAAGACTCCTATCTTAAAGTTAGTTATTACCTGTAAGAGTGGACTGGCAGCCATCTATCTTGAGTACAGAAAAAAGCAAATGTAGAATTATTTGCTCCAGGTCATGTGAAAGGTCAGTGGCAGAAAAGGAAGCAGAATGCGGGTTTCATGACCAAGCCCTTTTCATTGTCATCTTTACTGCTTCCTAAAACCAAGAAATGAATGAGAGTCATGATATTAATTAAAATAAAAAATAAAAAAATCAACCCCTGGAAACACTGATCTCAAGGTTTTTTGCCTTTAAGATAGTTATAGAGGCTTGTTATTCCTTTCTTCTTTTTCATTGCCTCAAACAGAGAAAGTCATCATCCTTGCAAGCATCCCTTGCTCTGTCTCTGTCTTTTTACATATCACTAAGCATTGTCATGAGGTACCAACTCGGTATGAGGTCACTGAATGCTTGAAAGATGATAAGTTTGAGTTTTTAGCAATATATGAGATCCTTTCTGTTCATCTGCAGTCACTTGGGTTCTACCTCACAGTGGACTACTGCAGTTGCACGCGACAAAGGCAGAGAGTCTGCATTGTGCCAGTCTCACACACACTTTTGTAGCAATAAATGTGATAGCTGTGTGTCTCTTGTGGATCATATGCAATCTGATTGCTGCATTCTAATTGCTACAGCAATTTTAAGGTAGTGCTGAGGGGGAGAAGAGGCATGGGCTGTGGAGAACAGTTGCAGCAGTTCTACAGGAATGTGCTTCTCTCTAACTAGAAGTGTCCTATCTTCTTGTTTGTTCGTTGCTGATTTTTTCCCAGGGAGAGAAGACAAAATCCTTATCCATCACACCTGGTTCCATGTTAGAATCAGCAACTGAAGTCTTGCACAACAGCAGGAAAGGGAAACAAAACATTAGCAAGATCCTTCAGAATAGGCCAGTAGGGCAGTTGAAAGGAAAAGCTTTGTGGGTGTTCAGGCTGACTAATAAGGCATTGTTGTATCATTCATATATTCAGATTTGAAGGTAGTGGCTGACCACAGGAAATATGGAAGTAGGTAAATGCCACCTGTGCATTAATGAATATAATGGAAACACATTGTGAAGCGTGTGAAAGCTGTGATTTAAAAAGGCACTCTCCAAGCTTTCTCAAACTGCAGTGTATGAGATAATGTTACTGGAAAATCGAAGGCACATCTTAGGTAACAAGGTTCACAAAACCCTTTGTAACCAGTGTGGTAACACTGGTCTCTATACATCTATTTATGATTTCAAGGAGTCACACACCTCTGTTAAGCCAATGGAGTTAGTTGGAGGCAACTGAGTAGAATTCAAGATACATGGCCTTTGCAATGACACAGCTGAGAAGGGATGATTAGCTTGGTGTTTCTCTTTACAGAGCCTGACGGGAAGTAAGAGGTCCTCAAATCACCAATGTACTGTGTGTGCAGTTTTAGGGACGGTGCTGTGGGAAAACCAAGTTGTCCTGGTTTCGGCTGGGATAGAGTTAATTTTCTTCTTAGCAGCTGGTGCAGTGCTGTGTTTTGGATTTGGTGTGAGAGCAATGTTGATGGCACATGCATGTTTTTGGTTGTTGCTGGGTAATGTTTGTACTAAATCAAGGACTTTTTGGTTTCCTGAGCCCTGCCAGCCAGAGGGCTGGAGGGGCACGGACACTGGGAGGGGACACAGCCAGGACAGATGATCCAACCTAGCCAAAGAGGTATTCCATACCGTATGACATCATGCAGAGTATATAAACTGGGGGAAGAAGGAAGGTGGGGGACATTTGGCATTATGGCATTTGTCTTCCTGAGTAACCATTATGCATGATGGAGTCCAGCTTTCTTGGAGATGGCCGAACACCTGCCTGCCCGTGGGAAGTAGTGAATGAATTCCTTGCTTTGCATTGCTTGCTTGCACGGCTTTTGCTTTCCCTATTAAATTGTTCTTATCTCAACCCTTGAGTTTTACATTCCTTTCTGATTCTCCTCCCCATCCCTCCGGGTGAGGGGGACAGAGCGAGTGGCTGCGTGGTGCTTGGTTGCCAGCTGGGGTTAAACCACGACAAGAGTCCTGGAAAATAGTGCCAAAAAAACGGGGAAAAAATGGCAGCGTCAACATTTCGGTTGTAGATGATTGGAAAGTTTCCAACTAAGAAAGGGAGCAGAAATCTTAACGAAAGAAAAAAAAGTGCTCATAGAAGAAGAAATGGATCCTTGCCATCACTATGAGCTGTTGAATATTTGAGTGAAAGAATATTTTTCTTATTTTTCACTGCGTTTTGTCTAGAAAATAAAAGGTAGATTGATTGTGACTTCTCCCCACCTTTAGCAGAGTAATACACTGCATTTGCTCTTCAGCAATACTGACTATTGAAAGTAGCATTTGTGTTTCCATCATTGTTTTTCATCACAGTGCAGTGAATGCTGAAGGAAGACATGCTGTGGCTGCTGACAGAACAGGTAGCCAGCAGTTCTGCTCCATCACTGGGAAATGCTATGGGCTCTGAGTATGAATAAAAAAAGAAAAAACCCAAGACAACAACTCCAAATGTGTAGTCCCTCAGTGTGCAGTTAACTTTGATTCTAGGGAGCCCAGAGGAGGCACTGGCAAATGCTGGTATAGCTGGCTTGGAGCTGGTTCAGACATTGTGGATTCCCTGTTATCTGATGGGCAAACAGGATGTGTCTAACACTGTTTTCTGTTGTAGGTGAGAATGTAGAGGTGATTGTTCCCACCTGTGGAAACCCACACTGAACAGCACCACCAGTTTCCTTCCTGCCTGTCATGTGAGAGTGGTTTATTCAATGCAGTTCGTTGCAATGATGTTTGTACAAGCTGAATGTTGGCTTATCTGATCTTTCTGATCCTGAAAGACAGAAAGGAGCTGATAACACCTCCCATTTCCTCTTCAGTCTTTCTCTCTGTTCCATCACACACACACACACAGAGTGTTGCCTATAAAGCCTGCTACAAAACCATGAAAAACCAACAGTGGCATGCAGGCTGTGTTGGCTGTAATGTGTCATTGCTGCAGCTACCTGACACTGTAAAGTGGGGGCAGAGACCAGCAGGCCAGGACACCGCAATAGGACCTCATCCCCAGGGTACCTGAGGTGGGGAACCAACCCCCACTACCTTCACTGCACACAAGCTCTGCAGTACCTTGCAATCAGCTGCAATGCTAAAACTAAGCTTGGAACCCTGAACTCTTGCTGTGGTTTGGTTCTGTTACCAGTGGAGCACAGACTTAATTGGTAGCAGGAGGTACCAGCTGCAAATGGAGTTTGCCAGAGGCTTTCCCAAACTCAGAATAGGAAGAAGTCCCAAGAGTTGGGAGATCCTTACAAATTACTTGGCTGGCATGGCTGGGTTTCACCACAGTCAAAATTGGAGACCAATAGCAGCCTGTACTGTAGGGCTTTGTATCTCACCCTGGAGAGCATCTGGTGCAAAATATGCATGCAGTCATCTCCATGCATGCGTACGTACATACATACAATTCATGGTAACAAATTCTGACCTGGCAGAAATCACAGCAACTTTTAAAAATCACAACATATCATAACACATAATTAAGCCATCTGCTTTTAAGCCCAATTAGTCCCACAAAATTTTCTTTAATAATTTTCTTTCCAGTAGCCAGAACAAATGAGTTGATCATAAGGGAAAGCATTAGTCTGTGCTGCATTCTTCCACTGTGAATTGTCAGTGTGCTCAGCACAGAAACACAGGATGTTTTTCATGTCTGTTTCTTTTGTTGGTGTCTATGTGCATAGGAACTGATTTCTTCCCCATTAACTTCTACTGAGTTATTTCTTATCTGTAAAGGCCTGCAGAGAACTGCATGCCTGGTTTGAGTGGCAGTGGGACGAGAGGCAAAGCTGTACTAGCACTGGGAAGCTCTATGAGAATAAGAAGGATGTGGCACAGGAATACTTGATGACTGCTGCACATATAGCAGGAAACTGCAGAGAGTGTACCAGGCCACGCGGGCAATTTGCAGCTGATTTCCATATGAATTTTCAAGGCTGTTGTAAGTACCTATGGGTACAGCCAGTTGTTACAGGCAAACGCTGGGTGTGGCTGACTATTGTGCCTGCTTCTTATCTTCCTTGTGGGCAGTGCCATTCAAACCAAAGGTTTTGTATGCGCTCTCACTCAGGTACTCTGCATGCAGTTTCACTCAGCTAAATTTGGTGTTCATATAAACATCTGTGCTCATATGACCATCCATGTTACTCCTGAACTGAAAAACAGTGCCACCAAAGAAGGGATGGGATGACTTTTTGCAATGCTGACAGGATTACTAGTGGTTGAAATGGTGCCTTGCCACAGAGATATAGGGAACAATGTTGAACAGGGACCTATGGATACATCCAAGTTTCCTTTTCAGCTCTAAGTGTAACCACAGCTCAGTAGGGTGGTCATCACCGTATTTATATAGTTTTAAGGCAACAAATAGTTATCTGTTATATTGTTTGATAGTTGAAAATATATAGCAGATGTATTGCATGGCAATGAAGATGAAAAATGTTTGCAACATTCAGCTGTGTGTCATCTGAACATTTTTGCTGTCTTTCATTCTTCCTTCCTCAGGAGTGATTTCATGCTCAGTAAGCCCAGCGCGGGAATATGCCTGTGCACACATGATATTCCTCATGCAGATTTGCCAGACAGCTTGGTCTTGAACCTATGAGATGGCTCTGAGTTTCCAATCCCAAGACAAGCAGTGAATTTCACCCTGACTATGAAAGCAAAGTGGCTGTCTTATTTACCGCCTTAAATCCTCATTAGCTTTCCAAGTGGAAAAGGGAATATATATATATACCTGTTTCCAAGCTGTTTAATTAGCTGATGCATCTAATAGCTCTAGTGTTTTTTTATAATAAAAATAAAAATGGAGGTCAGAAGATTGTGACTGATGGTGTGCGGAAATAAGACAGTAAAGAAACCAGAAGAAAGATGTAAGCTGCCTTGTTCTGGGCTCTTCCTGGTCTGAAACCCAGCTGTAAGTAGTTCCTGAACCATCTGCCTGGCAGGTACACACGGCCTCCTTGTCAAGCAGTGAGAAAATCTGAGGGTGATTCAAACATGTAGATATTCATACTAATGTTGTTTGGTTTTTCTCTTCTTCACCAAGCTGTTCAGTGTGAGATCCTTATTATAGGGTGTGATGCTGTTCAGGTGCCTTGGAAGCTGGTCTGGATTTCAGAGACCAGCATGCCTGGACTGAGGGCAGCTTACACGCTAATACAGGTGCTGCCTGTTGGGCCATCTCTCACATCATTTGTACTTGCTGCCCTCCTCTCCCAGTCACAGTTATACGATGTCTCCATGGCAACTACAATAGCTAATATGTTAGTAAAAAATTATTTCTGTCAAAATGTTTTCAGTTGTGTTAGTGCTGAAGCAGGAAAATCCAGGTCAGACAGTACCACATAGACAGGGAAGTGTGTGCAAACCACAGTGAGTCCCATTCTGTGGATCAGATAACCTCATGACTGATACGATGCTCTTTTTCCTATGAATTTACTGTTCCTGCCTGGGCACTTAGCTGTGACTGCGAAATGCAGCTGTTCTCCAAGAGTGTGCATGGGAAATACCTAGTCTTACAATGACTGTGAGCAGCATCCAAGATTTTGAGCAAGAAATTAATATCTGCATAGTGTGTTCTGCAACATGCCTCAGAAATGGCCAAAGCCTGCCCATTAAGTCTCTCTGAACTGATGAACCTTCTCCTTTTTTAAAAAATTGATTTATTTTTGCTTTTTGAACTCTCCAGGATGTAAGGGTAGAGAGGTCAATTCATTGTTTACCTGACTTCTTTTTTTTTTTTTTTTTTTTTGTAATGTCTTTCTCCACTGAGAATTGTACATTTGTCCATGTTGTTAGGTTTGTCCCTACAAAGTATGGACATACATTGTGCATTCATTTTTCTTGTCCCTGTAGTAGCCAGCTTGAAATCCATTGGCCAACGCAGGAAACAAGCAGCGCTAATTAATTTTGGTGAAGTCTTCAGCAAAAGTGACATTTTACTATTGAAGTTTGTGTCTCAGATGTTGGACTTGAAGTTTCACATAATAATAAATGACTGGCTGTATGATGATTATTACCCCACAACTTCTGACGGATTACTGTGGGCTGTAGAGGAGGCACAGCAAACCTGTGTGTTACTGTGGTGTGCGTCCTTTGGCACGCTGTCACTGTCAGAGTGTATGTACATCCAGAATAGTTCAGGGCAGGACACTGGCTCCTGGTTTGGGTCTGAGGAAGGCTGGTGCTCAGCATCAGTTTGGCTGCGGACTCAGTATGACCAGTTTTGTGCAAGTGGTTGAATCTGTTTGGTGTGGTGCTCTCTCTCTCTCTTGGTGAGGGATTAGAGAATGGCTGGGACACTGTGAAGGATGAATAATTTGTAGTTTGTCAGCTTTTGCTACCCATATAATAATGTAGCTCAGTAAACAGAAGTGAACTGTAAAATATGACACTATGATTGCTGATGGCAATGGTAAAAAAACTTTGTTCATTAGAAGGAGAGATGCCATAATTTACCTAAGATGGCCTAAGATAGCTGTTACCTATATCAGATTTTTTATATCAGTAGTATATGCAGAAAAAATATTATTTATTTGAAAATAATATTTGTAAAGATGTGTAATAGCTTGACAATGTTGTATATAGAGCATTTTCTAATGCAGTGCTCTGCTCTCTAATAAAAACCATAGACAATACAAATGTACTCAGTAGCCGCTGTTCATGCATAACAACCATACCCTTTTTTTGAGGTGATACTGTTCAAAAATAATAGATACTGAACTAAGTTCTGATAAACTAAATATACTGACATGTCATTGCTGCACAAGGCATTAGAAATATTAAAAACCTTAATCTGAGAACTATCTGACTAAAATCTGTTTGTGTGTGATTTTGCATACCTGCACAATCACTTACTTGCATGGAACATTTTATATAATTGTTTGGGGGACAGAATCACAATTAGTTTGGAAAGTTCTGTCTGTGGATAATAGATATATTCAGATACGTGTTTTAACATGGTACTTTCTAGTTGGGTTAATATGCTGAGGAACCACCTCCCTATTGCTGCCTGTTGAGGCGGCATCCCTCTGAGGTTTTTTAATCTTAAAGGAAAAAAGCTAAACAAGAAATCTGCAGCCTAGTCTCACTGGATTAGTTTAAACCATCTTGTGTCACCAGCACAGCCGATGAAACTGTCTTTCACAGCTTGGGACACCAGTGAGACATCCTGCCTGTTTCAGTTTAGAAATCACCCCTGTGGCCCCACAAAGGAACCCGAGGAATAATCTCTGGCTGAAGAGGCTGCTCAGGCACCGATTGTCACCCTGGCACCCAGCCAAACCCAGTGTCCCACAGAAATTGGCTCAGGAGGGGGGAGACTGGAAAGCAGTCAAAGAGCACTGAAAAGGGAAGTCATTAAACCACCAAAAACAACAAAACTCTCATTTGTTCAGTTTTCCTTTCTTCTTCGTCTCCCTCCTTTTTTTCTTTTCTTTTTTCTTCTACTTTTTTTGAAGAATGAATTCAATACAAAACTTTCCTCCAGGCCATAATGAAAGTCCAAATCTGCTTATTTCTGTCACCCCAGTGCTGCTGCTGTTGCATTTTTGTTTTGGTCACATTTTTTATGAACTTTTGCATAACTTGAGTTCCTTATTTAAAAAAAAAAAAAAAAAAAGAGAAGACTAGATTGGGAGTTTCTCGCAGAATGAAAGGAAAGGTTTTGTGCACAGCAAAAGTCTTGTAAGTGCCTTTGTGATGAAACCCTTACAGTTGCCGAATGGTTTATTTGTTCTCTTTTGGAATATGGTGGGGAAAGGAGAGAATGACATTTTTTACCATTTGAGGGCTGGATTCCTGCTGGTGGAGCTGATGTCAATACATTGAAGAGAGTGAAGTTAGGTTGATTTATTCTAGCTAAGAGTTTGTTATTCAATTATTATTATTTTTTAATTCCAAAGAATGTAAATATTTTGGAGAAAGTAATGTTGAGCTCTAAATAAGTAGAGTGTGTGTACACTGGGAAATTGGAAGGGATACTATTATAATTAAGATTTCAAAGTAAGTGACTTGCATATCTATTGTAACAATTACTAGACCACATGATAGTAATGGCTCCAGAGTGAGGGCCTAATAAGGAAAACTAATGAAGCTGGCAATGAATGTTTTGGCAGATGATGGAGAGAGATGTTAGATAATGTTTACTTTTCCTTTTCCTAAATACTGTTTTTAATTAGCACCAGGATGCTTCCTCTGTAGCCGTTTGGAGTGCAGCTTTGGGATGGCTCCTTTGATACAACGCAGTACTTGGAGTGGCTGTTTACTTGTCAGCACTTGACATTGTGAAGGAAAGATGAAACTAGAGAAATATATGAACATATGCCCCAAAAGGAAAAGCTTTTGGGGAGGGGAAGAAACTGGGGGTGTGACAGATCAAAAGTATTCTAGGGGATCTAAATACACCCTCTGAGACTAGGCTTTTACCTGGCTGGCACAGCCACATTGTTTATGACAATCTGGTAAGTCTTCTGTAACCGATGAGGAACACTCATTTGGTGCAGCAAAAACCTGGGCTTTTTGAGTGGCTGTATTTTGTACGCAGTGCCTGAAAGATAGTGAGAGGGGAAGAGGAGAGCAGGCAGACTTTCTGCATGAAGGGAAAATGATAGCTACCAACTGTAGGTGCGTACCTAAAGTGCTTCCTATGGCTGTAGGTTTTTATGATTTGTACTTCACTGTAAATAACATTTTATACAGAAAGTGGAACTTTGCAACCTAAATCTAAACTTGTCTCTGTGGAGAATCCTTGGTTTTAGTGCATTTGCTTACTGGGACCAAAAAACTTTATCTTAAGCTAAGGGGCAATGCCAGGTTGAGCCATGTGAAAGACAAAGGTATATTCGACTGCAGTGCCCTTTTATTGAGTTGCTGTCTTTGCACATACAAGAAGTTTCTCAAAGCTGCTTCAGATTAGCTCTTTGGGTTTCTTGTTCATTTCTTTCTGCTCACAGCCCTTCATACTATGATTTAGTAATAAACACTCTCCTAATTTAATATCTCAAAATACAGCTTATGCAAATTCATTAGCTGAATGTGTCTGATGAGCATGAAAATGTATTTGGGTAAATGTATTATGGACACCCAGCTTGCCCACTCACACCTTTTCTTTTCCCCCATCTGCTCACATTTATCCACCTGCTGCTGTGTCATACAGCTGTGGCTTTTTGGCCCTAAATGGGGTCATTGTGTGACTAACTGCAGCTGGGTCTTTAAATGGTTCCCCTTGTTACCTTCATTGCAAACTTTCAAACTGATCTGCTGCAGCCTGTAGCCATTTAGTGTATTTTTAATTGGCTCTAGGTGTTGTAGCATGCTTAGTCATCAAAATAAGGAAGAATTAAAGGCCATTGCCATTTAAAAAGAATATGCGTGCAAGTCGTGTGGACATCAGTTTGTGTGAGGAAGCAGAGATGTGGTATTTCCTGCAGACAGATGTTCTTACAAAACACCTGCTTTCCAAAATGTCACAGTCCTACTGAACCTGTCAGCGTGAGCTGTAGCTGGGGAGCAGTGCTGGTGGCTTTTTTTTAGGAGGCTTCTAAATCTGACAGAAGAGATACGAGCACAGGGGACCCAAAAACCACCTTCAAATTAAATTTTGTAGTTGAGCATAGCATTCCTTAACACATCTATCTCCAAAAGGATTTGCAGGCCTAGTTTTCAGTTCCTTGTAAATAAATTTCTGGTTATAAAATTGGTGCATTTGCAGGGGCCACCTAGTAACACATACTGCCAGGCATGGTGTACACTCACACGCTGCTGGCATTTAGCCTTGTGTCCCAAGTGGAATCCTTTTGTGTCTGTAAGGGATGAGGCCCAGAAGGTTCCAGAAGTAGGAAAAGGCAGATATATGGAAGGGCCTGGTGTCACTGCCCCTGGTTGACTGGTGTCTCAGCCACTCCTGGAACTGGGCCGAGAGAAGGTTCCAGAAGTCCAGGAACGGGGGCCAATAAAGAGGGGCACACACAAGCCTCTACAGCACTCGCTCTCTCCACTGAACACCTCTGCTGGCAGGTCCAACACTGGACCCAGGACTGGTGATCTCCCCCCTTCCACACCCCCTTTTCTCTTAAAGTTGTTAAGTAATGCAAGGCCTGCCTTGACTGCTCATAAAGCCGCATGGCTTAAGTGGATATAATTGTGAGAGGGTCAGCATTTCTAGAATGTGAGTTCCCTTAAAGCTGATGTCTGTGTATGGGCCTTGAGTGTTGTCTCACCTGCATCCACACTGAGGGGCATCTGTGAGTCTTAGTCACTCTCTGTGTCTTCTTAACAGTGTCTTCATCAGTTTTGTTTTTCACAGCCCTGTTGGTAGGCAGCTCAGCCGGACTCTGTTCAGCTGTTGCACAAAGAAAATGGTTCCTTTTGGAAAAAGCTGTGTTTGGTGAGCAAGGGTTAGCCAGTGGCCAGGGGAGGTGGAGATTACAACACTCAGAGCCTGTAAGTAATGGCGTTGCTGCTCACATTGTTGTGCTCACATATTATTTGATATTTACAGAGCCTGTCATCCCAAAATATGGTTCAGTTCCTTTGTGTTGCCTCAGCAGATCTGCCTCTGAGGATCGACAGCAAACAGAGCTGACGGCAGGCATTTACCTCTAGGAGCAATGATACAAGGTGTTTCCTACAGCAACATTCTAAGCTTCAGTGCTGTGAATATGAAAAGATGTAGCATGAAGTTTCTCCAAAACAGACTGTATGGCATGTGTGTTTAGAACTGTACAGGAACTTAGAGCATCTAATTACAGCCAGACACCGTTGACTCTCGCAAGTGTTGCTTAGGGTGGCTGGATGCAGCCCTTCTTGCAAAACCTCCATAGCTGCCATCAGTGTCTGTTCACACCAACACTGCTGGCCACACTTGTCTGACTTCCCCTGTTTTCCGGACTTCAGATCAAGGCTAGGTGCAGAGATGACCACATATAGTGTAGCTTCAGCTAAGCAAGCATATGGGGCCAACAGGTAGTCAGGCAAATGAAAGGAGGCAATCCACAATCTAGTCTGGAGTCAGCATGACAACTTTAGTCTCCTTGTAGGACAACAAGAGAGAATGGACAGGAGATTGAGGAATGAGGCATGGTTTTGTCCCAGTTATCTTTAGACTAAACTAGTGGACTTCTAATGCCTGCACTTTCTTCTGATCAGACCAGTATTTCCTGTACATGGCCCTGAGTGGACCCTCAGCAAGTCTGCTGACAACACTAAGCTGCGTGGTGTGGTCAACACGCTGGAGGGAAGGGATGCCATCCAGGGGGACCTTGACAGGATTAAGAGGTGGGCCCTTGTAAACCTCATGAAACTCAACAAGGCGAAGTGCAAGGTCCTGCACCTGGATTGGGGCAACCCCCAATATCAATGCAGTCTGTGTGGAGAATGGATTGAGAGCAGCCCTCAAGAGAAGGACTTGGGGGTGATGATGGACTAAAAGCTCAACACGGCCTGACAATGTGCACCTGCAGCGCAGAGAGCCAACTGTATACTCGGCTGCATCAAAAGAATCATGGCCAGCAGGTTGAGGGAGGTGATTCTCCCCCTCTACTCTGGTCTTCTGAGACCCTACCTGGAGTACTGTGTTCAGCTCTGGAGCCCCCAACATAAGAAGGACAAGGACCTGTTGGAGTGAGTCCAGAGAGGGCCACGAAGGTGATCAGATGGCTGCAGCACCGTTCCTACGAAGACAGGCTGAGAGAGTGGGGGTTGTTCAGCCTGGAGAACAGAAGGCTCCAGGCAGACCTTATAGCGGCCTTCCAGTACCTAAAGGGGGCTTATAAGAAAGATGGAGACAGACATTTCAGTAGGGCCTGTAGTAATAGGACAAGGGGTAATGGTTTTAAACTAAAAGAAGTTAGATTTGGATAAGATTTTAGGAAGAAATTCTTTACTGTGAGGGCAGTGAGACACTGGAACAGGTTGCCCAGAGAAGCTGTGGATGCCCCATCCCTGGAAGTGCTCAAGGCCAGGCTGGACAGGGCTCTGAGCAACCTGGTCTAGCAGAAGGTGTCCCTGCCCATGTCAGGGGGGTTGGAACTAGAAGATCTTTAAGGTTCCTCTTCCAACCTAAACCATCCTATGGTTCTGTGGTTCTATGAACAATGACATGCCTATCTGGTGGGCAACTTGCATGTGCAGTTGAGAATTTGTAAGTCCAGTGTCCTTGACGCAGAAACACATCAAGCACTAGTGAGAGAACTGCAATTCCCCTTCTTCAAAAATGTCAACCAGATTCATACTGAAACTTTTCTGGAAGAAATGAAGGAGAGAAGGCTGAAAGGGTAAGGATGTGTTTGCAATATATAGATATTTGTTCAATGTGCTAACCACAGACGGGGCTTTATAGAGTCAGGCTCTTCTCTTAAAGCTGTTCCACAAGCTTCTACCCAAAAATCTGTGTTGGACAGGGGAAGTCTTCAACAGGAAAGTTTTTAAAAACCAGGCATGTCCACAAAATATTTCCATTTCTGTGGCCTAATATTTTTCTATATGAAACAAGCTTGCTTGGTTTCTTCTGTTTTGTCGTAGTTTTCCAAACTACTAGCCCTTAACCATCAGAAAGACCCGAAGACATCCCAATTCTAATTGCAGCAGCCCAAATGCTCGTCAGGCAGTTTAGAAAGACTGAAGCAGGAGATTAAACATTAGCTGGAATGACATGAAATAAATGAAAGGGGCAGTGGAAGAGACAGGGGAAGCAGGGGGAAATAGCTGCCCAGCCTTTCCATGTGGCAGGAAACAGAAGACTGCTGAGTCCATGTTTGGTCTTCCCCTTGCTGCAGCTGCTTTTTCCTTGGCTTGCTGTGTTTTCTCACTCCCTAGTCTTGCTCAGACTGCCTTACCGGGAGTCAGTTTTCCCTCCATCTCCACTGCTCTCCAGGGCCATCTGTTTACTCTTTTCCACGTCCTTTTATCCTGTGCCCCCTTGAGCCAGCACTGAAAGGACCAATGTGAGGAGAGGCTCCCAGACAGGAGAATGAGGGACAAGGGAAGGAAGACAGGTTGCCTTGGTTGTGGCATCTCTGTTGGCTCTTCAGAAGATGGAGGTAAGGGGAGGCAATATGAATAAAGAAAACACATGTGAGACCATCCTGTTGTGCCTTGAAAAAATTTTCCTTCCAGTGTCCCTGCTTAGGGAGTTAGGTTTTGAGTTTTTTTTTAAAAAAGGTATTTCATCATATCTATAGACAAAAGAAATTGTTTGGGGAGAAAGCTCAATCCAGATTTCTGGAGGCAATCGGACCCAAAGATCCAGACTGCAGGTTGTCCAGAACACTTCAGGACGTAGTTTACACATTCCAGCAAACAGTTGACTGAATGAGCAACTACAAGGACTCTTCAGGGGCAACATCTCTACTTGCACTGTGTAAAAGCAAGGCTTGTGTCTTCCTAACATGTGTCACCAATCCTAAGTCTCCTTCATGTGAGACTGACTGCTCCCATTCTGCCTGGCCAGTGAGAAATGTCAATAATAGCCACCTTAGCCAAAAGCACTTATCATTATGACTTCGATCTGCTTCTTTTTTTTTCTTTCTTTCTTCTGGGGGGGGGGG
>JAVJGI010000057.1:37233625-37250940 GCA_035590275.1 Ibycter americanus | reverse complement strand
AGACACGCAAAGCGGTCTTAATGAAAGTGTTCATGGTCTCTATACCAGGTCTGAAGACAGCAGTGTATTTTCTGACGTGGTGGGTTACCAATATTTCCACAGCCTGGGGCACTGCAAATGATGGCTCAATTTGGACGCTCACTGCTAACAAGCTGCTGGTTTTCACTGCAATAATCCAGACAACAGGGTTAAATCCAGACTCAGTGACAGGCTGTTTGTCACATAATTCCCAAAAGAGAAGAATATTTAGCTGCCTTGGTAAGGTAAGCATAGCCATTTTTCAGCAGCACCAGTCCTGAGGGTGTTTGGTTTAGTCTTTGCTTTTTCCTGTATAAATAGGAATAGGGATAGGAAGGGCCTTGAGAGCTAGTCCTTTGCTTTGAAAGAGTCAGCTCTCTAACAACTGGAACAGGGACTGGAACAGTTGGACTCAAAGATTTTAAAGGTCTTTTCCAACTTCAGTGATTTTATGGTTCTATGTTCTTGAAACACTTTCTGATTTTACCTTCAAGTATCATTTAGCAAATCAACTGTTGTTCATACACAGTTAAAGAGATGGTTTATTGCTCTAGTGGTAATGAGAGGTCTTCCTTCAATGCCACAAGACTTTCATAGGACTGTGGGCATTAACTGCCCAGGGCAAGCCACACATAAGTTTGCATTGGCAAACCTGTGAGACTAAGTACTAAAAAGTTGCATGGAGGTTACAACTTGTGATTGTTTGTGTCTTTAAATTCTGTCTAGGTACTGGGAATCAAACAGTCACAAATGATGCTGGAAGCCTTGTGATGAGCTCACTGGAAAGAGAATACATTGTTAACTGTGACCTCTCCCAATCACCTAGATAAGCATGCTGTTCAAAGTAAGCTGAGGCCTTGCCCTGATTCACTAAATCACCAGATCCCAAGGACACAGGACATAGACAAAGAAAGTGGAGAATTTATATTGTACAAATTATTATTATTAGTTAAGCTAAGCACCGAAGTTTCTCCAGAGTAAATATGTTCATATCTCACTCTGTGTTCACTGGTTACCAAGATGTCCTCAATAATTTGCTGAAATTTTTGCCTGGGTGTTTGCAATAAGAAAAGTCTTTTCAATGGTATGAACACATATGTGGATTATTGTAAAGTATTTGACATTTTCAAGTTTTCAGTGAAGTGAAAAATTTCAGCTGGGTGTAAAATAGTTTTGACTGTTCTAGAGTCTAAATTAAACATTCAGACAGGGCAGAAGAGAATAAGAAACATAAGTCTGCAGAAGTTTCGGTGCAATGGAGAGACTATGCAGGAAAACGGAAAGGGCTTTGGTATTCAGGGATCACAGGACACAGCTGAGAGATCAGAGAAGTGTACACAAACCCAGTTCATGAAAACAACTGATGATGATAGGAGCTGAAAAAGTTTAGTTACTTCTATAAAAATCACAACACTACCCTGAAGTTTTACTCTGTAGTCCTATTCCAGATACTGCGCTGGAGAGAAAGGCAGAAAGATTCTTCCCTCTATTAAAAATAATCAGGAAAAAAACTGCTTGCGTTTCTGTGGGGTGGAAGATTACACCAGAGACAAAGATTTCCAGGTTGTCAGCCAAGTCAGTTTTATCCTCACACTTTACCTCTTGCACACTGGGTCTACCACGTGTAAGTCCGGCAGGAAGCACGTGTTGGGGATCTCTTTATGGAGATTTAATATGCCAATGGGCACTGGGCAGGACCTCAAATTCAAAGTAAATTTTCTGCAGGGTGCTTTGAGTTGCTCCAGAACATCTATTCATTTATCATTCGGGCTAAATTCTCTGGCTCCTTTATCTGTGTAAATAGAATGAGGATGTTTATCTAGTCTCAGCTTTATCAAGCAGTGTCATAACACTTACCTATTGCTTTTCTTCTGGTTGCTTTTCTGTCTCAAACAGAAGAATTTACTTCCCCAAAGAACAATTTGTTTCTTCAAGACAGGATGTTTTTTAGGTGCCTATTCTTGGACTTCTATAAGCACCAAAATTTTACTGCTGCTACCTGCCTGGGGTCTTTATGTGGAGGCAGCAAGACCAGTTCGTACTGAACTTCCTCAAACATTTCTACTGGCATAAGTCCAGGGTGGTAACTGAAGGATGAGGTTAGCAGACAAGGAGGGAAAGGCAATGAAATGGTGAGGGAGAAATCTTTGGTTAAATCTGCCATGAAAAGAAATGCATCTGAAACAAAGAATATAGGATTTGGGGTATCCTAATCCGATGCTCCATGCTTTCGATTGAATAGTTTATCTGTTGAGCTCTTTTCCTTCTTTGTATATGCATGAGAACCAAACACTATTATAGGAGAGGAAAAAAACAGTAAGAACTTCATCTCTTCAGTCAGTTTTCTAGGAAGTCATTACACTGTGATCTTAAATATCTTACATAGGAACTCTAAATAACTGGACATATTTTATGATTTGAACTGTGCCAGATGTACTGCCTTTCACTGTCTTACAGACCGATGTCACCTTATAGCTGGTGTCAGCAATGTGGGGAAAGAGTCTTTTAACTTACTAGTAACTTACTAATGATGTCTTATTTTCCAGAATTTTTATCTTTTGTATTTCCTCTTGCAAATAGAGCTTTTTCAGTCTACACACTCCCTACTGTGTTATTTCAGGACCGAACAGTTCTTGTGTTAGCTAATCTCACTTGGTGATGGCCCTGAAACACAACAGAAATGTGAAAGAACATTCAGATAATGAGACTAATGGGGGGCTAATGAAGAGTGAACATGATAGCATACTTTGCTCCTTTGTTCCTTTTTTTTTGGACAACTACAGCAATCCTTTTTGTTTTCATGACATAAACTGTCAAAAGGTGTTTTTGATGCAGCTAATGTACCTACTTTTCACATGTCCTCAGCTAGCAGTAGAAATTGGGGGGATTTCTTTTTTTTGCAAACTATAAATGAATAGTGTTTTGGTATTTCTCCTTTCTTTTCACCAATGTTGTGGTGTTTTCATCAAATTGTTTACTGACTATAACAATAAAGATGTTACTGAAGTGTGTCCTGAAATGTGCATCCATGTCTTTAACCTAGTCAAAGTTTCATTTTCCATATGAGAAAGTTTGATAACATTCTTTAGAAGTGGAAAGTTTTCTCTGTTCTGAAAGTAGAATCCAGAAAATGTAAGAATGTAAGGGAAATGCTTTTCTATCCCTTTAGATAATTTCTTGTTCTCCAGATTTCTTATTTCTCAATATCTGTATGTAGTTGTCCTATTCGCTGAAGTTTCTAACAATCACTAAGAATTACTTAGCCCTAGCAAGTGATGGGATGTATTTGTAAGATGTGTTAGGCTAGGCAGAACAGAAGTGGACGTTGTTGTTTTAATCCACGGTCATTTAAACCTGTTGTGTTCTAGCTTTTGTAATAAATACCATTCCTGAGCATAACTGCAAATTACAGAAGTCTGGATTTTTCCTGTTGCCTACTTTTTGAATTTTGTGTAGTTGGCTGTTGAATGAAAAGAATGTTCTTCGTGATCTGAAGAACAGACATGTCCAACAGAAACAGTCTTCCATGACCGTTCTCTAGTTGTTTTGTGTTTCTTTCACAGACATATTTTAGAAACTGGATTATTACCTTTTTTGGGTGTGCTGGAAAGCTGCCAAAGCAAATAGGTGCAGGTGCAGTGCAATTACATCAGCAGGCCCCAGACGTCTATATACCTGATTTGAAGGTAGAATCAGACAATTAAACCACCATGTTATCTTAACTGTGTCCAGATATATCAGCCCTCTCTGGGCCAGTGGATGGAATGTTCATTACAGAAAATGGTTCTGTCATGATTTAACCCTGGTTGGCAGCTGAGCCCCACGCATCTGCTCACTCACTCCCCATCCTGTGGCATTGGGTATAGAATCAAAAGGGTAAAGATGAGAAAACTCCTAGGTAGAGATAAAGATAGTTTAATAGATAAAGCAAAAGATGCATGCACAAGCAAAGCAAAATAAGGAATTCATTCACTACTTCCCATCACCAGGCAGGTATTTAGCCATCTCCAGGAAAGCAAAAAAATGACAAACCAAATGAAATTATTCCTTGTACAAACACAAAAATAGATTTATTTCTTGTATGCACGATTAGTTTCATCAGGGATTTGTAAGATACGTCAAGTGGGTATTTCAGAGCAACCATTCTCATAACATGGAACCGTTAACAAATACTCAGAATTATTACATGTGGGGAATAAATGGCATTGTGTTTCTCAAAAACACCCACTAAAGCAACAATAACTTATTGTTCAGGCAGACATACTGAATCTTACTAGAGGCAGCTAACTTAGCTTTTTGTTAGTGTGCTGTCTGTCATTATTATGAATTGGTATTTCTGGCTAATGTGTGATTTTTTGGGGTTTTTTGGGGTTTTTGTTTGGTTTTGGTTTTGTTTTGTTTTATAAGTGTGTGCATATATAGGTGTGTTTGCTAGAGTGGTCCATAGTAATATTTCATTAGTAAAATGGAAAATGTTAATAGTTTGATTCGAATGAATCTGTACAGCCTGTGCTGTATCAGCAAAATCCTTACATGTTAGGGCTTTCAGTCTAAATACCATAGCACAGTGAAGAAAGATACTATATCATTTCTGGGAAACCAGCATGACTGGGTGCCTGTCAGAATGCCTGACCCCCCACAGCCTGGAGGACACATAGGTAGAATTAGAGGTCTGTCTGCATCTGCAGGTTTATGGTCTCACTGGGATCGTGCAGATGTGGTGGGATAGTCCGCATGACAGAGGCACTGTTGTGGGGGAATACAGGCTTTTTAGAGGGACAAGCCAGGAAGGTGAAGGGGAGAAGTAGTTTATGTGAGCTCTTTCTGTGAGATAGTGATGAGAATGGATGGAGTTCTGCCTTGGGATGGGTAGTAAGCCAGCTGAAAGCTTGTGGGTCAGGATTAGTGAGGATACCAACATATGAGCTATGTTGTAGTGGGTGTCTGCTGCAGATCACCTGACCAGGAAGTGTAAGTAGATGAGGCTTTCCCAGACACCTGCAGGAAGTCTCACATTTGCAGGTTCTGGTCCTCACAGGGCTTCAGCCACCCTGGTTAGCTGCTGGAGGGACAACCCAAAAAGGTACAAGCAATTCAGGAAGTCTGTGGAGTGCATTGATGATAACTCCCTGACAGGTGATCAAGGAGTCATCAAGGGAGGTCCTTTGTCTGACAGGTGCCCTTCCACCTCAACAACACATTGGTTATCATTGCCATTATACCGGGTGGTATATATTTTATATATATTATACTGGCTCCTGCTAGGGACATCAGTGTCCAAGTATTGGATTTTATCTGAGAACACATTTCTTGGTGCGGTGACTGTAAGTGCCACAGCTACAACATGCACAAAACTATTTCCTTACAATCTTTCCTTTGCAGCCACTCATATCTTCCTCCTGTCCCACAACCTTTTACCCAGAGCAGACGGTAGTTTATCTCATCACTTAAGGGGCCATCTTCTGACACTGGCTTTCTAGGTAGCTGGAATTCTTAACTGCCCATGAGGAGTTCCCTGCTGAGATGATGACTGGTATCATCTCAGGTCTGTCAGGAGTGGAGTGAGAAGTCACTTCTATTTTTCCAGAAGATAGCAGGAAAGAGAAGTAGTTGTGCAATGAGCCATTGCAATTTCTCATCAGGCTTCATTATGCTTCCTCTGTAGTAACACACATTCAAAAATGCTTTAGTCAAAAGCCAAGAACTGAAAACCCATTTCAATTCAAATCCATTCCTTGTAACCATGTGCGTATTTTCTAATTGCCTGTGCACATAAATTCACCTCTTTTTAATTTCTATGTGGTAGCTGCCACAGATGTTACTAGAAATCAGTTTCTCTTGGACTTAGTAACAGCTCACAAGACTCTCCAATTGAAGTATCTGCATGGAAAGTAAATTTCTGTCTTACATTTCTTGTTTAAACAGAGCTACAATTTATTATTCTCATTTCTTTTATAATGCTCTGCTATGTATTATATGAAAAAGATACAATATATGCAGAAACACTGTTTATTTTTCTTTATTAAAAATTTGGGATTTCCAGCTGAGCAGTGTATTTACATGCTGTTACCCAACCAGTCTCTACTGCTTAGCTGAGTTTAAAGGCTGTCTGTCTCATATGGTAAGCTGAATAATATGCCCCATTTGCAAAAGAAAGATCCTCCGCTGTGCCTCATTAAAATGAGGATACTGAATTAAAATGCTCACTAAAGATACTGCCTGGCTTTGTTAGTATGCTTCATGTAATTCCTGTTGGGCCCTGTGACTGGAAGTGGAAACCACACTTACTAAGATCTCCAACCTGCCAACATACACTGCGATTTGTGGCACTATCCTGCTATATTATCTATATTTATCCCTGGAGAAAGAATTCTGCCTATTGTATTTTAAAAGGAGAACAAAAAACCCATCAAACTTGAAACTTAGGAAGGTTTTTAAGTAGGCTGGGTAAACAGTGTGAGAGTAAAGATCTGCAGAGGAACAAGATTTCAGGCTATGCTGTTACACTTGGTTTCGTGACACTGACTGCACGGGAAGCTCTGTTCTGCCCACCCCTGCTCCAGCAGATTGCCTTATTTTGTCTTGTTTTGACACTTCGTTCTTTAGGATTTCTGTTCTGCATAATGAAAGACATAAAAATATTACTGAAAGTTTTAATTCCCTGGGGAGCTGGGTGCGTTTGCTCTATGAAGCTGTTTTGAGGAAGGAGCTTTGGCACCAAGTCTGTGGTGTTCAGTGTTGGGGGAAAGGTGTCTTTAGAAGACGAAAAAAATGCCCCTCATCCCCTCTGGGCTCTGTCCTATGGGGAGATGGACTGACACAAATGGCCGTACTGAAGCATTGTCCAGGTTTGGAAAAGCCCATGGAGGGTCGGTGTTATTCCAACATGTTTTACAGAAAGATGGATGTAGGTCACCTGTGCCGTAAGTCGGCACATGCAAAGCTTTGAGAAGCTGCTGACTAGGTACCTGGAGGGCTTTGCCCAGGGATCTCAGCTATTCAGAGTGACTTAATCATCTTCCTCATCTCCCTTCAGCACAGGAAAAAGTAGTAATAATGAAACTGGAGTACAGTAATAAAGAAGATTTCTTTCCTCAGTGCTTACTGAGTGCCTGCATTTTGCTTGGTGGATAATGGTGTGGGACTGGCTGTGATTGCCAAGCCTGTGTTCAGGCATCATTTTAAACTTGCTTCTCTTTTTGATACTATGATTAGTTTTGGCCAATGTACACTAGACTGGAGACAACAATAAAAATAATTGATTTAGTATTTCTTAAATTAGGTTTGTGACAGGTCTCTTGCTTTGAGGAAAAGCACACTGGAGTCCCTAGGGTGGTCACACTTCCAGCATCCTGAACATCAGAGGGGTTTTAACTGCAAGGCCAGTCTCTTCTTGTCTCCCTCGGCTGCAGTTCTGCATGAAACCCTATAAGCCATCACGCAGCATGGCCCCCAGGAGTGGAGCTAGCATCAGGCATTTATGAGACTCCACCTCGGGGAATCCCAGTCTCCAGCAGGCAAAAGATGAAAACAGCAGCAGGCAAAATTGCCTCGTCTGAGCCTAGATTTTTATTGCCCTCTCTGAAGGCTATGGTATGTACTTTCAGTCAAATGCAAGCAACTGAAAGAGCAGTTCTTTTTGGAAATCTCAAACAAATGGATTTTTCCTAAAAAAAACCCAGTGTGAAATAAACCAAGCTGCATTCACGAGAGTCTAACAGTGAGAGCTGAGTCCCTGGTCTGGCAGTCCTGAGCCTGCTGTGGGAAGGCTGTCACAGGGCAAGCCACCTGGGTGCTACCTGCTCCTGCTCACATGGAAAGACAGCCAAGTGGGAAGCAGTCACTCCCCAACAGCACAACGGGCCCTGGCATGCATGGTGGTGCACGTCGTGGCATCGCCTGCCCTTTGCATGTCCCAGTCTCTTCTGAGGGGAGAGAGCACAGGGAGCCAGCGTGCTTTGGTGGACTGCCTGCCTGTGCCCTGGGAGGACAGGGCAGCAGGGAGAAGTGCACAGACACAGGGAACAGCATTTTTCTTTAGAAGACCTCTAGGAGCCCATTTGTCACTTGCTTGCCTGGATAAAATGTTTTCTGTCACTGGGGTGGGGAAGGGTCCCACTGGCTTCAGAAACAGAAAATTTTCCATTCACTGAAACACTACACTTGTATTATTGCTTGGTTTTGCTTCATTTATTTGCTTTGGAACATTTTTCAGCTGGGACAGTTAATGAATATGAAAGAGATTGTATCTGTGTTGATTCAACTGGTCTCTTTTATAAAGTGCTCAAGTCAGCTTTAGTAGCTGAAAACGCAGCTGTTTCTCTTCAAATACAGATGGTATCATAGCTGATAAGTCAAATTAAGCCTGAACAAGCAACCCTAGACTACATCTCAGCTAGTTTAAGAATCAATTTTAGAGATTTATAATACCACAGTGGGTACTGTTCTGTATTATCTCGATGTGCAATGATTTACACATTTACCAACCACTTACCATTAATAACACAGACACAGAAAATCCCAGTCAGTGAATTACAAAGTATGCTACTGAACAAGGTTCCCAGCAGTGCCATGGGGCCTCCATGCAGAAAGGAAAGAAACTGTGAATAAACTGATTTTTCATGTCTATAACTTTGTGTATTGGCATTCTTCCAGTGTGGTTGCTTTAACATTTTTTTTCTTTTAAAAATTTTTTATATATAAAATGTTTCTGGTATGGGGTTGTTAGTATGATGGAGGACAAGCACAGATAAACAGAATTTGCCTGTGTTTAACGTGGACAACTTCTCAGTTACTTCCATTCTACTGTTCACATCAGGAACATTACCATGTGAGCTTACCTGTTTTTCTACTCTTGGCAGACTGTTTAGTCTTTAGACTTGTGATAAGTAGATGACTATACAAAAAGACACATTTCTACAGGTAGTATAGTTAAGCTGCAAAACTGTATGTTGCCTCAAGAAGGTCAAGGGCTCTCCACAAATCTAAACCTGTTATTCTTTTTTTTACACTTTTGATATGTTTTGCTGTCTGTCGCGTGTCTGGCCGTCACCACTGAAGTGCTTGTGAACATCATACACCTTACTGGTCTGGAGTCGCCAGCTTCACTCCCAGCTCACAGTTTTTCAAAGCAGTCAGTTTGTGTCTCTTTTGTCTCAACACCTCCCACTTGAACAGTGGCATTAGGGAGAGGGAGTGAATGCTCTCGAACTACATTTGTATATTTTTGTGCTCATGGGAGGAAATACCTAACTGAGAGAGGTCACAAAACACCCAAAAAAGGTGGTTGGGTTTGTGATTTGTGTGCTCATAGCAGTCAGGTTCTTTGGTTTCCAAAAAGCTGGCAGCACGCAGTAGACCCACAGCTTTGGTTTTATTTGGAGGCTTGTGGCTATGCTGGGGAGGCAAAGGTGGTGACTGGGATCAGGGATCCGTGCCTGGAGGCCTGCCTTCACCTTCCAGCTCTGCCCCAGACCTCAGCCCTCCCCTTCCCCTTCATAAAACAACAGCTACTCTCTGTCCATCAGCCTGTATTTACCTGGGGTGTGGGTCCTTTGGGGACTTACTATGTGTGAGCAGCACCTATTCTGGTCATTCCAAGGCCAGCAACCAACTTGAGCAGTGACAACCCAGAAGAAGCAGAGCAAAGCCTGAATATGACTGAAATTTTACATGGGTCCATTCACTGCCCCAGCTGCCACTGTAGCAGAAGCAGCCGCTCCTGTGTGTTGCTGTGAGAAGGACTGGCTTACCAGGAGAGATGCCTCAGGAGGACCATCAGTCACGCACAGACCCTCCGTCACAGGGGAAACCCATCTGGAAATTTCAGATCTCAATTCTTTGCATGACAAAGTGTTTGGAGAAAGGAAATAACTGCTATTCCCCTTGGTCTCTCCTTCCCTCCCACAAGTAAGCCTCAGTATTTTTTGAAACTATTTAAAGAGTTATTACCCTTGAATGAGGGGGAGGGGAAAGGACTTTATTTTTTATTGGTCTCATTAATTGCATATTTTTATCTATTACTTGGTAGACTGGGTATCTATAACTTTCGAATTAGATTTTTAGTACAAATACACCCTTTCATTTTCATAGTTTGCTTTCCAAATGCTTCATACAACTAGAAAGAATTGCCTCCATGACATAAATATGTTCCCTCTTATGCCATTATGCAGTTGTTTACTGCAATCCTGTGAGACACAACCATCAAAGATTTTAAGGGTTCTAAACTCAATTCCACAGGGACACAAAAGGAGAAGCCTGTTCTACTCCTCCACCACTTCCACAGCTTATAGCACATAGGTGAGATGGAGAATGTCCATGTTTTATATACCTGTGTATCCATCCCACAGTGGAGCAGAGCACAGCAGGGCTTGAAGAGAGCTGGTGCAGCCATGTGCTGCAGATGTGCTTGCCTGAGTCCTAACAGCATTAAAACTGAATTAATGTGGGGTTTTGCCTGGGCTCAATAGGCCTACCACTGGTTAGCTCAGGTGCAGCAGCACCTTGATAAGTTGATACGCTTTCTGTTTCTGGGTCTGGACAGTGTCTGTTCAACACCACATATCAGTAATACATGGAAAATCATTGATGAAGGCAGACATACACACGAGTAAAGATTTTTCATTTTTGTCTGAGAAAGGAGCCACTCTGAAGTAAAATCAGGTTATGATACCAGAGACAGACAAAATAGACTGAGCTGTTAAACCTGCATTTTATGAGACTTTTTAGCATACAGTTACATCAGCACGTTGCACAAATATCTGAGAAAACAGTTGTAAGGTTTTTCACCAGTGCTGATCAGTACTTTTAAATCTATTGATTTGTATTGGTTTTACATCGTCTCTTCTTCCTCCAGCACTACATCTTCCAAAAGGTGCCATGACACTTGCTTTACAGATTCCTCTCTGATCCCAAGACTGCTCCTTGTGCAAACAGGTTTTCAGCAGCTGATGAAGTCCCCTGAATATGGAAGGAGTTGCAGGACACAGTCTGTAAGCCTAGGCATTAGCTGGGGCACTGTTCTTTCTCCCCAGCAGTCTGTTTGTGCTGTAGTCTTTCCTCTGGAAAATTTATGGTAATGTTACTTAACCACAGACCTAGTGGCCTGGGAATACTTAATAGGGGAGACGGCTGCTGAACAGCAGAAATGCAGCTCTTGGGCATGATCAGTTGCTTCTCCTTTAATGAGGTGTCCAGAGAAACAAAATACTTTATTAATATGCAGAGATAGGCCAATTTTATGAGGGAGGTGTTCCACCAAGGATGAATACTAATATAAATGGTCCTAACTAGGTTTTTTTCTGGAACAAAATTGACCCTGCCCTACATGTTGTCATAAAGTGCTGGCTTCTTCAGGCCCCCTCTTCCTCATATCAGTATTTTAGCTGTGGACATAGCTCCAGAGAATACTCCTGTTGCGATAATATATTTCTAAACATAAGACTCTTTCACCCTTCAAGCAAATGTAAAAACTACCAGCAAGCTGCTCACAAACCAAACAACTGCATGCATTTACATAAAGGAATAAGGAATAAATGACACTCCAGGGGCATGCAAATACCTTATATGATGCAAGAGAGTCCACTGAGGGATTTCAACCCATCATAGCACAGACATGGCAATTGTCCCTAGCTTGTCCTTTTGCATTTTAATTCTGCTCTTATTTCTTCATCAATTGTAATGAGAAAAATAAAATGAAAGAAGTTGGCAGCTTGATCCAGAGACAAAAGTATACTTGTCACACTAAGTTGTAACTAACTGCCTATTAAATACAAACCATGTCTGGTAATGGTTATGAAACTGCTGTAGGCTTCTTTACAGCAGGTTCTTGATATTACAGCTTATGCTAACTTAATGACCTGCAAAAATCCGTGGTATTCATTCCTAAATTGTTCCAAAACATTCTAAGACATTCCTCAATAGTTTGCTAATCTACTGAAATTCAGTTTGAATTTCTTTCTGCTCTTGTTTAATCCAAACCCACCATGCTCCCGCTCTCATCCTCCACTTTTAACAACACTTTAGAAGATAACTGGTTATTACCTTGATGCATTTATTTTATTAAATACATGTGATTTCAGAATACCTTTTTCAGTTACCCATCAACAGAAATAGGCCTACAGTGTTCCTTTGTCCTGGAGCAAGCTTGGGCTATTTGCTACCACTAAACATTAACAATCTTATTTATATGTTTTGTTTCAACTGTCAAGTGATAGAAAAATAAATAATTTCGATTGTTCCTTTACAAGCTGCTCTTCAGCAATGCATGTGAGGCTTCTAGAGATCCTGTACTGCACGTTCTACTATGTGTGCTCTCTGTTCTAGCCCTGCGTTGAAAACCTGGTTAACTTACAATGAAAGGTGCTTGAATACAGAGCAGAGCAGTTGCTGTTAAAAAACATTAAGTAACATGAATGATTACAATGGCCTCTTTATCCTCTCACATCCACTGTCCTGAACTTCCCGTCATGTGTTCCTTCCACTGTAAATCTACACCCTCTTACAGTCCACATACCTCTCTGATTGCAGGATGAGAACAATGAAGAGCAAGGCCTCCTGGCATGTGAGATCAAGTAGCCATCAAAGTGATGAGGTCATTTTTTTAAAATTTTATGTAGCACGGAAGATGGAACAAAACCAGTTTTATTTCCAGACCTGGTGTCTGGTTTTAAAACAAATCCTTTTACTCAGAGCTATGTTAATTTCACCTAGCTCTGTCTTAAAAACACTGGGTTTTGAAGATCTATGAAGTATTTTCCTTTTTTTAGATACTTGCTCTTAGTTGTGGAAGGTGAATATTTTGAATGAGATTAAACTCCTTTTTATTTCCTTAGTAAACAGAAAGCTACAGAAAGACTTTTTTTTATTTTATATATAATTAACTAAATATTCCCTAACAATCACACAAAGCCACACCAGAACAAACATTAGTATGCATGCCGAAAATCCTTTCCAAACCTTTCTTCACTCAATTAAATTTGTAAACATTATTCTTTATTAGTCATAGTCAACCTCTGAATCAAGCTTCTGAGCACGGAAGAAGGAAGTAAATGCTCCTTTTTATAGCAGTGTGCAAGGAAGTGAGGGAGGTGGGGAATAACGTAGGGAAACTATAGCAGGAATATGAGATTAGAGACCTGAGAAAAGAAGAAATTGAATGAAAAACAGTCTGCTCTTAATTTGTGTCAATTGGCAAGTAACAACCATGAAAGCTATTTTGGGGATGGATATTCCCTCTATAACTGAAGTAACTGGAATCAATCCAGCACGCTTTCCTTATCCCAAATTCTAAAAACATGTTGTACCTTGTGGGCAGAAGCACTGAGAAAGATTTATTTTCTCCCTTTGCTTTTTTCTCCTCCATTAAAGCCAAATTTAATTAAAAGGACATCTTAAAAAAATCAAATCTGACCTGCTGTTGTCCTGAAAAGCTACTTGCGAATGGGAGAACAATGTGGTTGGTAGGACACAAAACAGTTCCAAAACACTGTGTCTGATTTTGCTGGTGTGGCATGAATAGATGAAACCAGTGTCGTGACTATAATCATGAGGGTGGTTAGCCATACTATTATGACTGGCCTTTCCTGGATAAAGCCAATCTATTTCATAAAAAAAGACAGACCTAGGTATTAACCTAGATCAGCCAAAGTCAATTCTCACCCACTGAATGGAACTAGGACTATTTTATCCTTTAAATGCAAGGGAAGATTGTGTGTTACTCTTTTAACATAATAAACCTTTTCACCTGAAGTATCCAAAAAATCCTTAGTATGAAAAAGCTATTTCATATTATCAGGTAAATTTTTAACTTCAGGTGTGAAACGGAAAGTAATCCTTAATGAAAATGATTTAAAGAGAGGTGGTCATCACTTTGATGTGTGTTTTGGTGTAGGAACCCCACCTTTGTTTGATGTCATTTCACTGAAAAGAAACAGTGTAAGCAGCACCTTACATAATGTACCTATCACAATATTAAAATGTAAGTCAACATCAAATCTGAAATAAAATTGAAATGATACATATAACTGGATTACACTTCACCATTTTCTGGCTATCAGAAAACCCCCAAGATTAAACTGGTATGAATACTTTATGGCACCCTTGAGTCCAGACAGTTTTAATAGTGTCATTAAATTTCACAAACATTACTTCACTAGCTAAAAATCACTTTTACAAAATTTCACCTCTCAGTTTCTTTCTTTGCCCAGCTATTGTAGTCAGCTCCTTTTCACATACTGGCAAGCAATAATAATTTTTTTATTAATTTCAGGTTGCTGAATGAGCATTTGCCACTTTAGTGACTGGCAACACCAAACGTTAAAACAGTTGTGACATTAGCAAAATGTCATGATAACTGCATGTCATCCACAGCAAACTCTGCTTGGCTTAGTTGTAACAGCATCAGACAGGGCTGCCTAACCATCATAAAAGATCGGTGGCTTGGGAACCCTCCTAGAGATGGGCACCTCGTTACAGAGTATTGCTTGTGTTTCATGGTTTTTGCATTGTATGTGGCTGTTACAGGCTCATGCTGGAGGCAGTAATGACCCCTCCAACCTTAAAAAACAAACTCACATGGCTGAAGAAGTAATGTCTAAGTAAATGACAGTTGGCTTCAAAACATAGAACTGGTTCCTTAGACACAGTATGTGGATTGCCATCCACTATAGGTATGGAGTTACTGGGACTCTCTTGGTTGTGTCAAATGTAGGAAAAATATCTTTGTACTCATTATTGTGCATTAATGTCTCTTCTAGACCACCTCTGGGAAATAGTCCAAATTCTTTGTATTGACATAATGCTCAGCAAAAATAGCAAAGTCTGTCCACCAAGAAGCAGCCATTTCAGAGGAGTAGGTGCTTGTATTAACAGTGTGTTTACAGTTTCTTGTGAGGGCACAATTGCCTCTCTTTCACTGCATGCAGTTTGGGTGGGAAAAACCCCACTTCACTACTTGTGAGAAAGTGCAATGCAAGTTTGGGGCCTGGGGAGGGGGGGGAAGGTCTAACACTTGTAAGGTACATTTCAGTAACCATGAAAAATGAAACTTCTCTGCAGAAAACCTTATGTTAGGACTCATTTCATCTGATATGTGAAGAATAGCATAATGAAATATTAATATTGTATTAGAAAGCACAAGCAAACTGTAATATTTACTTGAGGGAAAAATGTAAATTTCCTTTTTCAGGAAAACTTACTCAGAATTTTACAAGAAAGCAGACTCCCTTCCCCTGTCAAATGCACATTTTTATCTTGTATACAGATGGTAACTATTTGCCTGACCAGCTAAGTTGGGGTCTATCAAACCTTGGTTGACATCAAAGAAGCTGAACCTGTTGTCGGCAGGCATATGTGTCAGAGTTGTTAGGTCATCTCTTGCCTTACTCCAGTCTCTTCAAACACAAGTACTGGTGGTCTGCAGAACTGCCAGTCACTAGACAGAAGCAAATTGGCAAGCTCCAGGCTTGCATTAATGTCAATATCTGCTGTGTGTTTAAAGGTTTAGAATAATTTTAATACCATAAGCACTGGGAACCTTAGTTGAAGGCAGTGCTTTTGCATCAACAGCTTAGTCACATGAGCTTCTTTGAACTTGCAAGCAATTGTTTTAATGAGTGTGGGTTGAGAAATACCTGGTCTTTTCTCCTGGGTAAAGGCCAAGGGAGAATAACTTCTGTAGCACAGCTGATAACTCAGCATTATGATCAGAGTTAGTGAAAATTGTTGTGCGCATCTGTTCATCTTGATCAACGCATTTTGTTCTTTAGAAAGCCATTGTTTCCTTTTCTGCTGCCTGTTACCCAGTGTGAGCCCCTGCGAAGGTAAACAGCATATGATGGCATCCAAGCTAGGCATCATCCACTGTACACACACATGTGCACATCAGATATACACACACACACACACCCCTCTTCTCTGTTAATTGCAGTCCCAGTGCTTCCTTTGCATTTTTGACAGACTGGCTTGCAAAGTGAGACCAATTTCCATCAAGAATTTCACACAATTCATGTGACTGCTGTTTTGAGTGAATTCCTTCAGCACATACAACTTTGCTTTTTGCTCAGTGTTGCTCTGGGCTGCAAGTGGGAGGAGGAAGAATCTGTGCCTTACAGTGACTGTTGCTTCATGGCTGAAATTCGTAACAATGCTGCTAGCAACGTGATTTTTGCTATAGCAATGGAAGACTGCCAGTTTTGCAAAGCACTTTGAGAGCTGACAGTGGCAACCTCAAATTGCTGTAGAAGGAAATCAGTGCAGAAAGATGGCTTGCAGCTGTCATCTCTACTGCTTCAACTCAGTCATTTCATTCTAGGGAAGTTTGTGACACACTATTTCACAGGCATAAACATGAGGCCATGTGAGCTAGTGATGATCAGTGAGTGCTGCTGAGACAGGGAAGGCAAAGCAAGGTTTAAAAATGAAGTCTCCAATGGCCCCTGATCTGCCAGGGCTGACACTGTCTTATAACCAAAGCCTCTGATGCCCTTGAAATCCTGAGCTAAGACTGATGGAATCTCAGCTCCAATATCGCTGTCTGAGCCCTGCTTGCTCAGTGCCCACCTGGGTTTTCAGATTCCCAAACCAGTAAAGATGAGAACAGCCATTCTGTTATTCCAATCCAAAATCTAATCTGGTCTCCTGGCACTTCTATTGCTTTGTGCCACTTTCTCATAAGAGAAACTCCCATCAGCCCAATTTAAACATGGTTCCTTGTCTTTCCCTATGTCTTGTCCTCATCTCCAACAAAGATCAAATTCTGTTGGTTTTCCCACTCTTTAAACCCTGACTGTCTGCTAATCCTGAACTAAGAATCTCAACTTTATTCATTGTCAAGACCTGGCAAAACATTTTTCTCTTTTGCTTTGATTTTTGCAGTTCTCTCTGCTTTTAAAGTCTTCTAATTTTCCTGCTTTTAATCAGGTTTGCATGATCAAAATTATGTTCTGCCTGCTGGCCTGGATTTCTTTCGTAGGTCTGGTCTTCTGCAGAGCTGACAGGAGATAAAAAAGGTTAGATGATGTGTTGTTCATGGAAATTAAAGAAAATAGCATCAGGTTTTCCTGCATACAAAAAGCAATCTTCTGGCTTTTTTTCCTCTGAATGATCTTTGAAAGGCTATTGCTTTGTTTTCCTTTAATCTAAAATCAGTTCCAATGAACCAGTTTGGTATCTTTTTTGTAGCTGACTGCATTAACCCAATTTCACAAAATGGCAGCCGTCCCAGCTCCTGAACAGATTCTTCAGTACACAGAAACATAAAAGCCACGTGTGTTTCAAACAGGTGAACACTTTGGAGG